>CM035227.1:61587794-62033856 GCA_020226215.1 Sindora glabra
GAATTTTTTATTGCAACTAGAGGTAAATTAATTAAGTGAGTTAGATAATAAAAAGGAAAATTTATATTTAAGTCGAAGAAGATAATAATTATTAAAAATACTTCTTTCAAGAAAATATATTATTTACTAAATAATTCTGCGATCAAAATCACAATTGGAATTAATAAATTTTATCAACTAATCAATATGTTTATTTTGTCTAATCGGTATAGCGTTTTTAAATTCAAAACTGTAATGATAGGATAGTAGGATAATTGTTAATTTATAACAATTTAATTGATAATTTCAATAAATTAATATTTTTAATATTATAATAATCATGTTATTACCACTTTTGCCTTATATTATTATTAGAGCAAATGCATACACATAACGTATTATTCTTTTAAAAAAAATTCCTTCAAGCAATTCATACTGTTTTATAAAATATTTTAAATAATTAAAATTTTAATATATGATATATATATATATATATATATATATATATATATATATTGATTGAATTAATTAAGTATATATATCCTATTTAACCATAAATTTTTTTAAACTAAAATTAAATTTAATTAAATTTTATTAATATGTTCTTCATATCATTTTTTAAGTATTGTTTTTCATATTAAAAATACCAAAATTCAAATTTCATCAAGGATTCATAATTGATGTATTTTTTTCTTTATCCACGCAATTATTTTAATTTTCTATTCCTATTATTTGCAATTCAGACATTATTGGGTATTATAAATACTATAATATATATGTTCTATTTACTATAAAAATATTCAAAAAAATTGAATAATTTATTTAATTGAGTGAATTTATTATATATTCTAGTTTTTAAAAAATAAAGAATTTTATATGCTTACAGTGAGTCATAAAATTTTGACAAAATCCAAATTTATGAATACTTAATTTGAAATATAACATGTGAAAGTTAATATTAAGAAAATATAGAAAAGATATGAATAAATAAATTTAATTTCATTTTTGATATTTTTATTTAAAATATAATAATGTTAATTAAATTAATTAATAATGTCTAAATTAAAATTTTAACTTATTTAAAATATTGAAATGAAATAAAATTATTATATTTATCTTATTTTATTTATCTATATTATTTAATTATATTAATATTTGAATTGCAAAAATAGAAGTAAACATATAAAAGAAAAAAATGTAATGGAGAAAATAAAAAATGAGAAATAATGTGTAAATATAAATAAAGTGATAAAAATTAAAAATAAAACATGTAGTCAATTATTTAATTAAATAAAAAATTTAAATTATTTAAAATATTATTTGATAAAAATATTTTTGTTATGTCTATACTATTTAATAATATTGGTGTCTAAATTGCATATTATAGAAGTGAAACAAAAAAAAAATCCAAAAGCATAGATGAAAAGAATAGCAATTGTGTGTGAGCTAGTTTCTATAAATTTCACTTGATATTTAATTTATGTTGAAATATAATACTTGAAAATTGATATCAAGAAAAATATCAAAATATTTAAATAAATTAATTTAGTTTTAATTTTTAAATATTTTTATTTAAAAATTAAAATATATGAGTGATTAATTCAATTATTACTTTCTATATTAAAATTCTAACTTATTTGAATTATTTTTAACAAAAAATAATATGTATCTTTATACTATTAAAATTTGAGCAATAAACAACATGAACAAAAATAAAAAATAAAAAATATGTAATAGAATAAATAAAAAGAAAGAAATAATGCATAAGCCAAAAGTAATAAGAGTTAAAATAGAAATATGTAATCAAGTAATTTAATTAAATTAAATAATCCTAACTTATTTAAAACATTTTATAATTAAAGTATGTTGTATATATTTTTACTATAAAGTGATGCCAACATTTGAAATCTAATACATAGAAGTAAAAAAAAAAAGAAAAAAATGTTGTAGGTAAAAGAATCGAAACAAAACAAGGGTTGTAAACCCTTGATAAAATTGCAATTAATACATATTTAATTTAAGTATAGTACTTAAAAATTCATATAAAAATTAAATTATTGAAATGTTTGAATTTAATTAATTTTTTAATGTTTTTATTAAAAAATAAATATTTAATTGATTAATTCAAATAATAGTTTATATATGTTAAATTTTTAAGATATTGAAAATATTTTATAATAAAAATATATGTGTATAATTTAGTGATATTAATATTTGAGTTGCAAAGAATATGAGTAGCCACGAAGAAATAAAAAATGAAAACATATAATAGAGAAAATAAAAAAAGATGTAATATATAAGTTATAAAATAATAAGATTTAAAAATAAACTATATAATTAAATAATTCAATTAAATCAAATCTTTTACTTATGTAAAAATTTTTTATAATAAAAAGAAAATATTTTGTGTTACATTTACACTATTTAATGATATCGATATCCGAGTTATAAAAAATATGAATGAATAAAAATAAAAAAAAAGTAATGAAGCAGATAAAATGGATAGAATAATGCGTGAGTTACAAAATTTTGATTAAATCTTAATTAATATATATTTAATCTAAAATATAAGATCAAGTAAATTTTAAATATTTTTATTAGAAAATATAATATATATAATTCATTTAATTAGTTCTATTTCATTAATTTATAACTTATTTAAATTTAAAATATTATATTAAAATTACGAGAAAGGAAAGAATAAATAAAAAAACTGAAATATAAGGATGAAGAGAAAGAAAAGGAAAAAATATAATTGGGAGGCTTTATAGCCTTAGAAGAAGAAAAAAAGTATTATGCACAAATGCTACCTATTTTTAGATAACATCAATAATTAGAGTCTCAAAAGATAGATAAATAGAAGGTTTAATATAAATAATAATTTAGGCTTTTATTATAAAACTAAAAAATTGAAAAATTAAAATATAAATTAGAATATGATAAAAAAAATTTATCAATTATCAAAGATCAATCAATTAAAATTTTTAATTAAGCCAATATGCCTTACTTCTACACTCGAATATGTAAAGCTACACTTTTGTTATTGAAGTTTCGATGCCATTACAAGGTTGGTGCTGTCCAATTGTTTTCTTTTTTTTTTTTCAAATAACCATATCATTGTGCGTCAAATTTCAACATGCGTTCCCGCTATTTGTTTTAATTTGATGTCATTTGTCTTTAGTGAGTCAAAGTGTCTTGATCCATTCTATCATATGGAGCGGTGCTGCTTGAGTCACCTGTTGCATTTTATGCATCATTAGTGTTTGCCGAACGTCCAAAGTGTGTTTAACTTGTTAATTGCTTTGTAATTTTAGGTATAAAATTATTTCCAAGATCTTGACCAATAGATTCAAGCCAATTCTTCCTACTTGCATATCTCAATTTCAAAATGTTTTTATTAAAAGAAGATAAATTCAAGATAACTTACTAGTTGCGATGAGGTTTTTCATTTTTTGAAGAACAAAAAATTTGGAGAAAGGATATGTGGCTATCAAATTGGATATGAACAAAGCTTATGATAGGCTTGAATGGAACTTCCTCAAAGAAATACTAGTGAAGATGAATTTTGACTTAATTTGAGTGAATTAGATTATGTTGTGTGTGAAGTCTTTGACTTTTAACATTTTGCTTAGGGGGGAATGGGGATTTCTTCTTTCTCTCCCTCTCCTAGCCTTAGACAGGGGGATCTTTTTTCCCTTTTTCTATTTCTTTTTGCATCCAAGGTCCTATCTAGATTGATTCAGAAATGGGAGTTTAATTGGATTAAAAGTGGCTCAAGAGGCTCCAACATTTCTCACTTGCTCTCTTTGCAGATGATTCTCTAGTCTTCCTTCAAGCTTTCATTAGTAATGCTAATGGACTTTCAAAATTATTAAAGGATTACAATTCTATTTTAGGATAATAATTGAACCTTCATAAGTCTACTCTACTTTAGCCCAAATGTTTTAACAGATATGGTTTGCAATTTATCAAATATTCTCAATTTCCAAGTTGTGGAGAACCTGAGAAATTATTTAAGCATCCCTATAATTTGAGAAAGATCGAAAAGGCAAGCACTCACATATATATAAGACAAGTTAAAAGTTGTGAGAGTGAGAAATGAAATTCTTATCCTTAAGTAGGAAAGGAAGTTCTCATCAAATTGGTGGCAATGGCCATCCTTTCATATCCCTATGTCTTATTTTAAATTCCTACCTCAATTTGTAGGCAAATTGAATCCTTGTTGGCTCGATTTTAAGTGGGGAAAGAAAGATAAAGAAAGATGTATTCATTGGAGGGCTTGGGAAGCAATCTCTGTGAGCAAAAAGAATGGTGGTCTAAGGCTTTAGGAAGCTTGAGCTTTTTAACAAAGCTTTGTTAGCAAAACAATGTTGTGGAGCCTTATAAAATCCCAATGCACTATGGATATGGTTCTTTAAATCAATGATACTGTTGATAATATGATTTAAAATATTGAACAATATAAATAAATCATAATTGAATTTTGAGCGTACCTGATGATAATCTGATAAAACCATGATCAGTCTAGATGATGATGAGTAAAATTTTACAACCTACTTGGCCTCTTAGGTTTTCTAAAGAAGGAAGAAGAGAAAATAGATAGTTAGGTTATTTTCTACAGAAGTAGTAACCTTTTTATACTGAATGATAATCTCTTCTTTCTATACGGTCAGACTTATAATAGAAAACTACTAACCACTAAAGGGTTACAAGTTAGGGCATCTATACATATGAGCTTGTGTATGATCCAACCTATCACATACCACATATACTGAATTAGAGCCCAATCTATTCTAAGCCTAATGTCATAAAACTATTTACTTAAAAAAAATATTCCAATAACTAATTAATGATAATCCACATATATATAAAAATAATTTTAACATAATAATCTCCTACTTAGGTAGCATTAATTAATTACATGGAATATTTGAAACAACAAATTTTAAATAATAATAAGCAATCAATGTATATTAAGCCATAAACACTAATTTAGAAAATGAAATCCATACAGAATCACTAAACCTGGTAAGGAGATAAGTGATGTTAAATATATAATAACATAATGTCTCATAATCTAAAAAGAACAAAATATAAAGTTAGTCTTTCGACCATAGTTCATAAGAGAAATAACTTAAAATCATTGAATTCGACAAGAAAACAAATGATATATATAAAACACATCACCAATGTTTTAATATCCAAATTGAACAATGATTACATAAGTGGCCTCAGATAGTAACAAAATAGGACAAACATATCTTAAACTCCCCCTAAACTAAGGCTTCATCAAAAGATTTAACAAGACCCATATGAGTTACATAATTCTTAGATACTCCTAGAGGCAAGCCTTTAGTTAATAGATCTACCAGCATGTCTCCACTAGGGATGTGTTTAATGTAAGTCTGAGATTTAACAATTTTCTCTCTAATGAATAGAAGTTTAACATTAAAATATTTAGTATAATTAGAATTCCTGTGGTTCTGAGAGAAGTACATAATAGAAGAATTATCGTAGAAAATTATTGGAGATCGTGATATAGAGTCAACTAAATGCATGTCAGATATTAACTTCCTTAACCATATAGCCTGATAAGTGGCCTTATAACATGTGATATACTTTGCTTTCATAGTTGAGGTAACTTTGAATATCTATTTGACACTTTTTCATGAGACAGCTCTTTCAGACATCATAAAGATATATCCAAATGTTGACTTACAATCATCTATACATAAAGCATAATCCGAATCTAAATAACTAATAACTTTAAGTGAATTTGATCTTTCTATAAGTCTATATGTGATTCTTGGTACCTTGAAGATACCTAATTACCTTCTTGGTCCACTTTTCCAATAATCCATGCTAGAGTTACTTAAGTATCTATTAAGCACACTAATAGCAAAAGCTATATTAGGATGAGTGCATACCTATGCATAATAAGATTACCTAATAACTGAAGGCATAAGGAATTTTATCCATTTCAGTCTTTCCAATATTCAGTTTGAGGGCACTGTGATCGAGATAATATATCACTTTTTCTAAGTAAGCGCTAGACTTAGAAGCACATGTTTCCAATTTAAATATTTTAAGTACTCATTTAACATAATTATCTTAGGACAAACCTAAAATGCCATGAGTTTTATCATGATGGGTCTAAATTTTGAGATCAAAGGATGCTTCGCTAAGATCTTTCATATCAAAATGGCATGACAACATGTATTTTGACTCATCTAGAAAATCGATTGAATTACTAGCTAGCAAAATGTCATCAACATAAAGTACTAAGATGACAAAATTGCTTCTATCAAATTTCTAATAGATACATTGATATGAAACATTCTTAATGAACCCAAGAAAGGCAATGATCTCATGAAACTTCAAGTACCACTTCCTGGAGGCTTATTTTAACCCATAGATGGATCTATGTAGCCTACATGCGAAGTGCTCTTTGTTGGGTTCAACAAAATTATCCAATTGAGTCATGTAAACTTATTCATATAAATCCCCTTTTAGGAAAGTAGTCTTGACATCCATTTAATGAAGTTCAAGATCAAACTATGCAACAAGAGCCATGATAACTTTGAAATTATTCTTAGTAGATACGGGAGAGAAGGTCTCTGTATAATCAATACCTTTCTTTTAATTGGAACCTTTAGCTATAAGTCTGACTTTATACCTCTCAGTCTCACCAGTAGCACCCCATTTAGTTTTGAAGACCTATTTACAATCAGTTATTTTATATCCATCTAATAACTTAACAAGCTCCCATACATGATTACGATACATGGAGGAAATTTTATCATTCATAACCTATTTCCACTTAGAAGAATGAGGACTTGACATTACTTGCCAAAAGGATATAGGATTTATCCCATCAATATTATCTAATTCAAATTCCTGCAAGTACACAATATAGTCATTTGGTATTGTAGGCCTGCAAATCTTTTGAGATCATCTTAATTCAATAATTAGATGATCAGGCTCTTCAACAAGAGGTTCTTTATTTATTTAATCTAGATTTCTAGCATTCTCACCGCCAATGGGTGAAGGTGTAAGAATATGTATAGGCAAAATGGTAGTCTCATCACACAGATTGATAGTCCTAGTTACCAAACTCTTACTATCCAAGTTATCTTCAAAATAGAATGTCTGATCAGATTTGATGATTTTGGTAGTGTGGGTAGGATAATAAAATCTATAAAATCTAGATCTAGTATAATACCTAATGAAGAATCCACTGATTATTCTAGAGCTCAATTTCTTTAACTAGTGATTATATGGTTTCACCTCTACCTTATAACCCTATAAATAAAAAATGTGTCAAATTGGGCTTCTTTCCAATAAAGAGTTCATATAGAGTTTTTGGCACTGACTTACTAGGTACTTGATTCAAGATATAGACTGTAATCTTTAAGGCTTCACCTTATAAGAATTTTAGTAATGAGAAGTGGCTAATCATGCTTCTAACCATGTCCATTAGAGTATAATTACGCCTCTCTACAACCCCATTTTGTTGTGGGGTGCCAGGCATTGTATAATAGGCCTCAATACCATGTTCCACTAGAAATAGAGCAAATGCACTAAGATTTCTGCCTACCTCAATATATCTCCCATAGTACTTTTTATCCCTATTTGATCTAACACACTTTATGGCCTTGCTAGTTTTCAACTCAACTATTGTCTTAAAGTTCTTGAAGGCATCTAGAGATTCTAATTTTTCATGTATAAGGTTAATCCAACCATATCTAGAATGGTCATCTATAAATCTAATGAAGTATTTAAAACCACCAATAGCTATTGATGTATTAGGTCCACATATGTCAGTATGTATTAGGTTTAAGATGTTTTCGGATCTTCGTACCCCTTTATTTCTAGCTTTAACAAGAAATTTTCCTTTAATGTAGTCAATGCAAGTATCAAAATCTAAGAAATCTAGATTTGATAACACACCTTGCTTAACCAATCTTTCTAATCTCTCTCTAAAAATGTAGCCCAATCATTAATGCCACAAAATGGAAGAATTCTTATTCATTATAAGACGTTAATGCCCTATCACAACATTGATAGAAATATTAGAAAACATAATAGGACAATCATTCAAATTCAAATGATATAAACCATTTTGTAAAGTGATAGTATTAATAATAGCAAAATTATAATAAATTTCAATCTTTCCATTTCCTTGCCAAAAAGAAAAATCACAATTGTCCAAAATAGAACTAGAAATTAAATTCCTTCTCGCAAAAGGTACATAAATGACATTATTCAAATCTAAAATGTCTCTAAAAGATAAAAAAAAAGAAACTGATCTTATATACTTAACTTCAACCTTATTCTCTGTTATTCCCAAGATAGTCTTCTCTATCTCACTTAGGACCGAGCAGTTTTTAAGCCCCTGCAAAGAATTTGCAACATGAATAGTTATGCCAGAATCTAACCACCAAAATATGGAAGACATCTCAAGATTATTGAACTCAAAACATACTAGAGCTAGAGGGATAAAAATGGAATATATACCTTCCTTCTCATGTTTATTTTTTAGTTTATAGCACTCAGACATATTGTGTCTAGGGATCTTGCAATAATTACACTTGATGTTATATTTCTTCTGTTGTCCTTTGCCCTTTTCACCACTTTTCTTGAAGCAAGCTTTCTAGATATTTGCATGTATGGATTCTTTCTTTTCTTATCATTGCCATTTGGCTTACTATTGGAAATTTAAGATAAGTGATTCATAAAAGGTGGCTGTGAGTTACTCTTCATGGTCTTTTCTTTCTGAGTTACTATGGAAATTATCTAGTTTATTATCCACTCTCCTTCTTGTGAATTATAAGAATTTTTTAAGTAGCTATATTCAGATGACAATGATTAAAGGACTCTGTAGACCAAGGTGCTCTCTCTTAAATTAATATCATATAATCTCAATTTATTATAATAGTGAATTATCTTCATGATGTACTCCTTGACACCCGAAACTCCATCATAGCTAATGTTTTCAAGTAGGGAAAGGTGGTAAACCTTTTGAGTCTTGTCAAGTTTCTTTAATTTTTCTCCAATAGCTTTCATGTATTCCATAATAGTGTTCTTGTCTGGGATACTTTCTCAAATTCCTTTCTTAATCGTGAACTTGATTACTGCTAAATAGATTCAGTTTAACTTATACCACTGCTTATAATAGGTCTTATCTACAGTACTAGCCTTAGGTAAGAGATCAGCCAGCTTCGGTTCTCTAAAAGTAAAATCTTCTTTAGAAATTGCTAGGTATATGTTCAAAGACTCTTTCCATTCATCATAGTTTATTCTATTAAGAGTCCTCACCACAGATAGTTATTGAAAGGCTGAGATTGATGCTACAAAATTAGGAAATATTAACTATGCATGCATGACATAATTATTATGCAAGATTCCTAATTAAAACAAAATAAGTTAAGCAACTATATTACAAAGTGGCATCAATGGAATTATATATACTATATGATTTGGCTTGTACAAAAGTCTACACAAGGATATAATCAACATAACCATACCGATAGGGTATAAAAAATATTGAAACATTATAAATACTGCATGCCTATTCAAAGGAGTCTAAACCTAAAAATTACATTAATAATGTCACATCGATATGGTACATCGATTATCAATGCAATATGCTCTTAGAACTCCTAAAAGGGCAACAATTTTATTTATGTAAAAGTAGCCTTATTATAATCCTAATCATCCACTGATGTGAACCAAATAACATTGGTACTCATATATGTATGAAAATTGCATAATTAATGGTTCAACTATTTATTAGGCATAGCTAGGTATATAAACAAAGAGATTGATTCATCATTAAGTTCAAAAATATTGAGAAGAATATTCATAAATTTTTATAAGCTAAAATTCCACAAATAAAATGCATTTTCATACAATATAATTCTTATAAAATTCAAAATAAATATTTAATGGCCATAAAAAATTTTGAAAAATAATAAATAAATAAAAAATTAAAATCTAAGTGGACAAGGCTAAAAAATGAACCAAAGGGCCTAACCATGAAGCACACGCATTGTCATACATGTTGGCCATGAGTAAGGCTACCTTAGAATAAGGTCATCTTCAACCTTGTTCCAACAACCCTGTCCATGGTTGTTTTCTGCCATTAATAGGGTTTTTTAAGCTTTAAAATTGTGTTTCTATTAATGCAAAAAAATCATCTAGCCTATTTTTTGATACAAATTCATGTGTTAATTAGAAGAAAATAGTTTTAAAATTGCACAAATAAAGTTATAAATTTTTTTGAAAAATTAAATCTTGATTTACAATAATCATGAAATTTAAATGCAACTAAGCAATAGCATGATATTTCACATGTTTGTACAAATAGTATTCATTATTCAATTGAAAGAAAAGATCTAAATTGTCCTAACATGAAAAAACCCTAATTTGTTTCAGTTTCCATGTGCAAAAAAATAGAAGAAAAATTAGGATTTTTTTTGAATTTTTGTCAAAAATTAATTAAATTACTCATAATCAGATGATTAATATTAATCATACTATCAACATCCCTTTGATAACATCTATTGATAATATGATTTAAAATATTGAATAATGTAAATTAATCATAATTGAATTTTGAGCATACTTAATGTATAATTTGATAAAGCCATGATCAATCTAGATAATAATGATAAGTAAAGTTTTGCAACTTATTTCGCCTCTTTGGTTTTCTAAAGAAGAAGAAGAGAAACAGACAGCTAGGTTATTTTTTGCAGAAGCAATAACCTTTTTATACATAATGATAATCTTCTCTCTTTATATGGTCAAACTTATGATAGGAAACTACTGACTACTAAAGTATTGTAGGTTAGGGCCTCTACCCATATGGACTTGTGTATGATCTAACCTATTATAGACTACACATATTGAAACAAGGCGTAATTTGTTCTAGACTTAATGTCATAAAACTAATTACTTAAAATAAATATTCCAATAACTAATTAATACTAATCCATATATATATATATATAATTTATTTTAATATAATGGATACTCCTCTCATAGTAATTTAGTTTCTATTACTAAAGGGAACAAGGCATCTTAGGGTTAGAGTAGTATACTAGAGGGTCAAGATTTGCTACTCAAAAATCTTGTTAGTAAGTTAGAGATGGTTAAAGAATCAATATGTGGAAAGGTCCATGGATTCCAAAGCTATATGATCATAAATTAGCTACTCTTGATCCTACTATTGAAGCTAATTTTTCCTTAGTTACTGATTTGATTTCTAAATTTGATAAATAGTGGAATTTTAAACATATAGATCAATAGTTAGGCCATTTAGAAAAAGCTACAATACTGAACATTTATATTCCTAACAATCCTCAACCTAACTCCGTGGTATGGTTCCATAACACTAATAGATGCTATTTAGTGAAGCTTGGGTACTATTTACTTATCTCTCAACAAGTTTCTCCTTTTTAGGCATCTTATTCCCATATCTATCCTTTTAAATTGTGGTCTTAAATTTGGAATATGGATGTTGCTCTAAAAATCAAGTGTTTTATATGGCGTGCCTTATCTAACACACTTCTAACTGCCTAATATTTGTATAAAAGGAAATATGCACAATCCTTTATATGTTATATATCTGACTCTACTATTGAAGATATATTTTATTGTCTCCTTGGATGTAACTAAACATCCCAGTTATGGATCAGCTTTATGTCTTAGAACTAATAATTTGGATTCTTCCTCCCTAGGTGAATGGCTGTGAGATGTTTGCTTTTGTCCTTAATGGAATTCTTTTTAGAGGAAATCTTATGTATCTTTTACGGCTAATTTAGTATGGTAGATTTAAAAGATAAGAAATAAGCATTTTTTCAAGGAAAACCCCCATTATTCCCTTGGCAACTTTGTTAGAAGGAATTGTTAACTTTAATATAGCAATGACTATGAGGAAACCTTGGATTAATCCTATTTCCTAAACCATTCTCTCCTTTGTTAGTGGGTGAAAGCCTCCTGAATTAGGATAGCTAAAAGTGAATGTAGATGCATCATTCATCTCATTCGTAAGCAAGCATCAATTATTGTTATGGTAAGAAATTCTTAGGTTGACCTAGTGTCTAGGAATGCTTGCAAAGTGCATGCTTGCTCTCAGACAATGGCAAAGGCCCTAACAATAAAGGTATCAATTTGGGTGCTTTAATTACTCATGATCCTTTCCTTTTTTAATCTAATGCTAAAAATATTATGGAAGCTATTCATAGTTCATCTCCTACACCTTATAGGCATCTAAGGCATATTATACAAGATATGAAATTCTATTTACGAGATGTCTCCATATGTTTAGTTATTTCTATCCCTCATTCTACTAATAATGCAATTGATTGGCTTGCTATAGGTTTCAAAAAGGGTATGTGTCCTATTGACTAGGTTTCAAACCCATCACCTCCTTTCATCTTAATTCTCCTTAAAGATAAATGTTTGTTTCCTCCATAAATCCTAGTTATTGTATGGTTGTTATTGCTTTGTTTTTGTATTTTGGTTTATTTGCTATGTGCTATGTTTATTTTAGTTTTAATGTTAAGTATGAAAAAAATTGATCTTCATTACTTGAATTTTAGTTAAAGTACTTGTCAGTTCTTATATCATTTTTACTTTTATGTTAAGTTCTATTTACATCTCATTTGAATTTTGGCTATGTCATTCAATTAATTAGAATCAAGGCAATTCAAGTCAAACCATTTCATGTGTTTTCTAATCACTTCTTTGTAAGTGTATCATTTGTCATTTCCATCCTATCCCTATTTTGGTGTTCTTACTACATTTGTTCTTTAAGTTAGTTTTAAGCCATTGCAATCTATTGCCTTGTCAATTATATTATTGACGTCCATAATTGACTAGTGTTTTAATCTTACCCTACTCCAACTTGGTATTTTAAGTCAGTGCACTAAGTATTCAAAGTCTAGTTGTTTGTTCTTGTTACATTTTGTCAATTAAGTCTATTTATCATTTTATGTTATCTAATTTAAAGTCCTTTGTTCCAAGTGTAGGTAGTTTCAAAGCTTATGTCATTTGATTGCAACCATAAATTGTTCCTATTCTATTTTATTACTTTGCTATAATTCACATCATTAGTCTGGTTCTATATGTATTCCATTGGCATTTAAAAAAATAGAAAAAATAATGTAGAATTAGTTTTGAAAAGAAAAATAAAGAAAAAAATTAAAAGAAAAGTGATTCCATAAAATAAAAAGAAGACATTAGAACTATAAATAAAAAATAAAAAATGATTCAAAAGTGAAAAGAAAGTGTTAAGTTAAAAAAATCAAAAGAAGAATGTTTGAAGTTGTGAAAAGTAAAAAAAAAAAAATTGTTGCTACTTATTGAATGCTTTATGCTATCATTAAAATTCTCACTTTGAAATAAGTGTTTTTTGTCTTAATCTTTGAATCTCTTAGTTCTAATCTTGGATTTTAATATTTTGTTTGTTTGTTTCTTTTGTTAATTTAGTCTTCTTCTTTAAGTTTATTTTGATTTAATCTTTAAATTTTGAGTCCAATTTTATTATAAAGTCTTTGAGTCTATCTTAGTCAAAATTATTGAATCTTATTTATCTCTTTTATTTAAATTATTTAATTTTAATTTTTGAGTTCTAATTAGTACCCTCTCTTTGAAGTTTTTATTATTGAGTCTTATCTAGTTTCTTTCTTGAAAATTTTTCATTTGTTGATTCTCTAAATGTCTTGTTTAATACTTCAATTATATGAACTTTGACTAATGAAGTTGATTGCTACACTTATTGAATCTTATTTAGTTGTATCTCCTAATTCTTAAAAAAGTCACAAGAGGGAAAGAGTGAAAAGTAAAAAAAGGCAAGAGTGTCTAAGTTCATTGAGGGTAAAAGCCTTAATCAGAGTACAAATATGAAAGTGAATGTCTTTAAATCAAGTGAGAAATATGCTCTTATAAGGTTCTCTTTTTTATATAATCATTTTATGTAGGTTTATTTTTAAGAATGATATAAGGTGGTGGTGTAAGGGTGATAAAGAAGAGGGAAAGAGTGTGTCTAAGCACATTAAGGATAAAAGCCTTAATTAGAGTACAAACATGAGAGTGAGTGCCTCTAAATCAAGTGAGAAATGTGCTCTTGTAAGGTTCTTTTTTTTATATAATCATTTCTTGTAGGTTTATTTTTAAGAATGATAGAAGGTAGTGGTGGTAAGGGAGATATAGAAGATGGTGGGCCTATATGGACAGATTTGCTTCAAGTGATAAAAAAATTCAAGGAAATACTTAGGAAGCTTGAAGTAAGAAAATTTCAAAAGAGCTAACATGGTGAAAGAGATAGAAGGCAAAATGAGAGATATATTAAAAAAGAAAGATTTAAAAATAAAAATGAAAGAAAAGATGAAAAAAGAAGTGAAGGGAAGAATGAGAGAAAAGAAGATGAAAGATAAAGGAGAGATAAGAATGATTATAATCTTAACAACATTAGAAAGTAAAGTCCTTCATGTCAAGAAGAAAAGAAGTTTGAAAAAAAAAAAGAAGACAAAAGCTATGAGAAGTATAAGAACAATTCCTCATCCAAATTTAAAAGAGATGAATCTAAGGGCATTGTTAAACATAAAGGACAATCTTCATCAAAGCTTAAAAGTGAAGTGTTTAAAAATAAAGGCAAAGTTGAAAAGCATTCAAAGCATTTAGAAGACTAGTTCTTACAAATATTAGAACATGATTATCATATTATTAATTGTCCGCTCAAGAGAGCTTTAAAGATTCAAAAAGTCTTAGGAGAATAAGCTAAAGAAGAAAGTGAAGAGCAAAAGGAGAACATCTTCCACATTAGATTCAACATTAAGGAAAAGATATGCAATGTGGTTATTAAAAGTGCAAGTTATGCTAATGTTGTTAGTACTTGCATGGTAGAAAAGTTGAACTTGCCTACTTTGCTACACTTTGCTCTATACATATTGTAAGTTTGAATGATATTAGTGAAGTAGAGGTGATAAAGCAAAAAAATTTTTTAACACTTGTTAAATACTAAGATGAGATATTACGCAACATTACTCCTATGAATGCTTGCCATTTATTGCTTAGGAAACTATGGATATTTGATAGAAATATAACTTCTGATAGAGTTCTTAACATATATAGCTTTGAAATGAATGGGAGAAAAATGAAACTAAAATCATTAACTCTAAAAAATGGGTATGAGGATCAATTAAGAATGCAAAGGAAAAGAAAGGAAGAAAAAGTAAAAAAAAAAGAGAGAGAAAAATGAGAAAAGAGAGAAAGAAAAGAATAAAGAAGAGAAAGAGTAGAAAAGAATAAGAAAAAATTTAAATTGAAAGAAAAAAGGGGTCATTGTATGGAAAAAAGAGAAAAGAAAATTTGAGAGTGATTAGAAAAATAAGTGGAATAATGAATGTTTTGTATGTTTCTAGGCTAATTATCTTATGCAAGAAAGCTAGTGAAAATACTAACAATCTTGAATTTGTTTTGCCAAGTGCTTTTACATTTATTTTGAAGGAATCCCAAGATGTTCTTCTAAGAAAATCTTTAAGAAAGCTACCATGCATAAGAAGGAAAGTGTCCCAAGTGGAGCAACTTAACAATATTATGATTATTGATATGTTATCTTGTAAGTATAATCTCATTTTTACCTTGCATGATAATGATACTTTGTATACAAAATTGTTAAGTTATGAGAACATTGAGAATTTTTACATGAATGACTACAATTTGACTACCCCTTCATATGATCTTGATAGTCCTCTACATGTTGATTGTGCTTCACATGGTGATGCTTGTGAGGAAATAATCTTTGGAGACATTTTTAGACATGATAGATTTTTATGTGGAGGAATGAATTATTTGCACCTAGAAGTTTTCTAAACAAATTGTTTACTGACAAAGATTACAACCATGGATATGATTTTATGGTTCTCAAATTGGACACTTCTTTCTTTAGTGATGACAAAAATACTACTAGGTGTGTAAAAATTTTACTAACACATAATTCCACTGCAAATTTTCTTAATGTATTATTTGATTCTTGTCACACTTAATATTTCTAGTTTCTCATTTACTCTTGTTCTTATACTTTATCTTCCAAATATGGTTCTCATATTTAAAATTCCTATCTCCGATAATTTTCATAAAAATATCTTTTCAAATAATCTCCATTCTTATTCCTTTTTTATTGTTAATAATGTAAAACTTTATAAAGCTCTTACTAACCAAAATCTCTCAATTTAAATTATTTGAATCCCATTCATACCTTTTGTACCATTCTTGTACTCATCATCATTTTCCTGATAATTTAGAGAGTTATGATCTTTAATATACCATAATTAATGTCTAATTTCCATGAATAGATTTTTAGAGTGTTCCAAAGAGAGAGAATATGATATTATATTAGTTGATTAGCTTGTATCTATATTAATTATATCATGTTTGGTAGCTTGCATCTAAGTTATATCAATTATGAAAACTTTATATATATATATATATATATATATATATATATAAAGAATATATTTGTTATGCAATACTTGCAATAAGATATTCATAATTCTTAATCAAATTATGCAAGTATAATTATGAAAATAAAGTTTCATTTAAAATTTAAAATTTAAAATCCAACCATAATTGTGTAGAACTTTTTTACAAACATATTCATCTCCATATGCAAAAGTGATGTTTCACTCAGCTTACAATAGTATTTGTAAAATCTAATTCCCAAAGGAAATCTAAATCATCACCCTCTATGGGGATGCTAAGGATATTCTGCCATTCTTAATTAAGAGTCATGGTCAAGTTTCAAAGCTCCTTAAGTAGCACATTTAGGTGATGTGCCTTTAATGGTGGGCTTTACATTAACACATTTGGTGGTAGTAGGAGCTCCATTGAATTTGAGATCAACATCAGTGAGTTCTACACCCTCACACGGTATTCCTTTGCTGCATATAAGACTAACTCCTTCTTGAGTAGCAGAGGTTCCTTTAATATTTGTGAAGGTAACCTTGCTTATCTTTATTTTTGATGGGGTCTGCAACCATTCAAGAATAGATGGAAAATAAAAGGAGTGTGAATAATCAAACATTAAAGAGAATTATGAGTAAACCAAAGTTCTTAAATATCAAATTAATCAAAATCTTACACTTGGTAAGAACTAAATTTTTAATTTTTTCTAATTTGATATTAAAGTGATGCATGTTTTTAATTGAGTTAAAATTTAATTTATTATTAATCTAAAGCTTCTCATTCTATTAGTAAATAACAAATGGATAAATTAAAAATAATAATAATTAAGAATCTCTACTAACATTAAAACAATTTTGATAATTTCTTGATGAAGTGGCAATATATCAATTGGTGATAATGCTTAGCTAATTTTCATTTACAATGGATAAAATTTAAACTCTTCTACTTTTAAATTTTATATAAAAATATCATTGAAACCAATTTCATGTTAACCTAATCTTTTAATAAGTTTTAGTGATCAACTATTAAATTTACAAAAACCTTTAATATAATACCTCTTTTGAGCATTGATTCCATGGGCAGTACTCTTGATCGATGATAATAGGATTTTTGACATTGATCATTGTGACATTCTCAAAATGCATGTCAGTCACAGTAATGGCTCCAGAGGTACCAGGCCATGTCTTAATCCTTAAACCATTATCTGTGTTCTTCATTGTGCAATGCTTCACATATAATCCTTCAACAGGTTCCTCATTTGGATACCTTCCTAGGCTTCCAACACTTATTCCATGGCCAGGTCCACAATTCACATTTTCAACAGTTATTTGTTTACTACCATCACCTAAAGAGATACAATCATCACCAGTACCAATGTTTGAGTTAATAATTGCCACTTTATTTGATCTTCCGATGTGAACTCCATCAGTGTTGAGACTTTCATCTGGTGCAATTATGGTGAAGTGATCAAATGTCATATTGTTGCACCCTAAAACATTGACATGGAAGTTTTTGCTATCTTTTGAAGTTATGTCCTTTACAATTGAGTTGGTGAGGAAGTTGAAGCCAAAATTCTGTTGACATTAATTTCACAAAAAAATAATTTGTTATGTCACAAAATATAAATAAGTTACTATAAATATTATTTATTATATATTTTTAGGTAATTTCTTTGTACTTGAAGCATATATAAGTCTAATGAAAGTTTAATATGAAAGTCATAACAATTATAATATTATTTTTTAGCAAAAAAGTTGCATAGTTTAGTTGTAATAAGTTTATAAAAGTTACAATTTTCTTTTCAAAAGTTGTATAAAAAACTTATAAAAATTTTCTCTCTATTATATTAAAATTAAAAGCTTTTCATAAAACTTGAAAGAATACACATAAATATAATTTTTAATGTATATGAAAGCATAACTTTTTTAGGAGAGTTTAACCATTTTGAAAAGATTAAAGATTGCCCTATTAAAATAACAGGTTACATATTGGACTCAAAATGTGTGGCTAACCTATGTTTTAGTAAAAATCCAATACAATTGCCTTTTTCTTTTATCATTTTTCAAACATAGTAAATTTTATGACTGTAGATTGTCCTTAATAAATATAATTGCACATGAAGATTAGAAGTGTCTCACAATTATAAGTGTTTTGGTGTAAATTAGCATTGCATGCTTAAGTTCACCAAAGTCAATGATAATACTTGTGAAAACTTTCCTTATGCAACAAATGTTAGCCATATTATGAATTTACCATGGCATGCCTTGTGCATTTCTTGTTAGTTCCACAGTCATTTTTCTCCCAGGCAATTTGACCTAAGCCATCAAAAGTTCCTTGCCCAGATAAAGTGAAGAAGTCAATATATCCAAATTTGATCCATTGATCAGCGCCATTGAGTTTATCTGGGTTTTGTGGTGCTTGAACTATGCCATCAACTTGAACCTCAATTGGTGCTTTACAAGGACCTTTTAGGTCTACTTCCCTCATGCGAAATGTGCCTTTAGGAACCATAATTTTGCTTGGAGCTGATGATGCACATGCTTCTTTCCAAGCATTTTGCAAAGCCTCAAGAAGAAAGAAGAAAATTTTAATAAATGAAGATAAATAAAAAAAGACAAATATAACCAATCTTCTTAGGCATAGTTGCTTCCTTTATACCTGTGTTATATCTCCATTGAGATTTCCACCATATTTATTTATGTCAAGGACAATTTGGCTTGCTCTAATAGAAGAAGCTAACAAGAAGAGAAAAACTAATGTGTAAATATTGGATCTTGAATCCATTTTATTTTTGTTCCTTCTACTTTTTTTTGGATATGAATGTGTTTTTTTATTTAATAAACTCTAATTATTGTAAAGACTATTTATAATGTAATCACGAGACTTTAAAACCATTAATAATGGCAACAATCTCTCACCTGACTATAGTTTTTCCTAGAAAAGCTCTTAACTTAAGGCTAAATGAAGCTTTTGTTTTATTTTTAGCTTTGCAATTTTCAATGCTAATTTATAGCAAATGAATGTTTCAATGTTATATGTTATTTTTAAGAGATTAGAAACTAATAATAAAATTTTACTAATAAGGCCTTGAAGGGTAATGGAATTCAAATTTAATTCAAGAAAATTTATAGTGGTATGTACTCTTGTATGCATTATGAAAACTTTCTTTTATTGTCCATAATCATTTCATTAAATTAAACTTGCAAATTTTATATAAAAATAAAAAATGAAAATTAAAAACCTTTGGTGCAACTTTGTATATTTGTTACTTGTAAATTTTATACATGTAAATTTTTGTGAAAATTTAATAAAAAAAATTATGGATTTAAATTTAATTTACTATTAGTGTAAATTAGTTTTACATTATCACTCACTCATATATTGTCTCATCAATAAAAAATTGTTAAAACTCTTTTACTACTATTAAAATTCTAAATTACTATTATTTTTTAATAATATATCTTTTTCTTATTTATTAATAGTGTAAAATATTTTATACTTTTAACTTGTACATTTTTATGTGAAATTTTCTAAAAAGATTGTAAACTTTTTTTTGTATCACACCTAATTAAAAAATGTATCCCTTTTTATATTATTCTTTCACACCATGATCACATGTTTGATTTATAAGAAGCCAAATTTGAATCTCATCAATTTCTTACATTATCAATTTATTTCAATTTCAAAGTGAGAAAAACATAATATCCTACTCTAGGGCTTATAAATTTTTTGTTATAGGAACCTAGCATTTCAATACAAAAAATTATTTTTCAATCTATTACTTTTATAAATTCACACTCTTAGTTTTGGTGAAAAAAAGTGGAGGATCCATATTAATAAAAAAGAAAATGTAGAAAAAAATGCCATTTCAAAGATGAGCTAATTAAAAATGTTGGAAAATAGTTGGAATTGATTGAGTGAATGAAGTTTGAAGCAATGCATGTCATATCAATATAGTTTCTAAAAATTACTTAAAAAATGCAAATTTCTTGTGCATTTATTGTTAAGAAGGAAGTAAGGATACTCAGTTATAGTTTCAAAAATTCATTTACTTGTATATGTTCATATACAAGCTTTTATGCAAATTGATTTATCTTGCATACCTATTCTAATTCTCTTTCTTATTTTTAATAATTCTTTTATTCTTACATGGCATCTTCGACTTTCATTCACACATCCTCTCACAATGATATGAATTCCACTATGAATCTCACATCCTTTATTAAAGGATGTAGCATTCTCATATTTGCATTCAAGCTCAAAACTAAATTATCTTCATCTAAATCATTAGTTACACTCGAAGCTTGATCCATGCTCAATTGCTATCTTATTCTAAGTTTTTGTATTAATATTTTTGGTATAGATTATAAATTGAATTGGAAAAATGAAAATTATGCAAGTTAACTAGATTAGAGCATGAAATTGACAAACTTCTATTGTTTGAACAATTATTTAAACAATTTTCCATTTAGAAAAAAGATAAAAATAGCTTGCTTAATTACTAGGGGGAATAAATAATCATGAATGTGCTTTTTCTATTTTACTTCCAATTATTATCTCATTTTCAATTAAATAAAAACTTATAAAATAAAAATGCTTTATACTCCTATTTTTTCTTGAATTTTTTAATTTAGAAGTCATTATATTTGTTAAACCAAACTTAATACTTTACATTTTTTTTCCAAATCAGATGCATAAGTTCAAGATACTCTAATATGATCAATTCAATATTTTCCTTATGGTAAGAGAACCAACTATCAAGGTTTTCTCTTATTTTGGAGAGCTCTCTAACAATTGAGTTTATAATTGTTGTATGCCTGTTCATATCCTTTCTTTAGATGGTTGCTATTCTCACTTACATTTGAGATCATCTTTTTTTTTTAATTTCTCTAGTATAATTTGTTCTTGAGTTGCGAATTTATTTCAAGTGTTAATTGATCTTGTTTGTTAGGCTAGATGGCTAAGTCTAGGGAAGCTTTAGGGGGATGTTATGGCTAAAAGGGGTCATATTTTTATTACAATGTCAAAGGTAGTATTAATAGGTAAAATCACTTATAATAGAATCTTAAATAGAAAGATGGTTAAAGGGATGATAAGGAAGAGTAAAGGAGCTATAGGATTAATTATTAGTGATGTTGATCCTAATACATTCATATTGAATTTTACGGATCAAATTTAGGCTGAATCTATGCTGGCTAAAGACTAAAGGAATATAATATGAAATTTGTTAATTATGGTTCAATAGGATCAATTAATTAATATTTTGGAAGTATTTTTAGCAAATGAAACATTTTAGGTACAAATTCCTAGAGCCATTTTAGAATGTTCTAATAATGAGAATGCCAATAAAATTGGTAGATAGGTTAGAAAGGTGTTAAAAACAAAGATTCCATTGAAGAGTGGATGTTTGCTCAAATACCACCATATTGTTAATAAGCAATTTAGATATGTTATAATATGGTAGAATTACTCATTTATGGTTAAAAATAATGTAAAATTATTTTAGAATATTTAGAATAATTTTATAAATTTTACAAGATCCATGATTCATAGAATTTAAGATTAAGATTATTAATTAAATTAATTTGGAAAATTATATGAAAGGAAGAAATTAGAATTAAGAAAATTTAAGCATGAATTTAGCCTCACAAACTAAGTAGGGCTCATGCTTAATGGCTTAAGGGAAAAAATTAGGCTTACATGGTCCATTGGAAAATAAGCCTAAATTAATTGAGTCGTAAATGAAGCATTTTTGGTAATTAATTGTTAATTAAAAAAATTGACCTAATTTGGCCTGATATTAGCCAGTGGCTATAAGGCTTAGGAGGGTAAAAGATGATGCTAATGGCTTAGTTGTAATTAATTAAGTATTTTTAGAAATTTTGCTAAATTTTTTACTTGGCTATCAAGCTTAAGATAAGAATAATAATATTCTAAAGTATACTCATTATCTTTTTTAATATAAAAAGCAAGAAAATTTCCTACATTTTACAAAAAGAGGCCACAATCAAAGGGAAAAAGAAGAAAGAAATAAGGGCAAAAAAAAAAAGAGTAAGAGCACAAATATGCCCCTTTTATCATAGTATATTACACATATGAAGGCTAGGATCATGAATTCTTTTCCTACATTAGCTTGTGATACACGTTAAGGAGTGTATAAGAAAAAGAGAATAGGGTTTTCTTGCTGTTTTCTTTTTCATCTTAGAGAGAGAGAGAGAGAGAGAGAGGGTGGGTTCTCTGAGGTACAACTCCTTGAATTCTAGGAATTTTCATTTATGTTCTTCTACTCTTTTCTTATTTTTTTCTAATTCTATATTATTTTGATATTGTATTATGGATACTTATTAGAGAGTAAAGACTTTCCCAATTTGTTTGTTTGCTATTTGTAAATTTATTGATTAGTGAGTAGATAATGAGTATTCTAATATATTTTATGTTTTTTAACTATTTCTATATCTACAAATCATTATTTTCATTATTTATTAATTTATTATATTTTATCCATATTTTTACTTCCTTTATATGTTAAAATTCTAGTTACTTTTAGGACAAGCATTTTTGAAAATCTTCTTTTAAGCTATGGTTATGAGAAATGTTGTTAAACTAATGATACAATGATTTAATTGGTTTATGAGTATTATTTATAGAAAATGAAAGGTTTATAGAACACAGTTATTTTAGTATATTGAAAGCTCATAATTTTAAAAAATAACGAAATGGTTTGGAATTGAGAATATGAAGCAATTAACATGTTTAGAAATAAAATATGAAATGGTGTGTTAATTGCAAGGTTAGAAACCTTGATAGATCATTTATAGATGGTTCATAGATGGAACCTATACATTACATCAAGATAAGATGTGGTGGGTTAGTTAGTCTACCTTATAAATTATGTGCTTAACAATTTGGTAACCTCTTATTAGTATATTATTTTATTATAAATTTTTAAGTGTTATTTTTCAATTTCTATTTATGCTAAAACTTCATATTTATCTATATTATTAGGATTTAAACATTTGCATTTATCTTTGATAATTGGAAACTCCTTAAATTATGAATCCATACTCTCTTTATTGCATTTTATCTTGATTTAATTTTAGAATTTTAAGATTTCTATAACAAGCTTATGTCTTAGCTTATCCTATTTGCATTAGGGTATATGGTATTCGCACATTGAGTTAATGACTAACTATTATATTTTCCATATTATTCAAATAGGAGTGAAGTTGCAATCCATTATCTTTGGCATCATAGATAAAGGGGTGTTGTGTAATGGCAAGCCACACATATGGTCTATACGGGCAAGATAGTTAAAGTTATTATTTTATATTAAAGCTTATGTTTGAACTCTTAGAATTGCTTATAACTCACAAGAAAAATCTAGCTTTTATTATGTCATAACTTGTTTAGATTATAAAAGAGTATATCTATTTAAATGTGAATTACCATAGTAATGTCTAAAAGATGGAAGTCCATTATATGATCAATAAATAAATATGCTAATAATGTGAATATAGTAGTGATGATAAAAATGTGATGTCCATGATAAGAACAATAGAAATATGAATGTTTATGTAATGACAGATACATATATGTTATAATAAATTATTGATATTATATAGGTTAATTATGTTAGAAAAAGGCTTGCATGGCTTAATTCATATATGTGTTCTTTTGGGTCATGTCTAGTTACAACCCCTAATTTAGGTCATGAAAATTTATAAGAATATAAAAAGTTATGGATTTAACTGAGTTATTAGCTCTTGGGATATAGATCCTAAGAGTATATGGTAGCAAAATATTAGTTCATTTCAAGTATGAAAAATTACTAAATGTTTGTTTTGGTTGTGATTTGGTAGGTTATGAATAGAGATTTTGTAAAGTCATATGATTTAGTGGCATTAGTTAGGAAAAGTTCAAGACCTATAACCATGGATGTGTTATGCCTTTTAAAGTAATGTATAGGATGACTCATAGATTGAATAAGTCAATTCTAAAGGAAAACTAATTTTTTTTAATGACAATCCCAATTATAGGAAACTTAATAGAAGGCATTAATTAGAAAATTAGAATAGTGTGGAAAAGCTACTAAACTACTAAAGAAAACTTTGATAAATGAGATTAGCAATGGAAATAAAGAAAGAAAAGGCACAGTTATGTTAATTCTAGAAAACATAAATATGGAGGATTTAGTGAAAGATATTCTCGAAAAGGGGAAGAAAACTAAAAAAAGTCTCTCTAATGATGAAAGGTCATAAAAAGGATGGTAAAAAGTCAATATAATGCTTCATTATAGTAATATGAGCCCAATAGTCAAATTGTCTTTGGTGGAAAAGTGGTTTATCGCATGGTAAAACTATTAAATTTGAAAAATAGGGCTTGAATATTAGACAAAGGGTTATAAAGAGTTTAGAAAAGTAGATTCTCACACTGCTAAGGCTCAGGAGGCAAACCAAATCACACCTTGAATTTTGCGATGAAATGCCATGCTTAGAACTTACAAGGCTTAAATATGGCTAGTTAGAAACCTAAAGGGACATATAAGAGCACATAAGCTTAACTATATGCTCTTAAATAAAATAAAAGCTAGTCAAGCTAAAATATACCAGGTAGTTAAAATGTTTAGAATAGAATTTTCCATTTTGGAAGCAATCCAAGCTAGGAATGAGGGATGGTAATGTTTTTGAATAATGGAGTTAATTTGAAGTATTATTGGTAACTTTACCATTATGATTTCTAGTAGCATGTTTAAAAGATAAGACATATAGGAAAGTTATTTTCCAAGCTTGGGAATATAACTTTAGTGGTTCTCATATGCTTCAATCAGTTTATAAGATTAGAAAAGCTAAAAAGAGAACTATACCAATGGAATAAATTACACTTTGGATATTATCATACAAAGTTAGATCAATTATGTAATTCAAGCTTTTCTACATTATCCATCCTTATAGTTAACCAAAGAAAATAGAGAAACGTAAAGCAAATTAAATGGAACATCAAAAAGTAATGAGCTTGTTAAAAAGAGATATGACATTAGAAGTCAAAAGCCACATGGATGAGTGTAAGGAATGTGACTTCTCATTTTTATCATTTGTATACTGTAATCAAAAGAATATGGAATAATGTGGATGAAATTTATCATGATTCTATAATGGAAGGTTAAGAAAGCAGGATCAAATTCAAATTATTTTGTTAATAGTTTCAAGGAGTTATTTTTTTCCTCAAATTTAGCTTAAATTTGAAAGGATTTAAATGGATTAATTTGTCCTCTGAATCATAATTAGAGAAAGCATATGGCTTAAAGTCATTTCAAGTGTTCAAGAGATATAGGATAATTTGTTGCAATGGTAGATTCAAAGGCTTTAAGGCTTGATGGGATGAATGTATTAGTTTATAAACATTGTTAGGATATTATGGGTACTTAGGAGATTTAAACAAAGATGGAGTTTTTTAGGTTACGATACATTCTTAAGGAGTTGAACATGACTTATATTATGCTTATTACTAAGGTTCCTAGTGTTAAATTTATTAGAGTTCAAGCTCCCAAGCTTTTGTAATGTTATGTATAAGATAATCTCCGTAATAGTTATAACTAGAATGTTAAATGTCATAAGTATGATCATTTCGAGGAAACAAATAGGAAACTAATTTTGAGCCTAATTATTATTAAATAATTATATTTGAAATGATAAATTGGATTATTGAAGTTATATGATCAAATTTTATGCAATCCAATTTATTTGGCTTTGTATGGTTAATTTATAAAATTGCTTAGCCCATGAAAGAGCATTAGGCCATGATTATATGATTCAAGCCCAAAGCATTTTCTAAATTTTTATTTCCTAAATTTTAATAAGTTTTCCCTCCATTCAATTCAATTTCAAAATGATAAAACTTAAAGATAAAGAAAACCTATAATGCTTGTGCATTTCTTAAAATAAATAGGCTTTGTCATATATTATAGATCTCATTAGCTATTATTTTAATCATATTATGCCAATGGTGAATAAAAAAAGTAGTAAAAAAGTAAAGAACATTTGGTTGTTATTGTCATAACCCTTTTTTGGACCATCATCACTACTGTAAAGATATTAACTAGATATCTTTAAAAGCCCTTCTAAATAAAGCCAGTTTTAGAAAAACTTGCTTTTTTTTTCAAAAACATGCAAAATGCAAAAATCTCAAATTTATGAATTTTACTCTGTGTGTGTGCATATCTATCTATCTATCTATCTATCTATATATATATATATAGTGGGTGTGTGTGTGTGTAAGTTTCCAAACCTCTATATTTGGTAGAAAATAATTAATGATATTATAAATTAAGCTTTCGTTAACAAATAGATATAATTTCATAAAATGGTAAATTGTATCATAGTGCCACTTCTTGAACTTCTTTTCAACAAAGTGCTAGCACTAATCTTTATTTCAAATAGATGCTAGTTTTATGAATTATTACCATTATATTCCTAAAACACCTTTTTTTTACTAAGAGAATACGGTTATAAATCAAGAATTTTGAAAAGGCATAACTTTATGATTTGTTAACCAATTTTTGCATATAACCACTTGTTTTATTTATCTTCTTATGATCTTTCAATAAAAAATAAAAAAATTTAGGTTTAACAAGGTCCACCAAGTAAAAAAATATGTAAATTAAGTTTAAAATTTTGAATGAGCATAACTTTATACTTAGTTATCTATTTTAGGCAAAATTTTTTTATTCCATGTAACTTTTCGAGATCTACGTGCTTACAAAATGTTAAAGGTGTTTTGCCTGCTCTAGTTAGTGAAAAAAAGGCCTTTTTAATGATTTTTCTTTATTTTCTTGTTATTTTTTCAAATTTATTTTCATTTTTGTCAATTCAAATACTATAATAAGCTTTTTCTCCCTGACACTTTTAATGTCTATTAGTATTATAATAATTTTCTTAATAAATAAAAATACAAAAAAATAATATATTATTATTTGTAAACTAAATAGTAATATGCTACTATTTCATTTTAAAATAGCAACACTAACCAAAAATTTTAAATAAATGGAAAAATAAGTCTAATTAATAACCAAATTGCTAAATAATAGTATGTTACTATTTATTCTAGTAATATGTTACTATTTAGAGTTTAAGATACTATACTCTCCATCTTGAAATTACACTCATATTTATACACTCAATTATATAAAGAACTAACTATTTTTTATGTGGAAGATCAGTCTAAACTATAACCATAGAGTATACACAGATAGTCCAAATGTAAAACTCTCAATAAAACTCTCAACAAAAGCACCAAATTAGAACACCAAATGAAAGATTTTTTTGAAATTTTTTCACTCTACCCTTACTGAGTAGATATCATTACTATTTATAGAAAATTTTACATAATGCAAACAAACACAATACAAAGTAGATTCTCAACAGGTTAAAACAATCTACAATACAAAGCAAACTTAAAGCATATTCCCAACATATTAAAGAAATCTACAGTACAAAGCAAATTTAAAGAAAATTCCTAACAAATTAAAGTAATCTACAGTGCAAAGTAGGTTTGATCTTTTGGACTTATGGGCTGGCTGGGTCTTCAGAGGAATATCTTTCAAATTTTCTTTCAAACCATAATTCAGCATCACTATCTAAGTCAGAATTTTGTCTTTACTAGGGCTGGAAAGCAAGGTTATAAAGTTTTCTACAGTGAGATGGAAATAAATTATTATGCTAATCTCGCCACTTAGCAATATGCCATACATCCGAATGGAGATTGTTAGGATTAACATCATTCATTTAGCATAGGATAGCATCGATCTCTATCTAGAGGTCATAAGACATGAATGGATAAGCAAGGATATGGTAAGAATAATTAGGACTGTGTTAGTGATGAAATTCTTCATGAAATCTGGTGATTATGCAATCTTCCTATATTTCTTCAGTTAGAAACCAGTATGAATGGAATGTAACCAGAGCATATTATTCAGGGACTTGAGTAAAATAATTAACCCATTGTTACAAAGGTTTGAATAAGGAAAGCCATATCAAGAAATGAGATAGTTGCAGGAATCTTTCAATGAGACCAAGATTGAGTAATCCTAAGGTAGCTTTTTTTATCAATATAATACCAAATAGTATAAGTCTTGATCATCATTTTCATGAGAGCATATCCATTTTTGCTTGGCTGATTTTGAGGATAAGTGAGGTTAAAGATGGTAAAATATGGATAATTAGGATTAATAATATAGGAGCTTGATTAGCCATATTTTCTGATGCAAATAGCACTGTATGGCATGATTTTTTTTTCAAACCATTGTCGGAGGATGTCTTCTTTAAGATGCAGTGGAAGATTATGGTATAGTGGAGGAGGATTGGATGATTTCCTAGTAATCATAAAAATTAGAAGAACAGGATGAGGAGAGTCTAGATTAAAATTTGTGGGTTTAGAAAGAAAATATGCAAGGAAATTCCTTTTTCCTTTTACATGCTTAACGTCAAACTTTCATTGTTCGAACTAATTTTTCCATCGAATTAATTGTGGTTGAGGCACCAAAGTTCTTTTTTTATTTTAACATTGCTGGAAATGCTAACATATCCATTTCATTTTTCAATGGCTTTTTTTACTGCAAGAATTTATTTAAAAGTGAAGTGATAATGAATTTTAGCTTTTTTGAATTTTCCACTTTGATACCCACAGATGGCACGATTTTTACTTTTATTAAGTAAAACAACTCCCTAATAGAGATGGCTAGCATCTATTTGAAGAATTCTCCTACCATCAATAGTAGGGATTTGAAGGAATGAAAGATTAGTAGACAGTTTTTTTAGTTTATTGACTGCATTAGTATGTAGATCTGACCACATAGGGGGAGATTTTTAGAGTAGTTAAGATAAGGTGGACTTATATTAGGCTATATTAGGAATAAAATCCTTTATCATCAAGAGTAAATTCTTTGATTGAATTAGGAAAAACATCCTTTGTAGAGGGAGGATTGTCAGCTTCCATTTCTTCCTCATCCTAGTGATCATAGATTCCATAATGTTCTTCACCTAAACCTCTTGCCATAAGAATTGGCAGTGGCTATGAAGGAGGTGATTCATCATCTGAGGAAGAGTAATCTTTTGTTATTCTATCCAAGAATTTTACTAGATTATTATCCTTAAGGATTGTAACTTGTTGTTTTTGTTTTAGATCTGTTAGTGGTTTTTGAGTCTTTTTGGGGGGCAGCAAAGGCTTTGGGTTTAACAAATCTGAAGGCTATAAGGCAGCAGAGTTATATGGACTTTTTCTTAAAGTTAATGGTTGGGATATGGGTGGCCGACTCAATCCCAAAGGTTATAAGGGAGAGTAATGAGGCGTAATCAAAGAGTTAAGCTGATCTTTCAAGATTCTTATTTCAGTCTCTTTTTGGGATATTATAGAAAACTGCCCTGTAGATACAAGGTTCATTAATTCTTGATGAAGAGATTGAATCATTGTCTCTAGCTTCTGAATAAGCATCGATGTTAAAGATTGTTGCTTTTTAATATTTTTTGTAAGCTCTTGTTGGTTGTTAGCAATCTGACATAATAATTTGTTTTGTGAGATAGCATTTTCAAACTGCCAATTCAGAGTTTGCTCAACAACTATGGCTTCTAGCTTTTAAGATCCATCTGGATATTGGGTTATTTTACTTTTGATCTTCCAGTCATTACAAGTTTGATGTTCTTTTGAAACAAACTGCAATGGAGGAAAGTCCTTTTCTAGGTTCCATCCATCATTATCTTGCATCATATAGATAGGTATGATAGATTCATTCTTTGGAGTAGAATATTTTACATAATAATCAAATTTCCAGATGGTTCTCCAAGAAGCCCTATAAAAGGACTTCCTTGTTCATACTCTTCTTTTATTAGCTATTGGGAGCTTTTCTTTTTATTCTTTCTTTTCAAACTAAGGTGGTCATCTTCATCATCATTCCAGGCTAAATAATCGTTACAAGTACAAGCAGCAGGATCATACCATTATAGACATTTCCTATGGTAGCTTCATAAATCGATCGTCCTTCAACAGTAAAAGCAAAAATGGGAACTTTTATGTTATCAATAATCATCATGACTGGTGGCATTTGTTAGGTTGTTGAATTTGTTTGTATCACTCATTATTTTAGAAAGCTTATTTCAATGGATCCATCTTCCTTGGTTTGGAAAGATGGTTCTATTATTTACAGCGGAGCCTGGGAAGATTTGTGCTTTTCATAATGAGTTATCCATTTTTCAGGAAGAAGGGAAAGAAGCTCATTCTATGAAGTTTTTTTAGGAAAAAAATAACATGTGGGATCTTGGTTTGGGTCAATAATTATATACAAAGAACTCTCACTTTCTTTTGGATAAGCAAGATCAATTGATTAGGTCTGAAGACGATAAGCAAACTGGGTATGAAGTGTGGCTGCATAGGCTTCATGGTTCATTGGACAGCCAGCTATCTAAACTTGGATTTTTAGGAAAGTGGAAAGAGTTGGATTTTTAAGAGGCATATTAAAGTTAGGAAGGAGAGTGACAAAAATAGTTATAGCACTAAAGATGGATTGAATTATAGCTAAGCAAGCTTGCTAGTATTGATCACACTTGGTATCTAGGATAGTTATTCGAGAAACTATCAGCAATCCTTTTCTTTCATGAAAAGTAAGAGCAACTTTGATAGCACCAAAATGAATATGGGTATATCCCTTCTGATGCCATCGGGGGATAAGCTCTTTTGGGAATGGAATGGAATGGAAAAAAATTGTTTAGCCCCAGTAGTTTGAACTAGATATTGATTAAAAGAGGATGCCTGGATTTATTCTTTAACATTATGCTGCTTAGGTTTGCAAAGAGGTCTAATGATTTTAGTAAGGGTAATTTGTTGTTGTTTCTCAAAAACCCAGTATGGATTGATAAGAAGGTGTTGGGAGATTGGAATTTTACTATCTTTAGAAAGATACGAGGCTTCATATAGATACTCTAGTTTCTGGGTAGTAGACTTTCTAAATGAAGATGTTTCTAAAGGTAGACAATAGTCTGATGAAGAAGATGAGGGTCTAGAAAAGGTTGAAGATTTTGAAATAAATGGATAAATGAAGTCTAATTAACAATGAAATTGCTAAAAAAGAATATGTTGTTATTTCATTTCAAAATAGTAACACCAACTAAAAATTCTAAATAAATGGATAAATTAAATTTAATTAATAACTAAAATGCCAAATAACAGCATATTACTGTCGGTTTTCTAAATAGTAATATGTTTAACACTAGTAAAAAAAACTCAAATAAATAGACAAATCAAGTCTGATTAACAACCAAACTGTCAAATACCAACAAATTATTATTTCTCTATATAGTAACATATTACTATTATTATTTTATTTTAAAATAGTAATACTAACCAAAAATCCCAAATAAATGGATAAATGAAGTCTAATTAACAATCAAACTTTCAAAGAAAAGCATGTTGTTGTTTATTCTCTAAATAGTAACACCAACTAAAAAATCTAAATAAATAGATAAATTAAGCATAATTAACAACCAAATTACTAAAAAAGTACATGTTACTATCTTGTTTCAAAACAGTAATACTAACAAAAAATTCTAAATAAATGGATAAGTTAAGTCTAATTAATAATCAAACTGCCAAAAAAAAGGATGTAACTGTTTCATTTCAAAATAGTAATAGTAATAAAAAATCTCAAATAAATGAATAAATTAATTTTGATTAACAATTAAATTACCAAATAACATATTATTGTTTATTCTCCTGGACAGTAACATGTTGATATTTCATCTCCAAAAAATAGCACTAACTAAAAATCTCAAATAAATGGATAAATCAAGTCCTAATTAACAACCAAATTATTAAATAACAATATGTTACTATGTCTCTAAGTTCTTATTTATTTTTATTTTTATCTTAACTAAAAAATTATTTTAATTCGTAAAAAATTGAACTTTTATAAATTTTATTTATAATTAAAATTTTATATTAATTTAATTTTTATAAAGTTAAAAGTTCTCCAATTTTCATTCTTATAAGTTTTTAGTCTTTTATTTTTTTATTTGTATTAAATTAAAAATTCTTTAATTTTAATGTGTGGCAAAAAAAGTTTTTATTTTGATTTTTTTGATCTTCTTGAAATGCACTATAAGTGTGTCATTTTATTTTCAAGGTATCATAGTAAATTTCTATATGCGAATGTACTTAAATGAAAGAAAATGAACTTTTGATATCTTGCTGCAATAAATGACACCACAACACCAACTTGATTTTTTTCCTTCATAAAATTACTTTTATAAAAAGTAACTTAGTATCTTATATGTAATAAAAACATCAAGGTCCTTTCTTTAAAAAGAATTTGATTAATAAAACTCTCTATTTTTGTGATTAAAGAGTAAAACATGGTTTTTCTTGAAAATTTCCTAAGAAAATAGAATGATATTTTCAAATAAAAATTAGACTAAAACCCTATTTTAGTTCCTCTAAATTTCAATTTCTATCAGTTTTATTCCTGATAAAAAGTTTGTATTAATTCGGTTCCTATAAGATAAAAAGCCATCAAATTCTAATCCTTTCATACAATTTTCCCTAATTAAAAGTTGTACAAAAATTGTATATACGGAACTAAAATTTGATGATTTTTAATCTTATAAGGACTAAATTGATACACAAATTTTTTGTAAGGGATGAAATTAACAGAAATTGAATTCTATAGGGACTAAAATAAGATTTTAGTCTAAGAATTATTAAAGAAGTCTTTTGATTCTTTTTCAGGAGATAAGTTTCATTTCAAAACTCATATTCTAACCATGTAACAAATAAAATAGAATAGGATTAGGTTAGAGAAACTTAAAAAATCAAAAGATCTTATTTATGTTAAAACATACTTTACGAGATAACATACTTTCATTTTAAATATTCATAAATTAAATTTCTTTCTTTTGAAATTCATTTTACTTTCAAAACTTCCTTGTAAATTATTTTGACATATCCTTTCAAAGGAAATACCCTTTTATCATATATTGAAGTTTTTCAAAAACTCAAAGGTATATAAATTATTTTAACAATTTGACTATTAAAATACCATGGATGTTGACATTACTATAGAATTGTTGATTTATGTAAACTTTTTAATGGATTAGACATTAGCTTTGAATCAATGCTTTATTGAGCTTTATAGTAAATATTTTATAACATTGATTAGAAAATCATCATAAAAAATATTATGTCAATTCTTAAACAACTCTTATTGAATACTTCCTCATTTCTTATAAAGTATACAAAGTGGAGAAATTTTAACTAATGATGTTGCAATTTGCATTTAGGATGAAGATTTTGATACAGCAATATTTTTTTGTTGTTTTTATGTATTCATATAGTAGATGTGTAGTTTTTATTTATTGATAATTTAGTGTAATTATTTTCTATAAATTTAGATAGATATTATTTCTCTTTCCTCATTCTGTATATTATTTTTACTAAAATTTTATAAGTAATTTGGATTACATAGACTAACAAAAATATAATAACACAAATATAACTTTTTATGTTAAATTAGTTCAAAAGTAACTATTTTTTCACATTCAAGTATTTACATATTAGAAATCCATAATAATTGAAAGGCCTCTATTGAAGAAAATAGTAAACATAATAACATCATTTTTTAAAACTAATTAACATTTTATATGATGGTATTTTCTCATAATCTCAAGATGTCTAAATGAATGTCATTCATGAGGAAGTTTAAATGGATGAAAATTGAACCTGTATAAATGAATAAATTTATGAAAAAGTTTGAGCGAAGCTAAAGAAGTCTAAATAATAAATTTATAGAGATGTTTCAATGAATAAAATTAAAGAAGTCAAATGAATGGAACTAAACATAATTTCATCCACAACATTTATGAATAACTTACAATGTTGCATTTTTATAGTAACTGTCGTGTAAATCTATTTCAATAATTGTCATAGTTCAGGAAAGAAAAAGAAATTATAACATTAATTTCTTATGGTGACTACCATGTAAGTCCATTTCAATCATCATGACTATTCATCAATAATTTACACCTTCTTTTAGTTTTTAATCGACATCTTAAGCCTAAACTTACACTACTAATTTTTAATTAAAAATCTACATCTAATTGTTTTGCTTTTGACTTATAAATAGAGCACTTTGCCAACAAATCTATGATCTATCAAGAAAGATTTCCTTCCATTAAAATTTTTTCAAAATAGATCCTTGTATTTGGTATTACCATGACTATTTGGAAGGTCTAAGGAATTTCTAAATTTTCTTATAAGGACTTATATCCACACCTTGTATGAAACCTAAAGAGATTCTTGGATTTTCTAAATAGCTTATGTTAGTACTATGGTTTACACGTTTTATGTCATGAGCTTTTGATGGAATCTAAACACTAGTGCTTTTAAAAGGATTTGGAATTAATCTAAGTTCCTTCAAAGAATATGTATCCACACTTTGGCTAAAAACACAAGAATTCTGCAAAATATGAAATCCTACAAAGCATTTTTAGGTACTTCAGGTAAGAATCCTTCTAAATTTTTATAGAATGTCTTTACTCATCACTGAAGTGTAGACATAAGTCTTTTGGTTAAAGGAACAATAGGAGATTTCAGTTACTTCACAATGTTAAATACTATGATCTATACCTTTCATGTTAATCTTAGAAATTGCCTTTTATGGTGATGGATATCTTATCAAATCACAATTATCCTCTTTATTTTGAGATGGATATGAGTATATCTATTATTTGATATGATTGTCATGATCATAAGATTCAAAGTATTTCTATTTATCCAATACTAATGCTATGTATTAATTCTGTGTTCATCTTACATTTTATCTTCTGCATCTTGCATTCTGCATACTATTGGAATTTTTGCTTGCATCCTATTTTATTACTATTTACATTAGTTTCTTCTATTTTTATGTTGTAAATAAATTGAACAATTGTATAGTCATTATTAGTGAGTTTATTTGGAAAAGACAAATTAAGGGATCACTAGGAGTATAACTTGATTTTACATCCTATATTATATTACTTTTAACAAATTAGTATAATCTAATTTTAGTATAGTGTAGCTTGTACATTAGTCAATTTAACATCTATTCAAAGAGTGGGAGGCAATATGTGTGCTGCTTATGATAGGGAAAGATGAATTGAAGTTTAGGAATATGCAATAGCTAAATAATGCAAAAGAATGCAAGAAAATGTAGAAAAGTGAAAGATACTACAGAATGCAAGGAAACACTAATAGATGAAAAAAAATTGATTAGAATCCTTAAACAATTATGAACTACAAAGCTAGTAAATGATAAGAAAGGATGAATTGAAGTGGATTTCCAATAGTAACACTAAAATTTTGATGCAAATCGTAACACACCAAAATTAGATATTAATGGTTGAATAATAAAAAGTTTGTAATATAGGATAATAATTAAGTCAAAACCTTAGTGATCAACTTGATATTATCCTTTCATTATAATCTACTAACAAATAGAATGCAAACAGGATGAAAATTAAATATAATGCAATTATGCAGAATGGTATGCAAAATACAAAACTAAATTGACTGGATGCAAACTAAATGCAATTAAGGGGTTTGAATTCAATTTTAAAAAGAATTAACAAAAATAGAATGCAATAGTAATATAGAAAGAAAATTAATGCAAACATATAGTTAATTCAAGGATTTAAAAGCTCTTAATATGGATTAATCATAAATTAAACATATCTAACAATTTCAACTAATTTTTCAACCTTGAATTATTTGGAACCCTTATAATAATTCATGAATTCATATGCTAGATAGCTATTGAGAATTTAATCAATTAAGATTAATAGAATTAAGTAACTATTATAATTTGTAAAGCCAGATTAAAATTAATTTAAAAATAGAATTCAACTAAATTGAAGGATTAAAGTAGAAAAATATAGTTTAATCTTTCAACCTTTCATTCCCCCTTGAAAAATAATGATTAACTTACCATAATTCAAAATAAAAATAGCTAAAGATCAAAAGTCATAAGCTTGAATATAAATTATACCAAATCAACATTTCAACTTATGCAATTTTGGGTGATTCACACAAAGAATTAAGGAAAGAGAAAAAATTAATTAGAAGAAATTAATATTACAACTTTGAATCTCATAAGCCAAATAGAGATAAGACTCAAATTCCTTAAATTAACTAGAAATTTAGCCTTTCATGGCTGAAGGAGAAGAGACTTGGAGAAAGAAAAGGTTAAGTGTCTAGAATTCTATGTAAATGTCTTCTTGCCTTTGGATGGTATAAAACCCTATATATGATTTCCTAACCTTTAAACACTAATAAACCAAGATCACATGTCTCCTAAGGTTATAAAGAATTAGGGTCTTGCTAATTTTAGAAACCTAAAACCTAATTTATGAAGATAATGAACTATAAGAGTTACTATAGTGAAATTTCATAAGTCTAATTTCTACCTAATATAAGACTACCAAACTATGTTGTTTTGCTAAACTCCAAACATGAAAATTGTAAGGCCAAGTCTTATGAAACTTTAGGCACTAATTTTACCTTAATTGGACCTCTTGAGTTTTAGATATAACCTAAAAATGAAAATTGGCTCAGTTGGGATAGGAATAGAGCTTTAAATTTTTGGCTAAATTAGACTTCTCAAAAGTCCAAACTAGGCTTTGATAAAAACATAAAAGTTATAGAGCCTCCTCTAAGCTTTCCAATGTTATAAGGATAACCCTAATTCGATATTCAAAACTTAAGATATAGTCAAAAATCTAAAATAGTGTAAAATATTGCATTAATTGAATAATTTCAAAATATTATAAAACTAATCCCAAATTACATAGTAAGGCCTAATTCTATTAAACTAAGCATACGTTACACATTGAAAGGCATAAAATCAAAGAAAAATAATATAGATAAAATTTTGCACATTAATATAAAAACAAATAAAATGGTAGAATTAGTTTTCATAATAGATTGTCTACTTTTTAATGTATATGATATGGATAATTGAATCAGTTTTAATTTAATACATACATGTTTATTATATCTAGCCATTTCGGAATGATCATGGAATGGTTCTTGGATTATTCTAGAATAGTTATAAAAAAAGTTACCTAAAAGAAAAGCAATTAAAAGGTAAATGACATTAGTTTTTATGTATAAACCAACATTAATATTACATAATAGGATGAAATCATTGCATTAAAAATGACAATATTTTATTTCAACTAATATATAATATTATATTTAGATGTCAATTTATTTTACAAATTGATATGAAAACTTAGACCACAAGTGTAGATTGAAAATAAAAAAGTTAAAACATGGTGTAAGTTGAAAATAAAAAGAGTAAAGCATAATATCATTGTCAAATTTCACATTAAAACTTTTTCAACCTCAAGGTGATTCTCTGATAAGATATGCTATCTTTTTAATCTCAAAATGACTATTTTTAATTTTATATATTTTTTCACTAATTATTTTATAAGATTAAATCTTAATTAACTTGTGGCTAAATATGTGAGGTTTAGCACTTACTAGAAAAAGTGAAAAATATAAATATGAGTATTTTCTTCTTTTGTGTTCATTTTTACAATTTAAATTTTATTTTTTTATTCAATCTTATTTTATTCCCTATCATTTTCATGCAACTTTTACAAATATGTTCAGGTAAGAAATTTGATCCTATACATCTTCCTTGGTATTATTTCGTAATATTTACTATTTATTTATACATGAATGATAATACATAAATTTTTCATGAATGTTCATTTCATTTTCATCTATTATATTCAAACAACTTTTATAAGGAATGCTAACCTTACATTTTAAGTAATGGATATCAAAATAGATTGTATAAAGCATCAATCTCTTATTGTGGTAATGTATGCAAACTTTTACTATTTTTAATATTTTTTATTTAGTTAATTCTTTAAAATCATTTAAATTGAGATTCTTTAGAGTGATAGATGTTAACTTTCTATATCTGGTTTAGAATACATGAGAAAGGACAAATGAGTGAAGAACATGGTGATGAGGTTCATTTTTGGGGTGAGGGAGCATTACAACTAATTAACACTTAAGCTATGAATTATGTTACAAAAATTTAAAAATTATGAGAATTTTATCTTTTGTCATGAGAATTAAAACAAATCAAACAAATGTACAAAAAAACTAAAAACATTATGTCATAGAAAAACTTTAGCTATAGTAAAATATCACTATGCTATGAAGTGAGCTATGAGAACATATTCCCTATAATAAAGTATCACCATACTTTATGTATGAAAAAATATCAAATGTACCATGAACTATAAAAAAACTTTACATATGGCAAAATATCATGTGTACCACAAAGCAAGTTACAGGAACACTTTCATTATGGTGAAGTATCACTTGTGCCATCATATAAGCTAAAAAATTTTACACGAAGCCTAGTATCACTTATGCCATGTATTAATTTTATAGATAAAGTTATAGCTAAATATATCATTCTTGTGGCAAATGTACATATAAAAAAGGCTAATTATAATAAGTGCAATGTATTGCAATGTAGTAAACAATAAAAAAATTATACAAATATCAATATATATGTTAAGGATTGATGAGTAAAATATTTACTATTTTATGTCTCATAGTGGGTTATACAACACTTAATTTCATATAATTGACCTTATTTTGTAATTTTAGGTTGATTTTATAATATTCTAAATTTATTCAATTAATATTAAATTTTAATATTATTTCTATTTTTCAACTATATCTTAAGCTCTAGATGTCAAATTGAGGTAATATTTATATTGTTAGAAAGCTTAGAGAGAGAATTTCAACTTTTATGTTTTGGCTTAAGCCTAATTTAGATGTTTTGAATGTCATATGTGGCTAAGAAGTTAAAGTCAAGTCTCTATCCTAGTTAAGTCTGTCTCTATATTTGCGTCATATCTGGAGCTATAGAGGTCCAATTAACATAGATCCAATGTCCAAATTTTCATAAGACACAGGGCTATAACTTTAATGTTTATAGATTACCTAAGTTACCTCAAACCTATAGGAATTTATTAATGTAACTGTTAAAGTTAATTGTCTTATTAAAAATAAGTTTAGGCTTCTGAAAATTGAGAAGGCCCTATTGTTATAATCCTAAGAGATATACAATCTAAGTCTAGTAAGGTTTTAGCTTAATTATGTTAAATAAATAGGGAGAACTTATTAGACTTTGAAAGAAGTTTACATAGCATTCACTACCACAACTTTTCTTCTTCTTATTTTTCTTTTTTTTTATATCAATGGAAGCTTAAATCTATGATTGATTCAAAGAGTTTGAGATTCTCTTCTACTAGATTATGAGGTTATGACTTGTAATGTTAACTTTCTTTAATCACTTTTCCTTTTTCCTTAATTCTATGTGCTTATTTCTTGAGATTACATGTGTTGGATATTGATTTGGTATAATTGATATTCATCCTTATGATTTATGATTTATTTGTTATTTTGATGTTGACTTATGGTTGGTAAATCATGATTTTACACATAGAGGTAAAGGGTTAAGGGAGTAATTTGGATTTTTCTAATTTAATTTCTTAATTCAACTAAATTCTATCTTTATGTTAATTTTGATCTAGTGAAAGGATTATAGATATTACTTAATCAACTAATCTTAATTGATCAAATCTTAGATGGTAAGCCTAGGATTTATGGATTATTATAGGAGTTCTAGGTAATCTAAGGTTGAAGAATTAATTAAAAAAAGTTAAGTCCTAATTGTTTACTTTGTGTTTTTACTTTGTTCAATACATTCAATTCAATTTAAATTTACACAATCCTCCCCTCAATTTTGTTACTACATAATCCTACATTCTACATATAACATTTTGCATTCATATAGTATATTGCATCCATTCTATTTACATCTATTGCATTATGTTTCATATTTTTTTTTTTGCATTCTATTGTGCATTTTATTCTTGCATACTATTAATAATTCATAGTAAAAGATAATACCAAGAAATCACTAAGGGTACGACCTAGTTGTTCTATTATATTACATTATTTTCTAGCAAACTAGTTTTTAACTAATTTTGGTGCATAACGATAATGCATACCAAAATTTTAGCACCATTGCCAAGGATCCTCTTGAAATTATCTTTTCCTATATATTAGCAGTATATTACACAATTATTCAAGAATTTTAGTTAGCATATTGCATCTGTTGATGTGTTTCTTACATTTTACAAAAACTCTCATTTTTTGTGTTTTCTTGCATTCTTTAATTTTTGAACATTCTTTCACTTCAATTTAGCATATTTCATCATATTACGTATCATTCCACACATAAACAGAGGTTTTTAGCTTAAAGAAATCAATTTTTAAGTATTCTTTATACCCTTAATTCCGTAACTAGGTCTCACTAGCTCTAATTAAGTTAAATTTTTTATAAGAGCTAGTTTTGATTTTTTCTCATCAATAATCATTGTCCTTTGGCTTTTGAGGTAAGGCATTTTTAGTCAAATTCCATTATTTTAACCACTTTTTAAATTTTTTAAAGATTTTTTATTACATTTTTAAGTTCTGGATGGTTATAGAAAACTTTTTGTGATGGTCCCATAATTTTTAAAAATGTTTAGAAAGGTTAATTAGATATGTTTAGGTTAATTTTTCATAGTGCATTACTATTTTTATATTTCTGTGTTCCTATAGTGTGTCTTTTGTAATGTAGAATAGTGTTAGTACATGACAAAAAGGAGTGTTGTTGAATTACTTGAGTTTAATTTTGAAATTGATAGGATTTTTCATTCCCTTCATAGGAACAAAAATATAGGTAGTTCTAGCCATTCCACTCCCTATTCTAACTTCCTAGATAACTTAAAAAATATGGCAAATAACAATACAATTTTGAAGGAATTAGTTATCTTTGATGCTACATACCAGCCATTAGGCATCCAATATCTTAAGTTAGATACCGATTTTGAATTAAGGTCCAATCTAATATATTTGCTTCTAACATTTCATGATCTTGCAAGTAAGGAGGCTCACAAATACCTAAAGGAGTTTCATGCAGTGTGTTCAACAATGAAGCTTCAAAGCATCTTAGAAGATCACATCAAGTGAAGGGCCTTCCCTTTTCAATTAGCTAATGTTGTTAAATATTGGCTATATTATCTATAACCTAGTTTTATAACAAGTTGGCATGACATAAAGCAATTATTTCTTGAAAAATTTTTCCTTGCTTCTAAAGTTGTTGTAATAAGGAAAGAGATTTGTAGAATTAGGTAGATAAATGGCAAAACACTATATGAATATTAAGAGAGATTCAAAAAGCTTTGTGTAAGTTACCCTCACCACTAAATAAGTGAGAAACTTCTCATCCAATATTTTTATAAAGGTCTTCTCCTAATGGAGAGAAGCATGATAGATGCAGTAAGAAGTGGAGCATTAATGGACAAAACACCTATGGCAACAAAATATCTAATTGTAAATATCGCAACCAATTCTACATTGTTTGGAACTAGAATTATGGCTACTACTAAAGGCATGAATGAGATAAATTATTCCCATTCTAATCAATAAAGATTAGAAAATAAAATAGATGAACTAACCTCCCTTGTTAGGTAAATGGCTATGGGATGGCAATAATAAATACAAGCTCATCTCTTTTCTAGAGTTTGTGGCATTTGCTCCTACCCAACTAATCCAATAGATTGTTATCTCACATTGTAAGATGATGAATGTCCTCCTCCTCCAGCTTATACAATAGCCATATATCCTACTAAACCTTAATTCTAGTAGTAGAACTAATATCCATACCAACAACAATTGCTAAACTAGTACCACTAGCAATAAGCTCCTTATTTTGGCTGGAAAGACAACCAGAATTCTAAATATAATAATAATTCTAGCCAATTTGAACATCCTCCTCTTGCCTATAACAAAATGCAACCTAATTCTATCTAATATCCAGAAATGAGTTCATTTTCCTCTCAGCCAACATTTGAAGATTTAGTTAAGCAAATGGTTACTAACAACTTACAATTCCAATAGAAGACAAAGGCTACCATTACGAATTTGCAAACTTAAATTAGCTAGTTGACTTTTACACTAAAAGAGCTTAAGGCACAAAGATCAAATCAATCATCTTACAGCAATACAAGAAATAAGGAAGTGGTGAATGACATTATATTAAGAAGTGGCAAAGAAATTAATAAGCCTTCATCCTTACAACCAAAATCAAGCTATACACCAACAAGTGATCAACTAGTAAGCACTCAACCAAAAGACATTACCCAGAACCAACAAGGAAAAGACCAAAACAAAAAAAAAAATAGAAACAATTAAAAGAGAAAAACAAGAATAAACTAAAAAAATAGGAAAAACATACTGATAGTGAAGTGGATTCTTTCCCTACTCCCACTAATTTTCCTACCCCCTCCCTTTTCCAAATAAAAGATTTTTTCACCAAAAGAAAAATGAAGATGAAAACTAGATTTTAGAATTCCTTAGAAAATAGAAGTTAACATACATTTACTAGATTTAGTAAAATAAATTTCAAGATATGCTAACTTTTTGAAAAATTTGTGCATTAATAAGAGAAAATTAAGGATGGATGAGAAAGTAAGTATAGGGGAAATTGTGTTTGCTATCATTCAAAGAAAATTACTAGCAAAATATATAGATCCAAGCACATTTATCATCCTATTTGTTATAGGTAAAACTAGAATAGAGCATGCCATGTTTGTCTTAAGAGCATCCATTAATGTCATACCCTTTTCTATTTTCAATGCTTTGAATTCAGGAGTTTTTTTAAAAAATAAAGGCTATTATTTAATTAGTTAATAGATCTAACATTTACCCTTAGGTGTTTTTAAAGATATTTTAGTGCAGGTTAATAACCTCATTTTTCTAGCAGATTTCTACATTTTGAAGATGAAAAATAAAGATTCTAACATTCTTGGTTGGCCTTTTCTCAAGATAGTAAAAATCATAATTAATGCTTGAGATGGAACATTAACCATGGAGTTTGATGGTGTTACAGCTAAGTTTGACATTTTTGTGGCCATGCAAGATAATTCTATGTCCTTTCTTCAAACTTTGGAGCCTTCTGTCTTTGATTTTGACATTTTTCACTTTGATTTTATTGGTTTTGAAGTTGTTGATTCTTATTTACATGTTAATATTGTCTATGATGAAACATTCACTAAGTTACTTGAATTTTCTAAATTTATGAATTGCATAAATGACCATGAATGCACTTGTTCTAAGAACAATATTAAATGGGACATATGTGTTGAAATTTCTACATTTTTAAGTGAAGAAAATAATTTTTATTCAAAAATTACAAAAAAGAAAGATGATGAGAACATTCCATCTTTAGAAAAAAGATAGTGTTTTTACATTAATCCTTCTCACCATTTTGTTAATCATGTTGAATTTGTTTTATTAGATGATTTTGAACATTCAAGCAAGAGTGATTTAAGGATGACACTTGGAGGAGTTTTTCTAGATGATCCCAAATTGTAAAGCACTTTTTTTTATAATAAATGACTTAAAGGTTGGAAATTTGAAAGCCATGGAGGTAGTCAATCCTTATATAGATCTTGGGTGAAAAAAATTAAAGTCATGATTTTTAGCCAAAGACATTAAAGAAAGATGCTTCTTGGAAGGCAATCCAAGCCACCACTGTTAGGATTTGCTTTATTTTACCCTTCTGTTTTATTATTTATATCCTTTATCTTTTTTGATATTGTTTTTAATGATATTGATATACTTTACATTAAGAACATTGTAAAATTTAAGTGTGGGGGGAGGCTTTAGGATTTATTTCATGCTTTGTGTTTTCATTTCATTCATTGCTTTTCAATGTTTTAAAAAAAGAAGAATAAAAAAAATAGTAAAAAAAAATTATTTTGCACTTTTTTGAGTCATTTTAGTTACTTTCCATTAAATAAGATTTTGCATTTTCATAAGAAAGATTTAATTAAAGTTAGATAGGATTTATAACATGATTGAATGAATAATTTTGCTTCTTGAAATTGATTGATGTAGTGATGGATTTTGAATTGGTAGATTCAACTTAGTAGTATAACTTACCTTGTGAGATTTTAAGCATTTTGTTGAAGATACATGCCATTGCTATTGTCTTTCCCTCTTATTTAATGTTCTTCCATGATCTATTTCTCTAGAACTTGCTTTGAATTTTTTTGAGATTACATTTTGTACATACATGTATAAGCATGATTAAGGTATTTTTTCTTTTAAGTTAGCCCCATAAAGCCAACCTTGAAGTTTTTATCATTGTAAGCCCCCTTAAACTTTTATTGCCTTTTCTTTATTGATTAATCCATGAGTATTTTTTTTAATAAAAAATAAATATCTTTACCAAATCTTAGGGATTAGTAGAACATTTAAATTTTTATAAGATAGACTTTTGAATAAGTGTAGAGGTGTGTGAGTTTATGTGTTATGAAAATTCATCAAATGTTAGTTGAAAAAAGAAAAAGAAATAAAAAAACATAAAAAAGAGAAAGAAAGAAAAGTGGAAAAAAAGAGAATAAGGCAAAATAAAAATGAAAAAAATTAAATTGAATTGAAAAAAAAGAAGGAAAGAAAGAAAGGAAAAGCAAAAATAAAAAAGTCGATGAGTATTTGAATTTGAATTGGCTTATTGTATTAAGTTGTAATTGTTTATGATTTATCCATAAGTTTTTTATTCAAGTACTCTATTAATTTCTTTAATTTCTAGCCTCTAATGTCCTTATTTTTCTTTCCCTTTCCTTACCTCCATTACGACTTGGAATAAAGTCCTTTTGATTTGTATTGTACATGCGACTTGACTAGTGGAGATTAGATGATTAGCAAGCTTATGGTGGAATAATTTCATGAAAAGAACTTGAAAAAAAAACACTTACCTCAAACACTTAAGAGTTGGAGAGTGAATCTTATGAGATTTTACCAATTTGATCTATTCTTTTTGAATGAAGTTGCTATGTTAGTTAGTCTTAAGTTTGTTAAAATTTTTCTTCATGATGTGTTATATTTCTTACTGGCTTTTATTTATCTCTTGCTTGTGGATTTGTGAATTTAAAGTTTTTGGAAAGTAAAGTCTCTTATTTTTTAGTTTTTAATAAAGTTATGTCTTACTCAAGTATGTATAAGAGCTAAGTGTGGGGGAACTTAATGAGAAAAATATTCACTTTTTTATTTTCCTCTATTTTATGTCTCTTTATGTGTTACACATGCTAAATTTCATAGAATTGACCTTGTTTTATAATTTTAGGTTGATTTTTATAATATTCTAAATTTATTCAGTTAATACTGAATTTTGACATTATTTCTATTTTTCAATTATATCTTGAGCTCCAGATGTCAAATTAAGATGAGAAAGCTTAGAGAGAGAACTACAACTTTTATGTTTTGGCCGAAGCCAGTTTAGACGTTTTTGAGGTCACATGTGGCTAAGAAATTGAAGTCATGTCTCTATCCTATTTGAGTTCGCCTTATATTTAGGTCATATCTGGACCTATAGAGGCCAAATTAACATGGATCCAATGTCCAATTTTTCATAAGACATAGGCCTACAATTTGATGTTTTTGGATTACACAAATTACCTAGTTGTAGTGGTCTTAAACTAATTGAAATTCAAACTTATGAGAATTCACTAATGTAAATGTTGGAGTTAATTGTCGTAATAAAAATAAATCTGGGCTTCTTAAAATTGAGAAGGCCCTATTATTGTAATTCTAAGAGACATACAATTGTAATTAGGTTAAATAAATAGGGAGAACTCATTAGACTTTGAGAGATTTTTACATAGCATTCAACAGCATAACTTTTCTTCTTCTTATTTCTCTTTTGTTCTTTATCAATGGAAGCTTAAATCCATGGTTGATTTAAGGAGTTTGAGGTTCTCCTTCACTAGATTATGAGGTTATGAATTGTGATGTTAAATTTATTTAATTAATTTTTCTCTTTCCCTAATTTTATGTGCTAATTTCTTGATATTATATGGGTTGGATATTGATTTGGTATAATTGATATTTATCCTTATGATTTCTAATTTCTTTGCTATTTTAATGTTGAATTGTGGTTTGTAAATCACAATTTTACACATATAGGCAGAGGGTTTATGGATTAACTTGGAGATTTCTAATTTAATTTCTCAATTCAATCTTTAAATTAATTTTAATCTAGCATATGGATTATAGCAATTACTTAATTAGCTAATCTTAATTGATTAAATCCTAGACTATTATCTAGCTTAGGATTCATAGATTATTGCAGGGGTTTCAGATAATCTAAGGTTGAAGAGTTAATTAGAAAAGTTAAATCTTAATTAGTCCATGATTAATCCAAACTAGAGCTTTCAATTTCTTAAATCGGCTATTTTGTTACATTGGTTTTCTTTCTATCTATTTACTTTGTGTTTTTACTTTGTTTAATACATTCAATTCAATTTAAATTCACACACACTCCTTGTTGGTGTGTGTCCTAGAACCAATCATATAAATGATTGAAGTTATACACAATGTATTATATTTTATTTTAGGTAATTTAATTATTATATTTTATTTTTATAATTTTATTATTATTATGCGCAATTTATAACTTAATATAATAATTATCCTTGGAATAGCTTCATTATTCCTAAAATGCCCCTAGTCAAGTATTATTATGAAAAGGATAGTAATAATACATTGAGACTAGCATGTATAGTGATTGATGATTACGAATCATGGATATGTGATATCAAGTCAATACATGAATACATTGCTAGTGAATAATGTACTAGACTGACCTACTATGAGAATATTGCATGGATAGACATGTCATAAACTATTCTCATATGATCACAAATACACATAAACCTTTAACCTGAAGTCACTACGGTTTCTTACATGAGGAATTACTCACTTTAATATTGTCCTATTTCATCTTTAATCAAGATGATAAGTAGGGCATTGATCGGGTGTGTTATAAATCGTGCAGAGGGAAGTGAGTAATGTAGATAGAATTTTGTTACTTTTATATAAAAGAGAAATATCCTTGGGCCCCTTAATTGAGTGAGACTAAGAAATGTATGGCCATGCTCAATTGAATTAATATGTGATATTAATCATTTATTTTAATTCTGCTCAGTATCAAGAAATATAAATTGAACATTGACGAGGATGACACATTCCATGCCTCCAGTTCAATTTGGATATTATTACAAAAGGGTTATGATGCAAAACGTTGATCATGTATTAGGTGGATGTCGAATCATAAACATTCTTACTACTTGAGTGGTAGTAATGTATTGCTAGATACCGCTTACTGTCTATGGCTCAATAATGAGTCATTGTCAACATAGTAAGAACCTACAGGGTCACACAAAAGGAGTAGGAATAAGACAATAATTAATTGGACTTTAATTATATTAATATCCAATTAATTGAACTTATTTTCATGCATATATATATTATTAAGAATAATAAATTCACGTAATATATATACATATATATATTATGTGATATTATTTGATATTAAAATAATATCAAATAATTACGTTATCAAATATTAGATAAATATATTATGAGATAATATTATTTTGATATTTGATAACTATATACAATTATCTAATATTAAGATATTTATATTATGAGATAATATTATCTAATGTTAGATAATTAATAGATAAGTCATATCTTTCCTCATTATCTTTAGGATAAGGATAAAATGAGTTGTTAAGTGTAATTAGGGTTTTGGAAGCATTATCCTAGTAGGACTAAGATTGTGACTTGCCTAAGTTCTATAAAAGGGGGCTTGAGGGCAGCAGATTAGAGACACGCTCATAGACTTCCTAAAACCCAAAATCACTCAGAAAACATCAAAATCCTAGTTCCTAGAGAGGGAAACGCATCCTAGCAGATTCGTGGAGGGCTAGAGGTCGCTATTCACTCTGTATGGATGCTGTAGAGATGTTGTACCTTCCGGTCGGCGTTTGATTCATCCGTTCTCAAGTTTTGATCAGTAGAAACACAAGTGCCCAATAGGTAAAACCCTAATAATTGATTTATGCTTTTTGCATGGATCCTAGGTAGAATTCGGATCAAAATTTTGAAATTCCACTACATGTAATAATCCGAATTCCTAACAGTGGTATCAGAGCTTCTTGCAAAAACATAGTTTTGATTATGTGTTTTACCGTCTTTGATAAATATTTATATGATAAATACACGTCAAATCTGTTTCGATTTAAATCAGAAGTTACACGTTTTGATGAATGTTTATGTGATAAATTAATATCAAATCAGTTTCTGTTTAAACTAGATATATATGAGATATATGCAAACTCGTGTATGATTTTGATTTCATAGATATATATATGATATATATGATTTAAATTTTGAATCTGATTATCAATTGATGAGATTAATTGTATGAATATGATCATGCATTTTTTTTGCTTTATATTCAAATCTATTTATGTGTAATTATGAGTTTTCAAATGATAAACCCTTGAATCTGTTCTAAACATGTGATGTTCTCTGCGTTTAAAGCATATAACCTAGTCAGCACAGAATTAATGTGATTAATTTTGAATCTGTAAAGACTTGTTTAAATTCGTTTAATATGATTAAGTTGAATATGGTCTATGAGGTATATGTATGCTTTAATTTATTTGAACATGGCTGGATCTATTTTGATATGATTAAAAATTATTCAAAGTGTTTAGACGTAAATCCTATTTTGAAGCTATGATTTGAATGTCAATCATATAGTTGAATTGTTTGACTTAGGGTGTGTCAACTGTTGGTAAAATGAATTGAAATCTAAATGTTAGATGAATTCAATTTTTGGCCCGGGGGCTCCACCCCCCACACCTCCCGACAAGGGGCTTTGCCTCTTTGACCCCCCGTCCACTAACTGGCTAGCAGGATCGCCGTACTAACTCTGCGTAGCGTTTAAAAATCATTTTTGTTCTTAAGGCACTGTTTTAAAACATGATTCTATGATGATAATATTATCAAATATATATGTCAATCATCCTACTTATCTTGGTTACATATATTTCTTAGCAATTATTATATATGATGCATGAATATGTTGCATGGTATGGCCCTTGGAGTTTTTATGGATGGATTTTAAAATATAACCTGCGTGTCGTGTCTTCCTCTATTTTTCTAATGTATATTCTCTTCTCATCTTAATTCCCCCCGAATGTAACTCAAGGTTTCTATTGTAAATTTGTAATTGCAATGGAGTATTCTTTGCTTAGAACAAGGAGAAGCTAATGAGGTATAGGACAAGAAGAAGCTAAGGAGTTAGTTAGGAATGTCATTAGAAAATAGAATTTTGGGCCATACTATGTGACATTTTGATTTCTTTATTATGGGATGATATTGATGAGCATGCATTTTTTATGTGATAGAATGTGTTCCTGCTATGTGATAGTTCTATTCATTGCATGATATATGATATACGGTAGTTTATTTTATTCATTTACTTTATATGATATATGAGATATGCTAGATATATTGCATGAATAAATAGGCTAGTTATGGTGAGATCTGATAATAATTAAGTTAAAATCCCTCATCTAAAATATTAAGTCAGTAATAATTAATGATGCCTTCCAATGTTTGGCACTCATCAAGGCCTCGATTGACATAAGGTAGGTTTGCCAGAGCAAGGTACCTCGTTTATCTTGGTGAGATGTGACTAGATAATAGTGATATACAAATGTCAAATATTGGGTTCGACTTAACTAGGATATCTCAATAGGATTGAGACCTAGAGGCATAGAGTTGGGCTTTAGTTCATAAGATGGACTAGAACAAGTGTTGTTCACCCAACTATCCATGAGTTGTTTATGATAAAATTAGCAAGTGTTGCTTACCTAAATAACTAAGTTTTAAGTGATTAGCCAAAGCTAACTTAAGGTTTGGTGAAATATGGATCTTAGCCCACTAGAAAGCTTAGACAATATGACTTTCCGAATTAATAGTGAGGGCTATTAATTTGAAAGAAATAGTGGGAGGTACATTTAATAAAAGACCTTATTAAATGTTTTAAATTTAATACTCACTTTGTATATTTCTTTCGTAGATAACTAATGGCTAATACATCAAATTACTTATCATTGTGATTGCTCCTTGAGAAGGACAAACTGAATGGGACAAATTTCCTAGATTGGTACAGGAATTTGAGGATAGTCCTCAAACATGAGCATAAAATGTATGTCCTAGAGGAACTTGTTCCTCAAGAACCTGAAACTACTGCCCCTCGAGCTCAAAAGGATGCTTATGAGAAGCATTATGATGACGCATTAGATGTCAGTTATCTCATGTTGGCTACCATGGACTCTGAGCTTCAAAAGTAACATGAGAACATGGAAGCTTATGACATGCTTGAGCATCTTAAGAAACTTTATGAAGGTTAAGCTTGGCATGAGAGGTTTGAGGTGACAAAAGCCTTGTTTCAGTGCAAACTGGTAGAAGGAAACCCTATTGGGCCTCATGTACTCAAAATGATTGGGTATGTTGAAAACCTTGAGAGATTGGGTGCTCCACTAGGTCAAGAGTTGGCCACTGACTTAATTCTGCAATCGTTGCCATAGAGTTATAGTCAATTTATCATGAATTACAACATGAATGAAATTGACAAACCACTGTCAGAATTATTAAGCATGTTAAGAACTGCTGAACAAAATTTGCAAAAGACTAAGCCTAATACCATAATGATGATTTAAAAGGGCAAAGGCAAAGGAAAAGGCAAAGGCAAAAACAAGAAGGATTCCAAATCCAAAGGCAAGCCCAAGTCTAAATCCTCTACATTGAAACCAAAAGGGGGTGTGGCTAAGGAAGAGACATGCTTCCATTGCGATTAAACCGGACATTGGAAAAGAAACTGTAAGGTCTATCTGGAAGATCTGAAAAAGAAGAAGGGAAGTGAGACTTCTTCTTCAGGTATCTATGTTATAGAAATTAATGTTTCAACTTCTACATCTTGGGTATTAGATACCAGATGCGGTTCTCACATTTGTACAAATGTGTAGGAACTACAAAGGAATAGGACTCTAGCTAAAGGCGAAGTGGACCTACGAGTTGGTAATGGAGCAAGAGTTGCTGCACTAGCTGTTGGGACATATTATCTATCTTTACCTTCTGGTTTAGTAATAGAATTAGAGGATTGTTATTTTGTGCCTGCTATCAGCAGGAATATTGTTTATGTTTCTTGTTTAGACAAGAAAGGTTTTTCATTTATAATAAAGGGCAAAAGTTATTCAGTTTATTTAAATGAAATGTTTTACTGCAGTGCACAAATGTTCAATAGGCTCTATATTCTTGATCTTGAAATGCCTGTCTATAACATAAACACTAAGCGATTTAAATCAAATGATTTAAATCCAACTTATCTTTGGCATTGTCGTTTAGGCCATATAAATGAAAAGTGCATATCCAAGCTCCATAAAGATGGATTCTTAGATTCATTTGATTTTGAATCATATGAAATATGCGAATCTTATTTGCTAGGAAAAATGACTAAAACACCATTCACTGGACACAGTGAAAGGGCTAATGATCTATTAAGTCTTATACATACTGATGTATGTGGGCCTATTAGTTCACCTGCTAGAGGAGGTTTCCAGTACTTCATTACATTTACTGATGATTTCAGTAGATATGGATATGTGTATCTTATGAAACATAAATCAAAATCCTTTGAAAAGTTTAAGGAATTCAAGAATGAAGTGCAAAACCAACTTGGTAAAAGTATTAAAACATTTCGATCAGATCGAGGTAGAGAATACTTAAGCCAAGAATTTGATGACTATCTAAAGGAGTATGGTATAGTATCACAACTCACTCCACTTGGAATGCCTCAATGGAATGGTGTTTCAGAAAGGAGGAATCGTACCTTGTTAGACATGGTACGATCTATGATTATGATGAGTCATATAGATCTTCCAATTTTCTTTTGGGGGCATTCTCTAAAGACAGCTGCTTTTACGCTTAACCGTGTTCCCTCTAAAATGGTTCAAAAGACTCCATATGAGATATGAACTAGGAAACGTCCCAGCTTGTCTTTTATAAAGATTTAGGGTTGCAAGGCCTATGTAAAACGTTAAGTTTCTGATAAGCTTAGACCCAAATCGGACAAGTGCTACTTTCTAGGGTATCCTAAAGAAACTAAGGGATACTATTTCTATAATCCTAGCGAAGGCAAAGTGTTTATTGCATGAACTGGTATTTTTTTGGGAAGAGAATTTATCTCTAAGAAAAACTATGGGAGGAAAGTAGAAATCGAAGAAGTGCGAGACTCACAAAGTAACACTGAACCTATAATAAAGCCTAAAAAAAGACCACAAGATGTTATGGGTCAGGAACTAGCTCAAGTAACACAAGGCCCACGTAAGTCTGGTAGGATACGCCATGAGCCCGAGAGATATGGATTTCTTGTAACTCAAAATGGCGATGTTTTGCTCATGGATCAAGATGAGCCTACAACTTACTAAGAAGCTATAACAGGGCCAGACTCTGAGAAGTGGCTTGAAGCCATGAAATCTGAGATGGATTCCATGTATACTAACCAAGTATGGACTTTGGTTAATCTACCTGAAGGCGTAAAACCCATTGGGTGCAAATGGGTTTTCAAGAAGAAAATCGACATGGATGGTAACGTGCAAACCTTTAAGAGACGATTAGTCGTAAAAGGTTATAGGCAAGTTCATGGTATAGACTATGATGAGACTTATTCCCTAGTTGCCATGCTTAAATCCATCCGAATTTTGCTTGCTATTGCAGCTTTTTATGATTACGAAATCTGGCAGATGGATGTCAAAATTGCTTTTCTTAATAGAAAGCTCTTCGAGGATGTGTACATGACACAGCTCGAGGGTTTTGTCATTCCTGAAACTGCTGGAAAGGTATGTAAGCTACAACAATCCATTTATGGATTAAAGCAAGTTTCACGGAGTTGGAATCTTTGTTTTGATGAGGCAATCAAAGAATTTAGTTTCATAAAAAATGAAGATGAATCTTGTGTTTACAAAAAGGTTAGTGGCAGCACAATTATTTTTCTTGTATTGTATGTGGATGACATACTACTCATTGGAAATGATATCCCTACACTGCAAATAGTTTAGACTTGGTTAGGGAATTGTTTCTCGATGAAAGACTTAGGTGAAGCTGCCTATATACTAGGTATTAAGATCTATAGAGATAGATCAAGAAAATTGCTTGGCCTAAGTTAGAGTACATTCATAAATAAAGTGTTAAAATGATTTAACATGCAAGAATCTAAAAGAGGATTTTTGCCTATGTCGCATGGCATAAATTTGTCCAAAGCTCAGTGTCCTTTGACACAAGATGAGAAGGACTGCATGAATAAGATACCATATGCATCAACAATTGGATCTATCATGTATGCCATGATATATACTCGTCTTGATATCTCATATGCTTTAAGCATGACGACCAGGTACCAATCAAATCTAAGTGAACCTCACTGGACTGTTGTTAAGAATATCCTTAAGTACTTAAGAAGGACTAAGGATTCATTCTTAATATATGGAGGAGAGGAAGAACTTGTTGTAAAAGGTTAAACTGATGCCAGTTTCCAATCCGACAAGGATGACTTTAGATCGTAGTCAGGTTCTGTATTTAACCTAAATAGTGGTGTTGTATGCTGGAAGAGTTCAAAGCAGGAAATAGTGGCTGACTCTACTACAGAGGTTGAGTATATTGCTGTATCTGATGTGTCAAAAGAGGCTATTTGGATCAAAGAGTTCATTACTGAACTTAGCGTTGTTCCTAGCATTGCAAACCCAGTGGATCTTTATTGTGACAACAATGGAGCCATTGCACAAGCCAAGGAACCCAGATCTCACCAGCGATCCAAACATATACTTAGGCGCTTCCATCTCATTCGAGAAATCATCGATAGAGGAGATGTGAAGATATGCAAAGTACCAACTGATGATAATATCACTAACCCACTGACAAAGCCTTTAGCGCAAAAAAAGCATGATGGTCATACTATGTCACTTGGTATTAGATACATGAGTGATTGGCTCTAATCCAAGAAGGAGATTGTTGGTGTGTGTCCTAGAACCAATTATATAGATGATTGAAGTTATACACAATGTATTATGTTTTGTTTTAGGTAATTTAATTATTATATTTTATTTTTATAATTTTATTATTATTATGCACAATTTATAACTTAATATAATAATTATCCTTAGAATAGCTTCGTTATTCCTAAAATGCCCCTAATCAAGTATTATTACGAAAAAGATAGTAATAATACATCGAGACTAGCATGTATAGTGATTGATGATTACGAATCATGGATATGTGATACCAAGTCAATACATAAGTACATTGCTAGTGAACAATGTATTGGACTGACCCACTATAAGAATATTGTATGGATAGACATGTCATAAGTTATTCTCATATGATCACAAATACACATAAACCTTTAACCTGAAGTCACTATGGTTTCCTACATGAGGAATTACTCACTTTAATATTATCCTATATCATCTTTAATTAAGATGACAAGTAGGACATTGATTGGGTGTGTCATAAATCGTGCAGAGGGAAGTGAGTGATGTAGATAGAATTTTGTTACTCTTATATAAAAGAGAAATATCCTTGGGCCCTTTGATTGAGTGAGACTTAGAAATGCATGGCCATGCTCAATTGAATTAATATGTGATATTAATCATTTATTTTAAGTTTACTCAGTATCAAGAAATATAAATTGAACATTAACAAGGATGACACATTCCATGCCTCCAGTTCAATTTGGATATTATTACAAAAGGGTTATGATGCAAAATGTTGATAATGTATTAGGTGGATGTCGAATCATAGACATTCTTACTACTTGAGTGGCAGTGATGTATTGCTAGATACTGCTTACTATCTATGGCTCAATAATGAGTCATTGTTAACGTAATAAGAACCTACAGGATCACACAAAAGGAGTAGGAATAAGACAATAATTAATTGGACTTTAATTATATTAATATCCAATTAATTGGACTTATTTTCGTGCATATATATATATTATTAAGAATAATAAATTCACGTAATATATATACATATATATATATATATATAATATGTGATATTATTTGATATTAAAATAATATCAAATAATTACGTTATCAGATATTAGATAAATATATTATGAGATAAATATATTATGAGATAATATTATTTTAATATTTGATAACTATATATAATTATCTAATATTAAGATATTTATATTATGAGATAATATTATCTAATATTAGATAATTAATAGATAAGTCATATCTCTCCTTATTATCTCTAGGATAAGGATAAAATGAGTTGTTAAGTGTGATTAGGATTTTGGAAGCATTATCCTAGTAGGATTAGGATTGTGGCTTGCCTAAGTTCTATAAAAGGGGGCTTGAGGGCAGCATATTAGAGACACGTTCATAGACTTCCTAAAATCCAAAATTACTCAGAAAACATCAAAATCCTAGTTCCTAGAGAGAGAAACACATCCTAGCAGATTCGTGGAGGGCGAGAGGTCGTTGTTCACTCTGTATGGATGTCATAGAGATGTTGTACCTTCCGGCCGATGTTTGATTCATCCGTTCTCAAGTTTTGATCAGTAGAAACACGAGTGCCCTAATAGGTAAAACCTTAATCATTAATTTATGCTTTTTGCATGGATCCTAGGTAGAATTCGGATCAAAATTTTGAAATTTCGCTGCATGTAATAATCCGAATTCCTAACACTCCTTAATTCTATTACTGTATAATCCTACATTCTGCATTCATACAATGTATTGCATCAATTCTATTTCACATCTATTTCATTAGTTTCTTGTGTTTTTTTTTTTGTATAATAAATTAGATAATTGCGTAAATATTGCTAATAATTTATAGTAAAATGCTAGAAATCGCGCATCATACATGCACAGCGGAATAAAAATTTTGCACGATTTCCACCAAAGATTCATGCGAATTTAGAACGCCATAGATTAGGGATTAGGGTTTATACCTTTCGGCTAAAATCTTCTGTCTGCTACACAGCAAATCCGATCTGCTTCCAAATCACGAACTGGAATAGAAACTTGAAGATCAGATCACCAGTACAACATTTATGTGGCTGCACCTCTATGGTATCCACACGAACCTGTGAATCACCGATGAATGTCCACTACACACACTGGTTGGAATTGATCTCCTTACACCTCGTAGTGCTAGCTACGCCTCTTCAGGGGTTTTGGTCAAGGAGAGGTGCTAGGGTTTTCTATGCCTTTTTAGGGTGCGTGAATAATGAATAATAATCCTATTATTACCTAATAAGTCTATTTAAATAGGTGCATAGAAAAATCTAACCTATTTGGGCTTTATTCCATGTATAATTATAGGCTTACTATTAGGCCTTATAATTATAACATGAATTCCCAAATATTAAGCCCAAACAATTTGGTCCATTAATTCCAAATTCACTAGGCTCTAAGTGTGCGACCCTACAAGCTCTCATTACATTGGAAATGACCATTAATCATATTAATGATCATAAACAATGATTGGTGTCTAGCAACACATCATTGTTACCCAAGTAATGAGAAAGTCGGTGATTTGACTAAACCTTTACACGTGATCATCACTTATGTCCTTTTGTCCTATACATCTAGATTGAGCACGAGACATGGACCGTGTCATTCCCGTATAGCCCAATCTTAAGGTTTCTTGATTCCTAAGTAAGATGACTGAAACAAATGTAATCGACATCTCATGTCAATTCATCTGAGCATGGCCATGCATTTTCTTAACTTTACTTAATCAAGGGGCCCATAGATGTTACTCCTGTTATATAGGAGGGAGAAATCCCATCTTGATCACACAAACCCCTCCGCATAATATGTGACATATCCAATATCTACCCTTGCATTCATTTAACCATTACTCATATAGAATAGTATCAAAATATGAAACTTACATGTAGGGAACCTTGGTGATCTCAAGTCAAAGGACCATATTAATAATGATCACTAAGAACCACTTATGACACTCATATAACGATCCATGTAGTATTCTTAATATGGGTCGGTCCAGTATACAAGTTCTCTAACTTGTACTCATGTGTAAACTTAATATCCCATATAAGTCTTCACACATGCTAGTCTTAACATATCAAAGCAACCTAATCCACAATGATATATGTCTAAGGACATTTAAGAATACAATTATTCTAAGGTTATTATTATAATTAAATATATTACGCAGATAATATATATAAATATAATAATTGGAATTGCCATTAAAATAACATGATTCAAAATTACAATCACCAATATGATTGGTTTTAAGGCATATACACTAACATAAAAGATAATATTAAAGTATCACTAGGGGTACAACCTGGTTGTTTTATTATATTGCATTATTTTCTAGCAAACTAATTTTTAACTAATTTTGGTGCATAATGGCAGTGCATACCACATATCAAGGAGTAAACTTGGAGTTTAGGGATGTCATTTTAGGCCTAATTTGGACATTTTACTAATGTGAAATTTAATTTATGTTTTTAATATGTTATTCATTTCAGCTTCTCCCTTTGTAGGATAACTAACAACTTACTAGTTCACTTAAGTTCAGTGATCACATGTTGTAAAATTTATTTCTACACTAATGCTAGTTAATGCTTAAATATTCCTTGATTGTAAGGATATTTTGTTGTTCTCCTAAAGTGTTGCTTAATGTCAATGGCCCTTACACACTTGAAATGCTCTAAAGTTCCCAAAATAGCACTTAATATATCTTTCATCACTACCGACTAAAAATTTTACTAGGTAGCTTATTGCTTGAGTTAGTATTTTATGTGCAAGTAAATAAACAACACACTATGTATTTAATAAATTCATAAAATAATAACATCACTTATTATTCACTAGGCAACTTGCCATGATATGATCATAGGGGCAATCATAAAAAGAGAAACTAAGAGGATTAAGAGTGCACTTCAAGGAGCAAATTTAGAGCTTATGGAAGCTATGTTAATTCTAATTTAGATATTTGAATATTTTGGAATTTAATTTATGCTTTTAATATGTTTGAAAATATTTGGACCTTTTTATGAGTTAGTATTTTATGGCCCATTATTTACCAATTTACCTTAGGTTAATTATTTTATTACTTTAAAAACATGTGTTAAGTTTTATTAGTGTGTTTGTTTTAGGCCTAAGTAAGTCTATTTGTGTTTACTTTGAACTTAAAGCAAAGTTTACCTATGCCCTAATCATCTAGGTTTTTTTCTAAGATTATTTAAAGAAATTTGTTCCTTATGAACAATTAGGATTTGAGATTTAAGATTTTGACTATGATATTTAACTCTCTTTTGTGAACTTTCTCTCTAGGGTTTTTGAAAAAAACTTTATCACTTATCAAAGGAATTCAACATTTCTGATGGCTACCATCACTTATCAAAGGATTCCATATTTTATGGCATCATTATTTATCATTCATCACTCCCATTCTATCTTTTATAGAGTGTGGTGTGAATATTCTTTTATTTTTATTTTCATTTGTTGAATTTTAGGACAACTCATTAGTTAGACTCACATTATTTGGTATCAATGCTTCTAATTTCACATCAAGTTGACTCTCTTCTGTTATGAATTCTTCTAATACCTTTATGTGTGTGTGTAAAGTAATTAGAGGTCCCTAGTGCCCTTTTTATTCTAAATACCATTACTAGAGTTCCTAGATGTATCCATGTTACTTTTATTTAAAAAAACTTAACAAAATTAACACAAATATTTAACTTATGTGGCAGGCAATATTTGATAAATTAAACATATATATGTTATATCTTAAATAAAAAGGACTAAATAGAAATCATTTTAGCATTTAGTTTGATCCAAGAATCAAATTTTGCTTACACCAAAGTGAAAATTTCAAAAATAGTATCCAAGTAATAGAGTCACACCAATTTAGAAAGTTACTCTATAAATATAGTATCTAAGCAAAAATGACATTTCTAATCAATATGAGCTCAAAACATGACATATATTACGGTATTTCAACTTTTCATGTTAAATAATGCTTGTAAAACATGTAACCAATTATTAAAAAGTAATTTTTAAGCAAAAGAATGAAAGATTTCTAACAATAAATGACAATGCTTAAGTTTTAATGTTGAAGATCACAATTAAGATGTATAATGTTAATAAAGCATAGGTGAATTAAGGAAAATGCCTTAGGAAAATAGAAGTAGATGGTCATTAATGGTTAAAGTTTGACTCACACAAACCTAAAACGAATAGTGGAGAAAATTAAGTGCAAAGCATAAGAAAATCAAAAAGAAATTATTATACATTATATAAGTGTTTGTAAATTTATCTGAGATTATGAGAAATGGATACGATGTATACATAAGGGGTAACATTTTAGATGTTGAATATTCACATATAGCTAACATTTATACATTTTCATGTTGATAAATTAATAAAACCAATGTCTAATGTTTTATACATAATTACAAAAATGCTTTTAGGGTGAAGCTTTTGATATTAGCTATATATAACAACTCATGTCTAATGTTTTGCTACTTTTTGAACACAATGGTTTACCTTCATTTTCAACGTTGTTTAAACCACCATCATGGAAAGTTTCTTCTTACCAACTTTACTTCCCATAGTAAATGATTTTGATTTATAATGTTTGCTTTCTATTTGAACCAATATTATAAGTTCCACTTATTTACAAAAATATTACTACACCATTATATACATTGATTTTTATATTAATCGATATCAATGTGACAATATTAAAGGTCAATTCTATAATAGTATTGAGTTTAAGTAAAAGTAAAGTTTTTTGACAAATAAAATTAGATAAAAGTTAGAAACATATTTTGCAAGGCATGTAAAATTTTTATTTTAACCAGATATATATTTCTATAAAGTAATTTTTAAAGTATAATATAATAAAAAAAGTTCATATTTAGCAAGAAGAGAGAAAGATAAAAAAAAATCAAAGGTTAAATTTTTTATGACTTTTACTCTAGAAAATTTATGAAATTAAATTTTGTATTTGTATCTCTATTCTGCATAAAGTTTATTTTTACTACATGAGCACATATAATTATTTTATTGCAACAATAAGTGTTTTAAATTTTAGGGGTTGTCACAATGTATAATAATAACACACATATTGAGAAAATAAATGAAGCTTGGGTAAGGAAGGCCCCCTGCACCCCCAGCTCCTTCGTTGCCCATGCTAAGTAAAAACTCAAAATTATATTTACTATATCAATATTTCAAAAACATTATATATATATATATATATATATATATATATATATATATATATATATATATATATATATATATATATATATATATATATATATATATATATATGAAAGAGATGTACTAAATTTAATCCAAATGCAAACATAATAATATAATAGAATTTATTTACTGAAAAAATAAAATTGAATTAAAATGTAAATTTCACTTTGAATTGCTTAAAATATTTTACAAAGACATTCATCTCCATATGCGAAGTGAATTTGCGCTACAATCTTATGATAATATTTATAAAATTCTAATTCATAAAGGACAATCTAAGTCATCAATCACTATAAACACACTATGGACATTTGATAATCCTTATTTAAGAGTTATTTTCTAGTTAAAAAAATAACATGCAGAATTAGGTGCAATTAGGTGCTTTGCCCTTGAAGATTGGTTTGACATTGACACATTTGGCAATGGCAGGAACTCCATTATATGTGAGATCAATATCGACGAGCTCTACATCATCACATGGTACTTCTCTACTACAAATAAGACTCACTCCTTCTAGAGTTGAGGAGGTGCCTCTAATGTTATTGAATGTGACATTACTTATCTTTACTTTTGATGCTGCCTGTAACAATTCAAAAATTAGAAAGAAAGGTAGAAGAATGTAAATCATATGAAATGTTAATTAAGTTAATAACATGAAATATTTTAATTGTTTAAAAACACATCTCAACCTTTTAAGAAAAAGAAGGGATAAGAATGAAAATATAATAATAATTGGCAAAAGTCTTAACCCTTAAAAAATTTCACTTCTTAAATTTCAAAAGCATTTTCTAATTAATACTTAAACTAGAATTTTTTGTTGAAACACACTTAGATAAAGAAAGTTATGAGTAAGCCATCCAATTCATCCATATCAATGTCAAATAGACAAAAAACAAAAAATAAAAAAACTTATACTCATTAATGACTATTTTTTCTTTGTTTTATTTGATCATAAATTAATGCATATTTTAAACTTGATTTTAGCTTTTATATAAGAAAATTGTTGAAACTAATTCAATATTAACATAATCATGCAATGTTAAATTTAATTTTCCATTATAGATATTACAATGACCTTTTAATGAAAAATATGCTTTATGCAATGGTTTCATGGGAAATATTATTAATATATGGTGATATTTTTGACAATAATCATTGTGATATTTTAAAAATTCATATGAGACATAAGAATGGAACCTAGGGCTATGTTAATATAATCTTTCAATGATGAATTTATCATTATAGAATTTTCAATGGCCTTTATTAAAATACCTGCTTGTTGCATTGGTTCCATGGACAATACTCTTGATCGATAATGATAGGATTTTTGACATTAGTCATTGTGATATCCTCAAAATGCATATCAGTCACATTAATGGTTATTGCAGTACCAGGCCATGTCTTAATCCTCACACCATTATCTGTGTTGTTCAATATGCAATGCTTCACATAGAAACCCTCAACAGGTTCCTCATTTGGATACCTCCCAAGGCTTCCAACACTGATTCCATGTCCGGGTCCACAATTCAAACTTTCAATAGTTATTTGTTTATTACCATCACCTAAAGAGACACAATCATCACCGGTACCAATGGTACAATTACTAATGGTCACTAGCGTTGATCTTCCAATATGAATTCCATCAGTATTGAGACTATCAGCTGGTGCAGTTATGGTGAAATGATCGAATGTCATATTATTGCATCCTAAAACATTCACATGGAAGTTTTTGCTATCCTTTGAAGTGATGTCCTTGATAATTGAGTTGTTAAGGAAGTTGAAACCGAAATTCTGTTAACAATGATTTTAGAAGAAACTATCTGTTATGCCACCCTTCAACAATTAAAATTTCCATTAAGAAGAAAAAAATCATCAAAATTTATTGTCAAAGCTTTAATATATAAAATTTTATTATAATGAAATGAATGTAAAGTATATTATTGCTACATCAATGATAAGTAATGGTTAAATTAGTTTCTACGAGTATTGTTTTCTATATATATTTTTAGGTAATGCTTCAAAAAATTTATAATGTTTTATGAAATTTTAATATGAAACTTATACCAATTATAACTTTTATACAATAAAATCTTGCATTTTTTCTAAAAAAATATAGATGTATGCAAGGTTTAGTTGTAATAAGTACATAAAAAGTTTCAAGTATATTATTCAGAGTCTAAGAAAAAGAAATTTCTGTCTCATTTCTATATAAAACTTATAACTTTCAATGAAAAAATTGTAAAAAAAAAAAATGAATATTCTTAAAACTTGCAAGAATCCATATCGGAATAATGTTTTTTAAGTACTAAAGCAAAATAATTTTTTTTTCTTATATCATTTTTAGGATATAGTAAATTTTATGATAATATTTTATAGGTTATCATCAATAAATATAAATTTTTAGTGAATTTTAGTTAGGCATAAAGATTACTAGTGTCTCATATATAATTGCTAGTGCTTTTGTGTAGTTGACACTATAAGCTCAAGTGCACCAAAGAACTTAATTGAGGCACTTGTAAGAACTTTCCTTGCTTAATAAATATAATAATCATATTATGAATTACCATTGTTTGTTTCTTGCAATTCTTGTTAGTTCCACAATCATTTTGTTTCCAAGCACTTTCGCCTAAGCCATCAAAAGTTCCTTTCCCAGATAAAGTGAATGATAGAACATTTTCAACTTTAAACCATTGATCAACCCCATTAAGATCATTTGGGTCTTGTGGAGGTTGAATTATGGCATCAACTTGAATTTCAATAGGAGCTTTGCAAGGACCTTTAAGTTCCACACCCTTCATGATGAATGTGCCTTCAGGGATTGTAATTTTTCTATAATCTATTGATGCACATGCTTCTTTCCAACTATCTAGCAAAGCCTTAAGAAGAAATAAGAAGAAAATGAATGAAAAGAAAGATCAAGCAATTCTTTCAAGAAAATAGCAAATAGTTGAAGTCAAATATAAAATTCTAAGTATTTACAATTGAAGTTATGCAAATACAATTCATTCATACCTATGTTATATCTTCATTAGGTTTTCCACCTATGTCCAAGACAGATTGAGCTCTAATAGAAGAAGCTAACAACAAGAACAAAGCTAATGCACAAATGGATCTTGTATCCATCTTATTCATAAACCTTTTGGTTTATTATTATTTTTTGGATATGAATGTATTTTTTATGGATTTGATAAAACTCTAATTGGTATATAATGACTATTTATAATATGATTGTAAAACTTTGAGACCATAAACAATGGCAACAATCTCTCGCCTAATTATTGATTAGCCTATAAAAAGTTATAATTATTAACTTAGTGGAGCTCTTATTCTATTCTATGGCTTTGAATTTTTCAACGCTAATTTATAACCAAGGTATGTTCTTATACTTATCACAAAGCTATTAACTTAGTATAATTGTTTATGGTTTTTAATCATAAATAATCACTTAATGATCATGAAATTTTAATGATTATAAATATAATATGTTCTTCAATGCATAATTGATTTCTTTGGTTAAATAACATCTTAAAAAATATATATCTTACTTTTATAAATAAGGTGTACTAAATAATTGATTTAATGATAAACTGTTATAACATGTATTTGTCCTACTTTGATTAAACTTACCTTTTTTAAGGCATTAAAGCTAAATGATTATCCATTTTAGGTCTTTGCAAGTTAAATTAAACTTCATGGCCATGGCATTGAAGCCTATTTAAATCACCAACTTACAAGCCATTTGGATGTTATTTGATGTAAGTTTAATTATTAGCTAGGGATGAATATTCTTATACTATATATGTGAGCTTTACTATATTAAGTATATTGAGATAAGAAATAGGACAATATGAAAATATGAAAAGTATGACCTCCAAATTTGCTTAAATTAATTAATTGGTTTTGATGATGATTGAAATTAATTACATTAAGTATAAAAGTGTAAAGATATAGATTTAAATTGTAGTAATATACTAGTTATATCTCCTAATTTAAAATTACTTTTATATCCAGTTGCTTTTTACTAATATGTGAAAATTGCAATTTTGATTCCTTTTGTTCTTGACATGTTTTACTTCCTTTCAAGGGAAGGAATTGATTTACATAGCATCTACTTTCCACATAAATGATGTACTAGGATTTTGCATAGTCAAAATTTGAAAATCATTAACAGGGTTCAATTACTTTTTTGCTCTATGCTTGACTATAGTACTATATTTTATAGATTTTTTATTTCTATAAGTTGCAGCCACAATGTGATTAAGAAATGAATTATTATAGTTATCCAATGAAAAAGATCAAGTTACAATATTGTTCAGAAAATGACCTTACATTGCAAAAATTCAAATTTTTCTAAATGAGCAAACTAATTGTGCTTTTGTAGTATACAATGGAAATGACGCTTCAAGTTAGCAAAGGAAAGAGCAACCACTATCAAATTAAAGCTACTAACCTAGAAAGTGTTTGTACATCATTTTTTTAAGAAATAGCAAGCTACCTAAAAGACTTGAAAAAAAAAGGAGCCTTTTAGCTAAGAGCCTTTGGCTCAAGTGATATTCAATGTCCCTTGAAAGCTTTGTGCCTTCTACTACATCCAGGATTTAATCTCTGGTCCTTGCGTGTGCACATATAGTGGTTTAACTACTCCTATGATTATAAAAAAAGGAGCCTTTTAGATGAAGTTACTTTTTAAAATAACACACATTTCCAATGGTTAGTTTTGTAATATCCCAAAGAGTTCCTAAAATATACATGATATTAATAATGAGAATAAATCTAATATCTAAGTTAAGAATAAAGATTTTAGAGAGGAGTTTTACAAAAACCTTAAAAAAATCCCTCTATGTTTAAGGTGATGAAAGGCAAGGTTAGGTATTAATAAGGAATCCAAAACCATGAAGCTATTTATTAGGTAAAAACCAAACTAGCCTATTAGACAATTAGGGAGCAATCCCATATTTGTAAAGTTTTTGCACACTTGATGGTGTTTTGGCCATAAAATAGTGTGGTAATGATCAATTGATGAACTATAATAAGATTTAGAAAGTAGATATATGTGGGTTTAACCTACATAAATTTCATTATTTAATTACTTGCAAATTACTACCATAATATCTTTAAAATTATTAAAAATTCTTAGTGGAACTACATTAACTAACCCACGATAATTGGGTTATAACTTCATGTAGGAAAGCTCAATTTTCATATGATTAAAACTAGCAAAATGTAGGAATACACTACATTGAATTTCAATATGACATTAGACAATTGGCATCAATTAAAGTAGAAATCAATATATATAATGGTCAAATGACATTTTTGAAAATATGAGTAACTTAACACATTAATTTTCATTAAAAACTAACATTGTAAAACTATAATATCATTCCATATCAGTTATTAGAAAACCAACATCTAAAGAAAGGTCAAGAGTTAGTTTGAAAATAAGGGATATAATCACCACATTAATTTTTGAAATAATTATCTCTGAAGTGATGTCAACCACCAACTTTGGAAATTAATAAATCCTAACATATCAATTTTATCTAAATAATTAACTTGGTTTATATGCTAAAAAAGCCTTTAAGTTTCATATTTTGCACTTTAATTCTCCATTTTTTATAAAATAGTCTCTAATAATATCTTTTATTGTGAATATTTTGAAAACATCCTATCCATTTTTTAGAAAACCAACGTTAATTATTAGAAAAGCGTTAAAATTTCACATTTCACTTTGGTTATTAGAAAACCAAGGTCTAAAGAAAGGTCAAGAGTTAGTTTGAAAATAAAGGATACAATTACCACATTAGCTTTTTAAATGAATAACATTTGAAGTGATGTTAACCACCAACTTTGGAAATTAATAAATCCTAATATATTAATTTTATCTAATAGTTTTGTGCTATAAAAGCCTTTAAATTTCACATTCTACACTTTGATTCTACTTTTTTTATAAAATAGTTTCTAGTGATATCTCTTGAAACATCCCATCCATTTTTTGAAGTCTCGACACTTTTACATAATGGATAAGATATTTTAATAAGGTTCCTAACGAGATTCATACATTTGATTGGTGTCAATCATATGCATGTAGAAGTGTCTCTTTTTTTCATCAGGGTTTAAGTAGAAGAACTAAACAAACTTGTGTTCTTCTATGCATACATAGTTTAGTTCTTTCATTCAAATGCTTGTGATTAAGGAAATTTAAGCAACAATAGAGATTTAGAATCAAGGAAGAAAATATGATTTTTTTAATTTCTTTTGATTTTATATTGTTTTATTGCAATTTCTAAAAATTTCAAAGAGTTACTTACATATTTTAAGAGAATTTTAATTTATTTAATAGTGAAATTTGAAAGGACATGGTTTTTTATTCATATTTATGAATTATTTTGATGTCTTTAAAGAAATATATGGCCACAAATTGATTTGAAAGAGTTTTATTTCACTAAACATTAAAATTTCAAGAGAGATGATTTTTTATTCATATTGTGAATGGTTTTAATCTTTTTTTTTATTTCATTTATGTATAAATATTAGCAAGGGACTTTGATATTAGATATTATTAGCCTTAATAAGGCATTATAAGCCTTAAAGTAGTGTTATGGGCCTTAAAATGGTATTGTAAGCCTTAACGTGGTATTATAAACCTTAATATGGGATTCTTACATTAGAGGTTAAGAGCTTAGAATTCTCCTATAATAACTTTACTTTTCTCCTATAAGAGAGGTGAAGCCTATGGATTAATAAAAAGAGTCTTTTAAGAGAAATTTTAAAATTTAAATTACCTACTAGTAGTATTACATTAAAGAGAAAAGAACTCCATCCAATTCGATTAGACTATTTAACCACTTGTGTGATTACTGTACAAATGTGTTGCTTTAGGTGGTGTCTATTATTTGCCATTCAATTCATATATTCATGATAATCACTATTATGATTATATTGTTTGAGTATTCGTGATGAAACCATTCATGTCTATTTGAAGTAGACATAATTTGTACCTATATTCATGATATGTCGCATTAGGATCCATATTCTTAAATTTTTACATGCTATAAAGGTATTAATCCTAACATCAATTTATATTTCTTTTACATAGAATTGTTAATAGATTTTGAAAAAATTTTATTGTGTTTGCTATAAGGGTGTAAGTAGGTTAGGTGGCCTATTAAAAGCTTACGATCTAATTTACTTAAGACCTAGCATAGCTTGACCTATTTATTTAAATAAGCCAAGCCTAAGCTAATAAATTAGCTTATTTAAATAAATAGGTTAAACTTTTTTTAGGCTTAATTTATAGGCCTAGTAAGCCAACCTATTTAATTATAAATATATTTATAAATAATATAATATAATATAAAGTATACATATAAATAATATAAATATTTTAATATATATATGTGTAGATAGGCCTAATTAGGTCATTAGATAATTTTGAGTTTTAGGAAAACTTTAATCTCTTAATAAATTTGAAAGCTTATTTATACAAGTACGCTTTTAATAGATTAACAGGCCAAGTCAAGCTTTTTTAATATGTCAGGCGAAGCCTAAATTTTGGCCTTATACAGGTTAACAGGCCAGGCTTAGGTGAATTATTTAGAAAGTAGACCTGACCTATTGAGAGTAAAACCTAACTTGACTTACCCTATTTACACCTCCAATTTGCTATATCCAAAACATAACAATGGCATCAAAGCCACTTGCAAAACCATAACTTGGATTATGTGTTTTATCAATTTTTTATATATGTCTATATGATAAATATAAATTATTTTTCAGTTCTAGCTTTATGTGTATGTGTATGATATATATGTATGAATTAGTTTTAATATGGCTTAATGTATATGCGATATACATGTTGAATAATTTAGGAATAACTAATCCTAGCTATTATAATTCAAAACTAGAATCCATACGTATTTTAAAAATTAAAGAAATTACAAAGGATTTCAAATTTGAAATTTTAAAATAGTTCGTATTATCCCTTATGATGTTTGCATGCCTTTATATGTTGTATAGTATGACCCTATTAGATCAATGTGATTTAGATTTATTTTATGGTTATAATTTGAAATATGATCTACATATTGTGCCTCTTATTATAATTTCTATTTGTATATTCTTTTCTCACCTAAACTCCTAATGAATGTAACTTAATGTTTCTTTTATATTATAAAGTATGTAATTCATAAACACACCTCTGGAGAAAATAGTAAGGTTGAAAAGATTTGAAAGCCATATGAGGATAAGAAAGTACCCTAGGTTGAATAGTCAATCTTTCTATTAGCTTAGTTAGGGTCATATTATATCACATTCTATTTTATGATTTATTTAATGTATGAGATACATTAGATACAATGCATGAATAAAGGGATAATAATGGTGAGATTTAAAATAATTAAGTTAATTAAATCCCTCGATGAAAGTATTAAGTTAGTAATAATTTATTATGCTTTCTAATGCTTAGCACTCATCAATAATTTATCAACATAGGGTAGATTTGCTAAAGCAAAGTACTTCATCTATCTTAGTAAGATGTAATGATAATAATAATATCTAAATGTCAATTATTAGGTGTAACTTAATTAGGCCATTCAATAGGATTGTGGGCCTATAAGCATGGAATTGGGCTCTAATTCATATGATAGCTTAGAATAAATGTTGTTCACCTAACTATCTAAAAATTGTATATGATGCAATTGTTAACTACTACCTAGTTAATTAGCTAAATCTCAAGTGATTAACCAATGCTGACTTCAAACTTAATGAATTATGAGGACAAGTTGACTAGAACAAACTTCTTTAACTAGTACAAGAATTTAAGGATAGTCCTCAAATATAAGCAAAAACTATATGTCTTAGAGGGAAATGCTTCCATTATAGTGAGATTGGAAATTAAAAAAGGAAATGCAAGGTTTACTTAAAGGATCTCAAGAAGAAGGAGAGAAATGTAACCTCTAAATTAGGTATTTTTGTCAAAAAGTTAATATATCTACTTTTACATATTGGGTATTAGATATTAGATGTGGTTCCCACACTTATACTAATGTGTAAGAACTCAAAAGGAGTAGGACTATTACTAAAGTTGAAATAGATCTATGAGTTAGCAATAGAGTAAGAGTTCTCACCTTATTTGTAGGAACATATTATTTATTATTACCCATTGTTTTAATTATTAAGTTAAAGGACTATTATTTTGTGTTTGTTATTAGTAGGAATATTATTTTTATTTCTTATTTTGATAAGAAAAACTTTTCATTTTTAATAAAGGAAAAAGTTATTCAATTTATTTAAATGAAATCTTGTATTACAATGCAAATGATTTAATATACTCTATATTCTAGATCTTAACATGCTCATATATAACATAAATATTAAATATTTCAAATCCAATTATTTAAACCTATCCTATATCTGGCATTATCGCTTGGACCATATAAACAAGAACTCATATCTAAGCTCCACAAAGATGGACTCTTAAACTTATTTAAATTTGAATCATATGAGGTGTATAAATCTTGTTTATTAAGTAAAATAACTAAAGCCTTATCCATTAGAGGTAGTGAAAAGGCTAATAATCTATTATACCTTATACATGGTGATGTATGGGGGCTTAATAGTTAATTGGTTAAAGGTGGTTTAATTACTTTATTACATTTATTGATGACTTCAATAGATTTAGCCTTGTCTGTCTTATGAAACACAAATCAATATCCTTTGAAAAATTCAAGGAATTCAACAATGATGTATAAAACTAATTTGGCAAAAGTATCAAAACACTTCAATAAAATTAAGGTAGATAATACTTGAGGCCAGATTTTGATGACTATCTATAAGAGTGTGCTACGATATTATAACTCATTTCACCTAGCACAACACAATAGAATAGTATTTTCAAAAAGGAGGAATCACACATTGTTAAACATGGCATGGTCTATAATGAGTCATGCAAATCTTCCAATTTCTTTTTAAAGACATTCTTTAGGGACAATTACTTTTACACTCAACATATTTATTTTAAAATGATTCAAAAAACTCCATATAAGATATAGGCTGGGAAACATCTTAATATATCTTTTATAAAGATTAAGGCTTCTAAGGCTTACGTGAAATGATAAGCATCTAACAAGCTTAGACTCAAATTTGATAAATCTTATTTTGTAAAGTGTCGCAAGAAAACTAAAAGGTATTATTTTCTATAATCTTACTAAAGGCAAAGTATTTATTGCATAGACTAGTATTTTTCAAGAAAGAGATTTTTTTTAAAAGAAAAATTAGTAGGAAGAAAACAAAACTTGAAAAAGTTTGAGACTTATAAAATAATCAAATTGTCATGGATCAATGTAACAACCTGATTAGAAAATCAGAGGTTATTTTATTTTATTTTTTTTAGATTTATCTCTAACTTATATTACAATTATTCATGAATTACATTCCCTTAAATGGTCCACCATGATAACCTAACCTAAATATCTTGTTTGTTTGAGCATTTTTTTAACTATTTTGGCGCTATTTAACAATTAGTTTAGTGATTGGATGATTGAATTAGCTATTAGTTAATAACTAATTGTATTAGTTGATTTAATTAACTAATAGCATTAGTTATTTATATAAAGATGTTTAGCTTTATATTTAAAATAACATATAAAGATATATGTATATTTTATGATTTATTTTATTACTATTTCACTTTAGCAATATTTTTTATTGTAATATATTATTTATTATATTAAATATTTTAAAAAATTATCATTATAATTTATTATGTTTATTTGATTTTTCTTTAAAAAATAAACAATTATAATTTTCTAGTTAAAATATTTATAATATTTTGATAAATACAATAAATATCAAAGTTTATTTTATGATTATTTTTAATATCAAATTTGAAATTCATGTGTTTATTATCAAAATATTAATAAATTATACATTTTAAGTATAAAAATATATCTTTCACAAGTAATATTAGCTTATTATTTTTTTCCTTAATGTATATTGTTCTTTAATTTGAAAAAAATATAATTTGATAAAAGGTTAATAATTTTCTCAATATGTTTTCTATTATTTACTATAAAATGAAACATATATTTTCTTCTTTTTTTATACAATTTGATTCAAAAAGTATGATTATGTGTATGTAATTTTTTTATTATTATGTAAATATTTTAATACAATTTATTATATATATTAGATTATTCTTTAGGAAATGAATAAATATAATTTAGTAATTTTCTTTTTTAATCAATAATGAAAATGTAAAAAATATTTTTAATTATAAGTAAGCATTTTTTTCTATACTAAATGTAAATTATCTATTTGAAAAAGTTATTATTTTTATTTTTTTTCAAAATGGTTGTTTAAGAATTAATAAATTGATTAAAATAGATATTTGTTAAATAAATTAGTTTATTAACTTAATTAAATAGTTAAAAACACTCATTAGTTAAAAATTAATTAGAAAGTTACTTACTAAGCACCCTTCATGACATATGCCTAAAAACAACAATCACCATGAAAAAGAGGCACAACTTAGTGGTGGTTCCTATAATCATCACTATTTTCTTTGCTTCATGACAATTATGAAATACATTGTTAATGTCAGTTGGTATTAACCATAGGTGCCTAGATTATCCTCCATTAAGAGGAGTAAATTAATTAAGATAACATGTTAACCTCACACGAAACAAGAATAGCATGCTAATGAATGAAAAGGGAAAACCAAAATTTAGATTAATAACCCAAAAACTTTTTTAGCTCTGAACTCATTTAGTGCTAATTTGAAGCTTAGAATAACTTGGTGCTTATTTGAAGCTCTAAACAAAAGTCTAAATCATTATACGAATCATTTCTTGAGCTTAAAACATTACGCCATGCTCCCGTTTGAGGATTGTCTACTTTTTTAGGATTGACCAATGCACTGTGATCTAGGGTTTGTTTTCCTTCCTTAAGGTTTGTTTGTTTTCTCTAAATTTAAGCTTAACATATATGTTGAATTGATTTCTCTATGGTTGGTTCTACTTTTCCATTTTGGCTTACTTTTCTGCTTTAAACTTTTGATTTTAGTAGAATTGTTCAAGTACCCTTTCTTTTTGGTGTTTGGCTATATACTTGACAACAAAGATTAGACAACTTTGTTATTCTAACTTTGCTTTCCTAGTTTTCTTTTCTTTTTGTAAGGGGGAGTTTCTTTCTTTCTGCTGTCATGTATAGGTTTCAATTATCAATAAGATATTGGATTCAATGTGTAAGTTTAATGTAACAAATGTTGGATGTTTGTAGTGAGATTTTGTGAGATTGAGAAAAAATATATGCTATTATTATGGCTCAGAACATGAAGAAATTGGATCACCTTGAAAGAATGTGAACCTCGAAGAAATAGAACTTGAATTTTTTTTACTTTGTTCTATTCTACGAATTAAACTAGAACAGAACAATTTATCAAGTATTGTATTTACTTGAAATAAAATCTAATTTTTTTATTTAAGCATCTTCTATTAGCATTGTTATTTTATCAAATCTCATAAATCTTAGCTAAATTTAGTATAGCCCATTATTATTTCAATCTTAGTTCTACCACTATACAACAACAATAACAACAACAACAAATCCTTATCCCACTAAGTGAGATTAGCTATATAGATTGCATGATGTCATTGGACTCTATTTAAAACTAAATTTTTAGGAATGTTATTCATTAAAAGATCCTTTTTTATAATTTTCTCTAGTATCTTTTTTGCCTTCCCTCTACATTTTTTTATAAGATTAAAGACCATATGGTTGACTTTTCTCATTGGTGCCTCCAATAGCCTTCTTTGCGCATTTTCAAACCATCTTAACTAATTTTCCGTCATCTTCTTCTCAATAAGTACCACACCAATATTCCCTCATATGCATTCATTTCGTATCTTGTCCTTTCTTGTGTAACAACACGTTTATCTTAACATTCTTATTTCTGCTACCTTTATTTTTTTCTCTTGTTCTCCTTTCAAAGCCCAACATTCATGATAAAACTTTCTTTTAAACTTGGTAGGTACTTTTCGATCACAAATAAGCCTTGATACCTTTCTCTATTTTAACCATCTAACTTGCATTTTGCATGTAACATTTCTATTAATTTCTCCATCATTTTGTAATATTGATCTTAAATACCTAAATTTAGATACTAATGGTATAACAAGCTCTCCAATTCTTACCTTTAAATTATTTCTATCTTGCATCTTGTTAAATTTGTAATACATGTACTCTATCTTGCTTTTACTCAAGCAAAAACACTTTGATTCCAATGCTTGTCTCCAAGCTCGAGTTTATAGTTAACGTCTTCTCTTGATTCCTTAATCAAAACCATATCATTTACAAATATCATATATTTAGGGATAGTCTTTTGTATATCCATGGTAAGAATATCCAAAACTAGATTAAATAAGTAAAGATTCAAGGTTGAACCTTGATGTAAACCTATCCTTATAGGAAAGTCATTTATCTCACTTCCAAGAGTTCTTACACTTGTAGTTACCCCATCATACATGTCCTATATAGCCTGAATATATGTCACACAAACTTCTTTCTTTTCCAGAATCTTTCACAACACTTTTCTTGGTACTCGGTCATAGGGTTTTTTTAAGTCCATGAAAATTATACGTAAGTCTCTTTCTTTACTCTAATACCTTTCCATCAACCCTCGTAGAAGATAAATAGTCTTTGTCATAGACTTTCCTAATATAAATTTGAATTGATTCTTTGTAATCCTAGTCTCGTTTCTTAGTTCGTGCTTAATCACTTTTTCCCATAATTTTATAGTGTGACTTATAAGTTTTATCCCTTGATAATTTGAACAGTTCTGAATATATTCTTTGTTCTTATATATAGGTACCAAAATGCTCTTCCTTCATTTATCTGGCATTTTCTTAGATAGCTTAGTGAGCTAAAAGATATCCTGCTCTCCTAAATATTTCCAAACTTCAATAAGAATATCATTAGGACTAACAACTTTACCATTATCCATCCTTTTAAGAGCTTTTTTTACCTCTCCAACTCAAATCTTGTGATAGTAAGCTAAATTTTATTCATCATGTTGGATTTTTAATCCTTCTATATCCCTAGTTAATCCTTGCCTGTTAATGAAAATCTTATAAAAGTAGTTCTCCCATCTCTCTTTGAGATTTTCACCTGTGAGCAGAACTTATCCTTCTTCATCCTTAATACACTTTACTTGGTCCAAATATCTTGGTTTCCTTTCCTTATTTTTGGCAAGTTTATAAATCTTTCATTCTCTATTTTTTGTCCCTAAATCTCAATAGAACTCCTCAAAAGCTTTAAATTGTGCCTCATTCATTACCTTCTTAGTCTCATTTCTAGCCGTCCAATACCTTTTCCAATTTTTAATATTGTTGCACACATGTAGGGCCTTAAAATAATCCCTTTTGATTTTTACCTTTTCCTATATACTTTCATTTCACCACCAAGATTCTTTATCTCTCGGTCCAAAATCTTTTAATTCACCCAATACGACTTTAGCAACCATCCTAACCCTCTTAGCTATCTCATCCCAAATGTGGTTGGCACTTCTTTGTGTTTTCCAATTACCTTCATCCAATAATATTCTCTTAAAAGTCATCTATTTCTCACCCTTAAGCTGCCACCACTTGATCCTGGGATTTATAATTTGTTGTTTTTCTTTTTGTTATAGGTCTTAAAATGATTAGTTCTACCACTATATTAAATCAATTTTAACATACATATAAGTTGAGAAGAATATACCAAAAGTCTATCTAATTTAAAATATGGTAGAGAAATGGACAAATAGTAAAGTAGATAAAAGGATATACCAAAATTCTATCTTAAGAGTTGCCATTGTCATCCTGTTTGGATATGTCTTAGGTAGATGGGTTGCTTGACATTTCATTCCCACTAAATGCAAATAATGCAATGCATCTTTCACATAAAACAAAAGTACATTCCAAAAATTTGATGATAAATCGAAGCTAAGAAACACTTATTTTTATGCACTACACTTGGTTTATGCTTAGAGATTTAAATATAATGGTCCTAAATATCATGTTTAGATTTGATAAAATGCACTATTCTGGTTGTGGAGGTTCCCAATGGATGCAGGTGGGAGCTGAATGTCAAGCATGTCACCAAAGTTATTGAAATTACAGGTTTCGGTTGGAATGCCTTTAGGTGAGCACAGTTGGGAGCTAAAGTGTCATACATATAAGCATATAGGCTTTGAAGTCCTGGGGTTTTACCCTGCAGAAAGGGGGTTGTCTAGGGTCCAGTCATCCAATTTTTGGGCAGGTTTGTGTATATATGATGTTTATGTATTGTTCAGTTAGTTATATCAGTCTATATCTATTGTTTTTAATTTGACTAAGTCACAATAAGGACTAAACCCTACATGATTGTATCATCATAGCGTGCTTGCCATTGCTAGAATTTATATATATATATATATATATCTGTGTGTGTGTTGTACTTATTGCGTAGCTTTTTATTTCCTTTAAGGAAGAGCATACAAATGAGTAAGATATCAAATTCATCTTCTAAAAATTAATAAGCTATGCTGTCAATTTACCTAGCACAGGAACCCAGTTCGTCTAGCAACTAATACTGTCACTCCTCTATTCAATTTCATGACAAACATAATTTATGCTGCTGGCATAGACATGTCCTTAGCTTTCTCTAGTTTTGGCATTGACATCTTAACTCCAGTGAAAAAGTTATTGAGGGGAAAGGTAGGTTGCTGGCACTAATTATATTATCTGTTTGTTTCTTCTATCAGATTTCTGCAACTTCAAATTTCATACTGACTTATGAGGAAATGTAAACTTGAATTTGTCTCTAAATTAACGAACTTCTATAAGCAGATCATAGCATTTTCTTTGATGGAGCTAAATCTCTGGAATTGTCAGGTTTAATACATTTCGTAGCAGATCATAGCGTTTTCTTTGATGGAGCTAAATCTCTAGAATTGTCAGGTTTAATACATTTCGTAGCTAGATTGTTTTTCATTTTCATTCACTGCTAACTTCTGTTGGTATAACTGTTTCAGGAAGTCATCATCGACCCTTATTAAGTGGAGTTCTTCTTGGCACTATCACCCCAAGGTTTGTTTTATAACGTAGGTGACATATAAATGTTTTATAAAGCAAAATCGTGAGTTACGCATTTCATAACTAGCAAAGTATTTTTCCACTTCTATCTTCTGTTCTGTTTTCAACATTCTTGTCTATTTAAAACAAGTAATAGAGCAAGAAATTTGAACACTAGTGTGTGAGTTTGATTGATGTATTGTTGGCCTTTGTTTTTCTTCTTGGTATTATTAACAATGCGTGACATCTAAAGATCATGTCTGAATTGGAGGATTGAAAACAAAAATGGATTCAATTTGCCCTTTTAGTATGGCAGAAAAGTCTAAAATTACACCACTAAAGTGGAGCCAACTTCATATGTGTATTTTAACCTGTGAAAGATGCATACTATGTTTCTCTACTAAAAAACTTTAAAAGTTTGTTGTTTCTGACTTTTAATTTCTTAAGTATTACTATTTTCTTCTTGTGCGCAAGAATAAGATGTCTTCCTATGCATGACATTGATGAAACATTTGTTAACTGAACTATTTGCCTCTGGTTCTAGTTCACAATTGTTATATTTATACTTTTTGCCCTCAAAGAAACATTTTTTAACTGATCCAAGAATCAAAACAAGTTTAAGGACAAAAAGTATATATATAATTGGGGATGGGATCAACCTAAGTCCATTACCAAACTGTCAAATCTGAAAGCTCTAAAATGCTTCCTATAAGCAAAATTGTGTGTTTTTAAAGCCATCGCCACTTCTTTTTTCAGTCATTAGTGCCCCAAGTAGCCAAACACACTGTCATAATTTCACTATGAACCACCATTAAAGAATTATAGTTTCAGCGTTTCATGCCCAAAGTAGTGTTATGTAGAAATATCACATGGGGATCTAGGATTGTAATTTTGTTACCCTAAAGATTATTAGTTTAATTTGTAGTACTGCCTTTGTCTGTCTCCCTTTCCTTCTGGTTTGCTGCAGTTTACTAAAACAAGCTTGGTTTATCACCAGGTTTAGTCGTGGAGCTTTGAACTGGTTGTTCACGAAGGTATTACTTGGTTGGCTTATGCAAACAACATTGCTTAAGATGACATTGCTTCCACAGGATAGTGGAGAACCACTCCAACTAAGACCAATAGCAAGCAACGTGGTAGTCGGAATCGTGTGATTCACGATTCAAATCACACGATTTGATTCGATCCAATGCCAAATCAATTCGAATCATGCGCAAAAACATTGATGCACTTGAATCGATTTGGAATCGTGTGTATCGGTCTATCCCAACGATTCAAATTCCATATCGGTCAATTCTGCACTTGGCTACGGTCAAATGTGTGTCTTGGTCACAACAGAATTGGCTCAAGTTCTTGCGACCAGAATGCGTAAAACAAAGGAGCAAGGTGGAGTTATAGTGCCAAAACCAGTCGGACGTAAATGGCAAATTTTCTAGCGAGATCAGGATCGAACCCTATTCAATTTGCTCCTCTGCACATGGAAGTTAGAGTAGATGCAGCAACAAGGACGATGGAGATGGGGTGCCCCAACGTGTGTGTGTGTGTGTGTGTGAGAAAGAGAGAGAGAGAGAGAGCTGGGCCGGTTCACATAGAGAGAAACAGAGATGAGGGGAGAAAACGGCAAAAATACTAATATATTATTTTTTCGTAAACTTTTTTTCGTTTTACTATGATTTCAAAATATATTATTAAAGTACACAGGACGCCATTTTGGCGTTCGCACAATATGGAGGCGCCATACTATCTAGCGCCTTTAGACTATGCAGAATTTGGAGAGTGCCAGATTAAATTGCATTTCAAAGTTGAAGGCGCCATCCAACCTGGCGTCATTGGAAAATTTTGAACCTTGGAGACGCCACTCAAGTTGGCACCATTGAGCTTGAATTTCTGAGGAGCGCCTAATGAGATGGCGTCTCCTGCCCTATAAAAACCTTCACCCTCCCTTCCCCCTTTGCCGCAGCTCTTCATACCTTACCTCATTTGCCGCAGCTCTTCGTGCCCTTCCCCCTTCGCCATTCGCAGCTATTCCTATTCACACTGTCTCTAATTTTTCCACTCACAAATCTTCATTCTTTCTTCTTTCTCTGCATTTTATCTGGTAATATTTTTTCTTTGGATTTTATTAACAGCAGATCTACTCTTCTTTCCTTGCTCTTCCTTCCTTTTACTGGTTAATATTTTTATAATTTCTGTATTTATATTATAATTTTTATTAATTATTATGAGAATATATTTTATAATAGTAGAAAAGTTTTTATTTTATGTTGATTATTATAATTTATGATGTGAAATGATGATCTAAGATTTAGAAAGAATTTGTATAAATTTATATATACTGTAATGGTTTTTGGTGTTAAAAGAAGAACAAAGGAGATAAAAAAAAGTATCTTAGAATAAAATTTAGGATTTAAGTAAAAATTATGTTTAGAGATTTTTTAAATATAAAATTTGTTAGGATATAGGATATGATAAAAATAAGATTATTTTTATTTTATGTTGATTATTATGAAAATATATAGTCTAATTGATCAATTTTTTATATTAATTTTGAAGTAATATATATCAAAATAAATAAATATCAATTTAGGGGATTTTGTAAAAACTTTATATCTTATATATTATTTCTTTTTATTTTACCTTTTTAATTGTATATTGTTCTTATTCTTTTTGGTTAACTCATGGTATTTAAACCAAATACATCAATATTTTCTAGTAGTTAGATATATCAATTTTTTTATTATAAATGTATTATATATAAATTATATATTTCATTTAATTAATTAATTTATTATATATTCTATTTTTTATTATTTTATACCTCACGTATTGTTTATTTCTTATTTATTGTATTGTATTCTTTTTATATCTTCTCGTATTATTTGTAGTTTAAACATCAACATCATTAATTAATATAAATATAATAAGTTATATTTTATTTTGAGCTTATTTAAATATTTTAAATAAATTAAAGCTTCAAAATATATTTTATTAATAAAATTAATTAATTTCATATCTTATTTTTTTAAAAAATACTTAGTAATTAAATTAAATTTTATTTATATAATTTTTTTCAAATTTTTGTTGATTATAATTTTTAAGTATTATGTTTTAAATTTAAAATATATTAACTAAGATTTCTCCAAGGATTTACAATTCGTATATTATTTTTTCTTCATTTCATCTACTTTGTTTAATTTTTTCTTCTTTCTTTTTTCAATCATTCTACTAAAAGTTCAAATGCAATATATTGAATAATATAAATATAATGTAATTTATTTTATTTTTGACATAAAATTATTTTTAATAATCAAATATATTATTTAATAAAATTAATTGATTATCTATTTAATTTTTAACACTTATTACTTTACTTTTCACATAGCATTTCTCCTTTTTTAATTTATTTTATTATAATTTTTTTATATTGAATCATATTATTTACAATTTAAATATTAGGATAATTACATAATATTGACATAATGTAACATATTTTATTTTTCTCTTAAAATAATTTAAAAAAATTAATGTTATGGGAAGCATTAATTAAATTAATTATTTATATATTCCAATTTTAATAAAAGTATTTAAGAATAAAAATTAATTCTCTTTTAAAATTTATTAATATTTTCTTGATATAAAATTTTAAGTACTATATTTAAAATTAAATACACATCAATAAAATTTTATTTATGTTATTATTTTTGTTCCTTTTATATATTGTCTTGTAAAATATATTTAATTTAGCATTATTTTTTGCATAATTTTTTAATGATACAATAATATCTAATAATTTTTACTTAGAGATTAAAGTTATTAAAATATCTAATAATTTTTTCTTTCATGCAGAGGCTCTTTTCTATTTACTTTTTCTAATACTTACCGGTTAGTATTTTTATAAATTTTGTACTTATATTATAATTTTTATTAGTCATCATGAAAATATCTTTTATAGTGGTAGAGAAATTTGTTTAGAATATTATGATATAAATAATATGAGTAATTTTATTTTATATTGATTATTATGATTTATGATGTGAAATTATGATTTATGAAAAATTTGTAGAAATTTATATATATTGTGATAGGTTGTGCTGTTAAAAGAAGAACAAATAAGATAAAGAAAGATATCCTAAAGTAGGTTTTAGAACCTAGGTGAAAGTTATATTTAGAGAATTTTTTCATGTGAAATTTTAATATATCATAAGAGAAGTAATAAAAATAAAATTTTAGTACATGTGGATGTAACCAGAAGCTTTAAAAAATAGGACATTATTATTGAAAATATGAATATTTTTCTATTTAAATAGTAGATATTATAAATCCAAAAATAATAAACGTAGCAAAAAAATTATACTATACATAGGTTTATTCAGAAAGTATTAAAATATATAACGAGGTATTGTAATATAAGTATTAGATGAAATCAATGTATGTAAAAAAGAATTCATGATTGTAATCATGAAAATATATAAAAAATAATGTGTAAATATTTTTTATTGCTATTTAGTAATAGGTGTGAAAGGAGAAAATTGTCATGAAAATAATAAATGTAGTGTATTGAAAAATTTAATCAATTTAATAAGTCTAATTTGTGCCAAATAAACAAAAAAATGACAATTCAAAAAGATAAATTAAAATATAGATAAGATTATATAGTCAAATATTATATTAGTTTTTAAAAGAAATAACATTTATTTGGCCGAAAAATGTATCCTATTATATGATATGTTTGTTATATATGAAAAATTGTTATGCAATAATATTTAAAAATTAAGCTTTTTTTCAATTGTGTGCAAGTAAGTGAAAATTGAAATTATTGTTTCAAATATAAATGTATTTTTTGTAATAATTTATTTATATTACATCAGAAACTTTGCAAAAAAGGAAGAAATAGAATTAAATTATTTATATCATACTTGTAAATGAACATTAAAAATTTATGAAGTATGGAAAACTACGTATGAGTGTAAAAATAGCAATATATTTGTTGGAAAAAAATGTCTGCCTGTCAAGGTTGGAATAGGTTTAGCCTGTGCAGGTAAATTATGACGAACTATTAAATATATACCTTACAAAAATAGTAATACATATCATTCATTTTTACTTGTAATATTAAATACTAGTTCATTCGTTTATAAGTACAAAAATTATATATGATAATATGTGTTAGTTGTGAGGGTGCAATGAATGTTTTGCAGTTAAAATTAACAAGATGAAGAAAAATTTAATTGCTTTTGTATATTCAAATGGTACAATAATTGAGGGATCAATAGGGGGTAATGTACGATGGACCTCCCCCAAAGGCATTGAAATTGAGAGAATGCAGCACCATGGATGTTTTGTGAGAAAAAATTCATGCTCGATTGAAGCTTGCCCAAGATCAAGCTGTTAGGAGAATTATTTATAGGTTTCCACAGCATCAAACAGAGGCTCAATATATGGGATACGAATTGGATGACAATGAATACTTGGCATGTGCCATAGCAAGTTACGAATAACATCTGATAATGATAGCAATGGAATTGTATGTGGAGGTGATCACATCTGAACTGCACGCTGCTAATCTTGATTCACAAGAAAGAGTCCCAATAATTAGACCACCCGTAAATCCAACGGCTTATGTCAGTACTAGTTGTTCGATGGTGCAGGAAAGCCCTTCTTACACGAATGAAATTGGACTCATCTGTTGCAGGTGTTTTCCCGAAAAATGTATCACATACCATAATGGGTTCAACAAGTGCCTTACCAGTCGTAAAGGAAGAATCCACTAATCCTATAATCATGGATGCCCACCTTGAGTCTAGTTTTGAAGACGATGAGGTGTCTTGTAGTAGCGGTGATGATCATGACACTGATAATGAAGAATGTACAACTACACATGATGACAGTATTGCAGCTCGGTGTGTGAGGAGTGACAATGCTCCACAGACATCATGTGGTGTCCCTCAAGCTGTTGTCTTCTCTTACATTGATTGGGATGCCATAAGGAATGCTAATGAATTTTCAGAAATGATGAAACCAAGTTATAACTACAGCATGGAGGACTTACATATGGGATAAGAGTTTGATTGCAAGGAGGGATTGATTGTTGCAAATAAGCATTACCACATCAAAAGGCACCATAATTATTATGTGGAGGAATCAGATACTAGAAGATTGAGTGTGAAGTGTGATAACTATGGGGACGAATGCAAATTCCGCCTTAGAGTGACTAATCTGAAGAATTCTAACACTTGGACAATAACTAGATTTTCAGGGCCTCACACATATGTTAATACTAGTTTAACACAAGATCACAAGTCTCTTGACTCCGAGTATATCAGTTCCTTAATACTAGAGATGATCAAAGTGAAGCAAAATGTCCTAATCTCCCTTATACAAGAGAGGGTGGAAAGCATGTATGGGTATAAGATTTCGTACAAAAAAGCATGGAAGGCAAAATAGAAGGCAATTGTCAAGGTGTATGGAGATTGGGATAAATCATATGAAGTGCTCCCCAAATGGTTGGACATTTTAGGCTATTGTGACCAAGTTCTGTTCAAGTTGGAGCTAGAAGAATTCATCATAGTTAACAACCGTGTTGATCCATAAAAACATGTATTCAACCGAGTTTTCTGGGCTTTCAAGCCATGTATTGCCGCATTTCCCCTATAAGCAATTCATACAAGTTGATGGAACATTTCTGTATGGCAAGTACAGAGGTGTGCTACTAATTATTGCGACCCAGGATGGTAACAAATATCCCGTACCTCTTGCATTTGCCATTGTTGAAAAGGAGAACTATGAAAACTGGAGTTGGTTTTTAGCATTATTACGAGTAAATCTTACGAACCAGCAAAGAATATGCTTGATATCAGATCGACATCGACCTATAAAAGATGCTGTAGCCAATGAAGGTCTAGGATGGCAGCCACCTCATGCTTTTCATCGGTACTGTGTCAGACATATTGCCAGCAACGTTCGCAAGAAATGAAGGGATGACAATGTCAAGAAAGTTGTCCTTAAGATTGGTACGCCTTATATAACAACTTTTTTGTTAAACCTTTTATTTGTAAATTTTTGTATCTGGTAGTTCAACCCGGCTAAAGTATTTGTCTCCTTGTGTTCAGCCTATGAGCCAAACCGAGAAAAGGTCATGGAGAAATTGGACAACTTAAGCAAAGTTAATGAGGAGAACCATAAGAAGTTGATTGCTATTTCGATAGAGAAGTGGACACTTACTTATGATAAAGGAAGAAGATATGATCATATGATGACTAATATAGTAAAGTGCATTAATGGCCTCTTCAAAGAATTAAGGAAGCTACCAATCACAGGCCTTGTTCAACAAATATACTATAGATGTGTCAAGTACTTTATGGAAAGGGCAAAAGAAGCACATGCTGAACTACAACAAGTTCACATATACACAAGCAGATTCAGACAGGAGCTTGCGACTATCCAGTCACTTGCTTGTTCTTACCACGTTCGTGCATATAATAGACAAGGAACTAGGTTTGAAGTGGCGGAGGGCCCTGATATGACTAGGGGATCATGTAGAAAGGTCGTCCAAGTGTTATTAGACAAAGGCTAATGTGAATGTGGACAATTCCAAGCATATAGGTATCCTTGCACTCATATTATTGCTGCTTGTGCCTCAGTCAACATATCGTGGGAATCATATGTCGATCCTGTATACAAACTTGACACCCTACTTAATTGCTACAAATCTGAGTGGTGGTCAATCGGGGAGTGGTTGCAATGGAATAACCTACCATCTTTTCCTATTCTGGTTCCAAATTATAGAAGATTGCGTGAAAAAGGATGACCGAAGTCGACACGGATTAGGAATGAGATCGATTGGCCTCAAGAGAGTGATGTTAGGCAAAAATGCGATTTTTGTAAGATGGAAGGTCATAATCGTAGGCGTTGCCCACTTCTACATGGAGATAAAGGCCCTTCTTCACGATAATTTTTATTTTTACTTCTGCAAATATGTTACGAAGTATGTTAAGCAATTTCATAAGTTGCATGGTAGGATGATGTGATTTGTTTGATTATTGTAAAATTGCATGCCATTATAGATATATATGTGACCCCATTATTAGTAATGTTAACAAATTACCTCAATCATCCAAGTGCTATAAATTCTTGTGTGGATCTTTGTAGTTAAATTGCACACATATGTTATATTAGTGTGTGTTTAAATTCCAGCCTAATGCAATTCAGTTAATGGCAGATGGCATCCACTTCCCGACGTGTCAATCCTGGACCATGAGATCCTTCACTTCTGACGAGTCAGGACTCACACATATCGCAGTCAATTTGAGCAGGCCATGTATGCAAATAGTTAGATCTTAAAGTTGGTTATACTTTTCCATATTATCAGACGTAATAATCATTAATCTTTTTTTGGCAGCTTGACCATGGCTGAGGATTCGACGGGCTCACCACTACCATCACCAGCACCTGCCGAAGTTGATTGTTCCCTTGTTACGAGAGGCAAGTTTTTATGGCCTAGCAATGTGCAAGTTTGTTTTGATTGACCATCAGTTGATCAGTGCTTTTGTAGAGCGATAGAGGCCGAAGACACATAGTTTTCACATGCCGCAGAGGGAGACCACTATTATATTACAGGATGTTGCTTTTCAGCTCGGCCTATCCATTGACGGTCGAGCAGTGACGGGCCCTACTATGTGGGGATGGGGAGCCCTGATAGAAGAGTACCTAAGATTGCAGTTACTAGTGGACGAAAATGTCATCAGAGGGAGGTGATTGAGGATGAGTTAGTTAGAGAGACATTTCACTCATCTTCCAGATGATGTGGATGAGGTGATAGTTTAGAGATTCACCCAAGCCTACATTTTAAGTCTCATTAGTGGGATGTTATTTCTCGACCACTCCAACACGTATGTCCACCTCATGCATTTACCCTTGCTCGGAGACTTCCACGAGGCTGGGATGTATAGTTGGCGATCTGCCTGCCTGGCCTATTTGTACAGAGAGCTCTATAAGGCCATTGCTCCAGATTATAGGGAGATAGGAGTGTGTTACCTACTATTGCAGCTTTGGGCATGAGATAAATTTTCCACTATTTCCCCCGCCATTACTGTTTCAGACATACCAAAGGGGGATGCAGGGATTGACCCCCTAGCCGCAGGTTAGAAAATTTTTCAATTTACACTTGTAATTTAGTTGACTTCTAAGTTGTTTAACTTAGTTACTGTACTTGGTAGGTGACACTATCAAAAGACGTTCCAGGATAGTCTGACACACAGCCTACCCTATTATAGATACGTGCTGGACCGTCTTCAGCTCAACCAGGTATGCAGGGGATAATGCATATTTTTATTTCATTCCTTTGTTCATTTCATTGTCGCATTTAAATGATAATATAAATGTGTAATTTTAGATCACCTGGATCCCATACACTGAGGTGGTCACTGCATCACTTCCTTAGTACTGTTTTGATGGGAGTAACACGTGGACAGCAGTGTTGCCACTCATACACTTTCAGATTGTCGAGTGGCACCAGCCAGATAGGGTTTTGCGGCAATTTAGATTAGGCCAGCCTATTCCTGAGCCACCAAAGCAGGTGGCGGAGGTCCATTACCTTCACTTGTCTGATCGGCATGATGACGAGTGGCACATTCAGCATCAGCTGTACATTGCACTCTAGGATATCCGGCGAGACTTGTGTGCTATCGCTGAGCCGACCACATGACTAGTCCTAAGCCTACGGTCCAAGTACATGGCATGGTATAGATGGGTTACTAGGCGATTTATTACACCCGTTGGAGGAGCACTAGACCTTGTGGTAATACTGCATACTAGTTATCTGTGTCTGATTTTCTTCTTGTGCATTAGTATTGTAACTAACTTTAATGTTAAAAATTTGCATAGATAAATAAGGTGTCCACACTACACGACTTTACTACACCTGAGGGGCAGTTTAGGTTCACCTTCGATGCGCTTAGATTGGCGATGGATTCTATCCTTCATGCCATTCAGGAGGTTGATCATGTGATTATTGACTTACATGCGGAGCCAGCTCCTCATACCCATCATATCCCTGACCCTGCGGAGGGTGACCATGATCAGCCTTGTACTCGTCGACATCGTCACACTGGTCCACGACTTACGTCGCAAGCTAATGTTCCATCCACTTCGACAATGCAATAGACTCTATCATCGACTGCCTAAGACACCATGATGATGATGCTAGATATGACTGCCTCATTTCATATGTACCCTACTGCACCAGATGATCCTTCATCCTCCACCATGTTCCTGGCTGCACTATACGCTTCATTATCATCCCAGATGTACCAGTTTACTTCTGGTGTTCCATCCTCATTTCAGACATTTCCACATATACTAGGAGTTTCATCTTTATTCCATGTCTTTCCTTCTAATGAACCTGGTCCATCACATCCATATCATCCTGCATTTGATCTACATACTCAGGATTAGGGATCAGCACTTAGTGGCATGATGACAGATGACTCAGTACTTGCAGATAGAGCTAGAGGTAGAGGTAAAATGGGAGCCAGAGATAGAGGCAGAGCGGGAGCTGGAGGTAAAGGAGCCACAGACATCGGAGATGTGACTCTTGAGCCTACGCAGAGGGTTAGTAGATATGGCCGCCACATTACCGATCTTGGATGTGGGACTAGACATCACTTACGTAGACATTAGCTTTCTTTTTCATGATTATTGTATATTTATGCACATCTATCTTATTACTTTATTGCCAAACATTAAAATTTAGGATGATTTTGATTATTACGACATTTTTATCTTTTTGCATAGGTACTTATATCAATTTTAATTACCAAATCTTCTCACAAATACACAATCAATTGAATTCTCATATAACATATCAAATATATGCAATTTTTTCTAATAACAACCTTCTAACTAAAATTTTATTCTCTTCTCTCGTATTTTATTTTCATAACTTTTTAATTATTATAAATTATTAATTAACATTAATTAATAATAATTTTTTTACAACAATGTGTGTTTATTTTTTTCTAATGATAAGAATTATTCTATGTTCCACATCTCGTTACCAAAATATTTTATCATTGTGATGAAATAAAAAGAAATTAATTCATTTTATAATTTTAATTTTATTACAAAATGAAAATATTATTGTAAGAAAAAAATCACATTTCTTTTTATTTTCAACTATCTTCAACTTTGTTATTTCGTATTCATTTTGTTACAAAATAAAAATAATATTATTGAAATAAATACAAAGTAGCAAGAATATTATTGGAATAAATACAAAATAAAAGGAAATATATTTATTTCGTTATATTTTTTTCATTTTCAACAATCTTCAACTTCGTAAATAAAAAATATTATTGAATAATTCAATAAATTTGCTTATGTGTAATAAAGTCTTAAATAATTACTTGTAATATTATAATTCCGAACGGTGGAAGTGTATAATTCTAAAAAATGATAAATATTAAGTGTCATTAGATCAAAATTTGAGAGACATTAATATAAATTACGTAATTATTCTTTATTGATTCTATCTTTTATTTTAATAATATTCAATCATTTACTAAATATTTATTATTTTTATTAAATATATTGTTATCATTAACTATTTTCTTATTTGATTCCTATAATAAATTCATATATTAAATATTAAAGCGGAATAAAATATTATTTTATGATATCAAATATAATTATGAAATAAGTAATTTATTTTTAAAAATTTATTTTGAGTCACAATCACATATTATTTATTTTTAAAATTTTTATTTTGAAATGATAGCGTAAATCATATATTATTTATTTTAAAAATTTTCATTTTAAAATGACAGCGTAAGGGCGCCATTCAATTTGGCGCCCTCAAAGCAATCTGAAGGCACCATTCAAACTGGCGCCTCCTGCCTGAGGTTGCCTTCTGATTTGGCGCCTCCCCCCTACGTGCGTATTTTAGTAATATATTTTGAAAGAATGGTAAAATAAAAATAAGTTTACGAAAAAATAATAAATTGATACTTTTGCCTGAGAAAACACTATCATATCAGTTTTACCAAAATATTGTGACTCAATTAACAGATCGTCTTAGGAAAGAGAATGTAATTAGAAAAAAGAAATAAAGAGATGGGAAAGAAATAATTTTTAATTATTTAATCTATTTAATTTAAATAAAAAAATTAAATATTTTTAATTTATTTTATTAATAATTATTAAATTTAAAAATAATTTATTTATAATTATTATTAAAATATTTATTATAATTATTATCTTATTACTTTTATTTTATTTTTTAATATTATAATTTTTATAATTATTTAATATTAATTATTAATATCTTATTGATATTATTTTAATTATTAATTTTATTATTTCAATTATTATTATGACTATTTTAATAATAATTATCATAATAATATTAATTATAATTATTTATTCAATTATTATTTTTAATATTTATTATTATTATTTTATTAATATTATTAACAATTAATAACATAAAAATATTACAATATAAAAATAGTAATAATTATTAATATTATAAAATTATTAATATAAATATATAATATTATAATAATTATCATTTATTTAATATTTAATAATATTTAATAATATTATTTATTAAATAAATATTTTAATATATAATAATTATTTATTAATTAAATATTATTTAATTATATTATAATAATTATTATCAAAAATAAAATTATAATTTATTTAATAATTGTTTTTAATAATTATTATTTTATTAATATTATCATAAATAACATTTAATATTATTTTATTAATATTGTTAATTATTTTATGTTATTAAACATTATATATTTACTAGTATTATTAATTTCATAATTATATTATTTTAATTATTAATATTTTATTATTATAATTAAATTATTAATATTTTATCAATATTTTTAATTTTTTATATTATAAAATACTATATTATATTTATTATAATAATTATTACATGATTATTTATTTTTATTTAATTAATTTTATTATCTTTTATTTTTATTATGAACTATTATTTAATAATTATTTTTATTATTACTTATATTATTATTTTAAAATAAATTATTATTATTATTATTATCATCATCATCATCATCATCATCATATAGAAGATGATAAATTCAAAACTCAAAATGAGGAATCAAATTCCCTAAAGATTTGAGTGAAATCATCATTCTCTTATTTGGAATGGTTTCATTAAGGAAAAATAAAAAAAAGAAATGAATTTTTTTTAACTAAACAAAAATAAAAAGAATGAAACTTTATAATTTCTTTTCTCTTTCATGATTATTCCTAATCAAACGACCCCTAAAAAAATTCACTTTGTACACTAGCACAACTTCTTAAACTTCATTTTTATTTTATTTTTCACCTTGAATTTTTTTTAATATAAATCTTGAAGTTCCATCATCATGATATCCTATTCCATCCTAATCTTAATCCTAATCTTTAATATTCTAATATAATTTAATTCTTTTTTGTGTTTTAAAGCTGCTCATTCATAATACTTTTAGTTTATATTATTAAAAAAATAACATTTTTTCATCATTTATGCATACATTTTATTTTACAAAACGTAAATTATATTATATTTATATTATTTTGTAAATCTTACTAGTTCACGATTTTGACACAATTCATGATTCATAAAATTAATTTTTTAATTCATGATATGATTTATTATTCGATGACTATGACAAACATCTTTGTATCTATAGCAGCTTTGGGTGTTTCTCTTTTTGTTCTCAAGTCAGTCCTTTCTACCGCTTTCTTCGTACTGGTATGTAATTTATTTTCTAAGATTTAAACTTCAAGTGAGTGATATACTTCTCTGTTCTTCACTGTTTATATCAAGTCGATAATCATGCTTCAATACATAAATTAATTTCGCAATGGTAACTTAAAAGCCCAAGCATATCATGTATTACATTATTAGTGTACTCAGAAAATGGGAAAAATGCAGTGATTAATTTTTGGAGTTTGCCTTTTTATATTACTTACTAGTTATTTCTCTCCTTCGTCACATATATGCTTATTGTTTTTCTCTCTCGTGATTCTAGATTTCTTTGGGCCAATCCGCTAATTTTTTCTTTGACAAATTTCCTTACATTGTACTTTTACTTTTCAATCGGAAAGTGAAAGCATTAAAAAAAAAAAAAAAAACTGTAATTGCTGGCTTTTTTTGTTTAGCAAGGCTATCTTTTTGAGTATTCCTATCCTTATTACGGTATCCTTTTTATTCCTATCGTCATTAGGTTGTGATTTGTAAATGGAATTAGACTACCTTCCCTAAAGAAGGTTCCATTTAAATTTAGATGTCTATTCTGCCATGTAAATTGGATAGAACAAGTCAAGAACCATGACATAAACTTTTTGTCAGTATACTGTAATTTATTTTTTTATTTTGAACTATTCAATTGTTTATTAGCTTTCTTTCAAATCTGAGAAGTAGGATATTCATATTTTGTGATGAAACTTTTAATTTCCATGTTTATATGATATTGATCTTATATGCAGAAAATTTTATAATAGTACATTTTAGATTCAGGAATTAATATGTTGCTATCCCTCGGTTGCAGTATAGCAATCTTTTCCTAACTCTTCATCATCATTTCCTGCTACGGTCTGCTACGTCTCTCAAGTAAGCTTCCATATCTGTTTCTTCAGTTTTTAATGAATTATTCATGTGCGTTTTCGAACTGCAATGTTGATTTTTGGTTCTAAAAATGGAGTTTCGACTTTCGAGAATACAAATCCATCTGCTAATCACTGTAAACGTCATTTGAGAAAAAAATAACTTGGGCGCTTCCTTCATTACATATCAATTTATTGAAAAGTACTTGTGAAAACTGGAGACGACAAATAAGAGCATTGAATTCCTATGCAATTCATGAAACAGGTGCTATTTTCTGGCCTTCTACATTATTCACTATATCAGGCAGTACTCCGATGTGGAATATGGAGTTTCCAAACTAATTGTTCCAACCTAATATCACACTGTGCTAGTTGTGTAGAGCCTTGATACAGACATTTTATATTTTACACAAGACATTTTATATTTTACACAAGACTCTATTCTACCTACCATATTAAGCTACTTGCTTACATGTAAACTACATCTAGAGAGCTACAACACAATGGAGAATTATTGCCTCAAGAGTTTAGAAATGTATATATCATTTTTCCTACAAGTATATTGACAAATGCATAATTTGATTTGTGCAGGAGAATGGTTTAAAACACAAACATTCACATATGATTAGTTTAATGTGTTTTTTCTTTCAAACTCATAATGTCGTTTGAAAAATATAGGATTATAAAAAATAATTCTAAATAAAATCCCAACATTTATATATTTGGAAAAAAGGGCACCGGATAAAATTAGTGGCCAAAAGTTTTTTTTTCTTTAATTCATTAAACATAGTAGTAGTTGATAGTTGTTGCTATTGGATTTTTTAAAAAATATTTCAATGATTTTTGTGGTGGTTCCAAATTGCTAGTATTTTTTTAAAAAAATTTCTTGACAATTTATGATGGTTTCAAATTGTCGAGAAATTCTTTTCAAAATTTGAATTCATGAATAATAGCAATTGATAATCATTGTGATATTCAAGTGGAAAATTCTAGCACTTGCTTATAACTACCACTATTTGGCTTTTAGCAATTTGTTTCTTGGGATTAGTAGAATAGTTGCTAATGACACTGCTAGCAATTTGAACTGCCGCTATATAAGCCCTATAATCATTGCTAAATAGCATGCTTTTTTGTTGTAAATAATAATAGAGTTAGTCATAGAGACTTAGGGTCTTCACTTTTTTTCTTCTTTCTTATCCTCTTTTTTTTTTTTACATCATTTTTAGCTATCATATCATGTTACTTTTCATTTCATAATAGTCATGGATTCATTCAAATATAATTAAATTCAATATCACACGTCATGGTTCACAAAAACTCATGGTGCATATTCATCTTAATCCAATGAAAGTGCGCATATGAGTTTTTTTTATGCTATATAATCTGATGATATGTCTGTGTGTTTCTCCATATATACATAACCTTGTAATCATATTATCATCCTTAGATCATTATTTATTGTGTATGTGCATTTTATTTCCATACCTATGTAATATCCACAATCATATGCACGTAATTTTCATATTGTAAAGCAATTATGTACATGCTATATTTCCTTCTTTATAATAACATTTGCAATCTCATACATTCTATTTTCATGCTTTTCAACTATGTTTGACATTTACATTCATTTTTTTATATTAGTATTCACGATCATGTTCCTATAGATCTATTTCTATTTTATTATATTTACTCCAACTCATACTTTTATATATCCTGATCTTTTCATTAATAAAATTAAATGGTCACATACATGGATATTAATTTCATAAAGCAATCATGTAAATAAATTCAAAAAAATAATCACACACACACATATAACCTAATCATGTATGTAAATAATAAATTCACATAAACAGTCCCTTATTTAAGTCCATGTGTGTATATACGTAAATAATATTTTCATTTAACAAAACAATAATGTACATGAATGTTATATTTATAAAATCAATCATGTACATAATTAACACATTATTTCAATAAAAAATAGTTATATATGTGTATATTATTTTAATATACTCGATCATGTATGATTATAATATTGCATTTAATTAAAAATAGTAACATATGTATATAATCTTTCCATAAAATTCATTATGTACTATATAATATTTTATTTCAATAGAAATAGTATTGAAATATGTGTGTAGTATTTTCACCAAATTAATCACATATATAATTAATATTTTATTTCAATAAAAATAGTAATGTACGTGTATATTATTTTAATAAGCTCAATCATATATATATATATATATATATATATATATATATATATATATATATATATATATATATATATATATATATATATATATATATATATATATAATATTTTCATGATAAAAACAATAATGTAGGTAAATGATATTTTTCATAAAATTGAACACATACATATATAATTATTTATTCTAATTAGAATAAATAGTAATGTAAGTGCACCCTTTTCTCCAATTTTTCTTTTGATTATTTATTCTTTTCACACATCCACCTTTATTCTCATGTTTTATTATAAAACAAAATAAGGTCTTCTATCCTTATTATTCCATAGAGGCCAAAATACACCCCCTAGTTTCCCTTAATTTTTTTTTTTTTTTTTTGGGTTTCTTTCTGAACTTTTTATGCTTAATTATTATCTTTGCATATTTAAGACTAATACTTAATGAAATTTTTATAACACATTTAGTCATAAAAATAAGGGGCACCGAACCTTTCCCTATGCATTCCAATTTTTTTTTTTATACTTTTAAGTATTTCTTATACCAACATCATGGTTTTCCACATTAACATAAAATTTAATTTATTTTGCTCCATGAATGTAAACATAATTCACACACACATTTTTAATTCACTTGAGGCAATATTACATCAAAATATCATTCACCTTAAAATTTCATAAATTCATAAAATTTATCAAGATTCCTCTTGCTAGAACCAAACCACACAAATCACTTTTAAAAGTGACTAAATCAACCATTTCATTATAAGATCATCCATGCCTCATTTCCAATACTATATTTAACATACTCAATCATTTAATCCTTCATTTGATCAAACTTTCTATCATATTTACAAACATGTTTACATGATATTTCCTATTAAAAAAATTTTGGTGGGTGATATGGTAAAAACACTAGCATAAGAGTATAAAGAGAATACTCACATCCTTAAATGTTGAACTTGATGGACTTTCCTCCATAGGATCTTTTTTAGGTTCCTCCTTGAGAATGATACAACATTTAGTAAAATTCCTATAAGAAACCTCAAAAAAGAAAAACTATAAAAATCCAAATGATCTTAATTGCTTCAGTGCTTCCTTCTTCTTTACTTGAAACAAAGCTTTATATTTTCTTTTGAATAATCTCTCCCCTTTTGATTTTGGTGGTAGCCTCATGGTAAGAAAGGTGAATAGGGATGAAGATTGATAACTGTGATTTTGGTTTCACTAGGGAGGAAGAGAGAAAGATGGTAGCTCTTTAGTGTTTTTAGGCATAATGTGTCATGCACTCTTAATAAAGGAGGAGTTTGTGTTTTTTTGTTTGATTAACCCTAATGAGAGTCATTTTAACAAGCATGTCCACTTTCCCTTTTACTCATCCCTCAACCATTAGCTTAAAATCATTGATCCCCTTTCCATTAGCCATTGAGTTATAATATAAGATAAAATAAATTCTAAAAAATTAATCTTGCCATTCATTGGATGATAATCTTTATCCTCACTCCTATTGGTCTTCTTATTATCATGTGGTAATGGTTTAAAACAATTTCTAAATTGTCTCAATCATACATTAACCAAATAGGCTTTCTAGTATAATGATGACATTAATTCAAAATTTATTCCCCAAGTACACATTCAATTAAAGAAATTTTTTAGTTCCATTAGAGGACTTTTTGTGGACCAATTAATATTTCAATCCTTATGGCCATATAGGCTAGCTAGCTCCTTCTTTTAGCTTTTTTGGTTCACACACTTGGTCATCATTCTTGCACAATAAACCTTACACTTATTTCTCTCTCTTTAGGTCTCTATAAGCCTTTAATAACCTCATTTAACCCATTTTTTCCACTAACAAAATTCTTATGGGCTATATTTAAGACACATTTTCATGCACTTATCATTCTTACTTAGACCATTTTCATAGACAAATGCATCAACTCCTTAAATACTTTCTAGTTGGGGCTCTATTCACATTATTCTTGGGGAAAAACTCATCTCTACTTGATCCCTTGGAATTTTCAGATGAAAATTTGAAACAATATGACCTTGGTGCCCTTAAATTGATTGTACAATTTTGCATCAACTAGAAATCCCTATAATAAGTTATGACTAAAAAGGTAGGTTAATTGGTGTCGTGATATTTAAAATTCTCCTAACTTAAAAAAAATTCTAGTGTCAGTTAGGTGGGAAGTAAACCATGAAATTCATACATCTTGAAGTCTAAAATCTTAGCTTTCCAAATCTTTGAACTATTTATCAACAATACCTTTCCATTTGGAGTTATATGCAAAATACTACTAAGTATGTGAAAATTCTTTATAATGTACTAAATTCCAAATTCCTTTCTAATTTCTTTTCTTTATTCTTTACTCCATAAATCCAATTCTAACACTATCATATTCTACTTTACCTAGAATTTAGGTTCACATATTTCCAAATTCCTTTTCCTTAAAGTTTTCATAAAATATTTTAAATAGTCAATAATCCAATGTATACATAATTACCCCTACCAAAATCTCATTTTCTTCTACTTGAATCCACTTATTTCTTGTGTGTTCTCTTTTTTTCCTTGTTTTACCTTTGTACTTATAGGTTATTCCCTCTAATGCACCTTGATTTATGCCTATTCACCATAAATAAACTTTTGTGCTATTGTAGTCAGGAACCTGCTTAGGTAGCACAAGCCTCACCTATATTTGGTAGCACATGCCATAAGTTAAAAAAATATGAATTTCTTGTGACTTAGTATACTAATGTATTACTCATAGATCAAGATAAATCCCTAACCTAATAAGAAGCTATTAAAGGGATAAACTTTAAGAAATGGCTTAAAACCATAAAATCTAAGATGAAATCCATGTACGCTGGCTAAGTATGGACTTTCGTTGACCCACTTGAATAGGTGAAACCTATTAGGTGTAAGAGGATTTTCAAGAAGAAAATTGATAGGACGGTAATGTACGAACCTTTAAAAGGTGATTAGTTATTAAAACTTTTAGGCATGTTCATGATATTGACTTGATGATACTTATACCTATTCCCCTATTACCATGCTTAAATCTATTTAGATCTTACTTATTATTATGGCTTTTTATTATTATGGAATTTAATGATATATGTCAAAACTATTTTCTTTAATAGGAACCTTCCCAAGGTTGTGTACATAACATAATGTAAGAGTTTTATCACTCCTCAAAATGTTAGAAAAGTATTTAAGTTGCAATGATTCATCTATGAGTTGAAGTAAGCTTCATGGAGTAGGAACTTTATTTTCATAATGAAGTCAAATAGTTTTTTTTCATTAAAATAAAAGATAAATCTTGTGTTTACAAAATGGTTAGCGAGAATACAATTGTTTTCCTTATGTTATATGTAGATGACATACTATTAATTAGAAATGATATCCCTACATTAAAAGCTATAAACACTTAGTTATGGAATTATTTTTTAATGAAGAATTGTGTGAAGTTTCTTACATACTAGGTATTAAAATCTATAGAGATAGATCAAGAAAATTACTTAGCTTAAGTTAGAGTATATATATTAACAAAATGCTAAAACAATTCGACATGCAAGAATTTAAAATGGGATTCCCACCCATGTCACATGGTATAAATTTTTCTAAAGCTTTATGTCATGTGACATAAGATGAGTAGGACCACACGAATAAGATTCCATGTGCATTAGAAATTGGATCTATCATGAATACTATGTTATGCATTCATCCTATTGTAAAGATATATATAGTACTCATAGATGATAATATTATTGGCCCACTGATAAAAGCTCTTGCACAATAAAAGCATGATGGTCACACTAAGTCATTTAATATTAAAAATATGAATGGTTAGCTCTAGCACAAGAGGGACATTGTTGGTGTATGCACTATAAGCCAATGATAGAATGATTGTATTAGTATACATTGTATTTTATTTTATAGTACTAGTAAAAATTTAGTAGATAAAAATAGAAAGAATTAAATTAAAAAGTGTTTATTAATGAGTAATTAGCAGAAGTATCCATTATGTTGGTGTATATGCCTTAAAACTAATCGCATGGATGATTGTAAATTTGAATCATATTATTTTAATGGCAATTCCAATTATCATATTTATACATATATTGTCTATGTAATATGTTTAATTATGATAATAACCTTAGAATAATTGAATTCTTAAATGTCCCTAGTCATATATTATTGTGGATTAGGTTGCTTTAATATGTTAAGACTAACTTTTGTGGTGACTTATATGAGATATTAAGTCTACACATGAGTAAAGTTAGAGAACTTATATATTGAACCGACCCACCCTAAGAATACTATGTGGATCATTATATGAGTGTCATGAACGATTATTAATAATCATCATTAATATGGTTATTTAACCTGAGATCATCAAGGTTCCCTACATATGAGTTTCATATTTTAATACTACTCTATGTCATTCATGGTTAAGTGAATGCAAAGGTGATTATTGGATACGTCACATATCATACGGAGGAATTTGTGTAATTAAGATGGAATTTATCCTTCCTATATAACAGGAGTGACATCTATAGGCCCCTTGAATAAGTAAAGCTGAGAAAAATGTATGGCCATGCTCAGATGAATTGATATAGGATGTTAATTATATTTGCTTTAGTCAGTTTACTTAAGAATCAAGAAACTTTTGAATTAGGTTATATGGGAATGACATGGTCCATGTCTCGTACTCAATCTAAATATCTAGGACAAAAGAATATATATGATGATCACATGTAAAAGTTCAGTTGAATCATCAACTTTCCCATGACTTGGGTAATAATGATGTGTTGCTAGGCATCACTCATTATTTATGATCATTAATAATGTAATGAGAGTTTGTAGGGTTGCACACTTAGAACCTAATGGATTTAAAATTGATAGACCAAATTGTTTGGGCCTAATATATAAGAATTCCATATTATAATTACAAGGCCCAATAATAAGCCTATAATTATACATGGAACAAAGCCAAATTAATTAAGATTTTATGTGCACCTATTTAAATAAACTTGTTAGGTAATAATAAACCTTATTCATGCATTCCTAAAAACACAAGAAAACCTAGCAACCCCTTTAAAACATTGAAGGGCATAACTAGCACTACGAAAGTAAAGGAGGTGAATTCCAATGAATGTACGTGATATATTCGCTAGTGATTCGTGAGTTCGTATGGATACCTTAGAATCTTTGATTGAAAGCAAGTAAAAAAAGGTGATAAGCAATCGAACCTCTAAAGTGTCTGCAAAGGTAATTAAATCCCTATCCTGATCTAATTATTTTATATGGATCCTTGGTTAGGATCAGTTAATTTTGCTGCGTTTATTTAGCTTTCGATCCTAACACATTAATACTAATAGATGAATATTTTATTAGAGACTATCTTGGAGTGATTTTATAAATTATTTAATGTTTGAGGTTGATAAAGTTTTGAACTTAAAGTTTTTACTTAAAAGCATCTTATGATAACCTAAGGGTGACAAACTAGTAAAATTTTAAGGACAAGATTGGGGTACACAATCTTAAAGAGATACCAAAAGGAATAATGAACTGATTTAGAGGATTAGTGTAATTTCAAAGTATTTCATTAATAATGATTTTATTAGAAATTAAAAGATATGAAGTTAGATCAAAAATAATATTTTAATGTGTATTAGCATGTGTTCGATTGATGATCAAGAAAGAAGCTTCTAAAGATAAGCTTAATCATCATCCTAGTCATTATATAAGATAAGCCTACATTAAATGAAGAAGAATATTCTTAACATATATGATATGATAAAATTTTAGTTGAATTTTCTCCTTAGAAAGAACCAAACCTTGTAAGCATACTTGGAAAACAAGAATGATGATATAATTTGAAGCTTGAAAGATATTCTATACTTTCACTATAAATAAGAAAGCTTAGTTTAAACTTTTCTCGCATTACAAGCTAGCCCATGGCTAGTAAGAAAGAATAGAGAGAGGAGTTTTATTTTTAAGTGTTATTCATCCTCTTTATATTTCTTAGAAAGATTATGAAAGTTTTTTTAGAATTGTTAGAGATTAAGTTTTCATGGTAATCAAAAGTGAAGATAGAAGCTCATATACTCTTATGATTTCTCTTTTTTTCATAGTTCATTAAAAAAAATCTTGTATTAACATCATGTTATTTTGGATGACACAACTTGAATCTTAGGTAATGGAAAATCAAGCAAGCAAACTCATTTAAGCGAGTGGAGATCTACTTATTTTATTCTTGATTTCATTTTAAGAAAATCTTTATATATGAGATATATATGTTTTTGATTGACTATGTGTTGAACTCATGATATTTCATGGTGGATTTTCTTCTAATGGTGTTTTTTTAAAACTTCTATTTCAGATAATTTAAATGATGATTTGAAAATAAAATAAAGATGATTGGATTCACTTTTTTTAAAAGGAGTTTTAGGAAAGAATTTGCAAAGAATGTAGAAAGAGATTTATGCAAATGATTTCTTTAATTAATATTTGAAGAAATAAATGTTTGTATAATATATTTTATTCAAGGAAGAAACAAAACTTTTGGAAGAAAGCATTACATGGTGCTTATGTGTTTTTCATTGAACCATAGGCAAAGTCTTCATTTTTATGGTACATTATTTTTTGCCCTAATATGAATAATATATGATAGTTACATTAAAGTTTTAAAGTGAAAATCATGTTTAGAACTATGCATGTAATCCACAAGTTACATGCTATTTAGGGAGGAAAAATTTTATTTTTATAAGAAAAACTTGTTGCACTATATTCTATCTAGTTAAAAGATGACATTAAATATCTATATCAAGGTTTTGAAGCAAAAATATGTTTAAAAACATGTTTGAAAGATCTTAGTTTTTTTGCTAAAAATGGCACTAAAAAGTAATGTTTTCAGAAAATAAATTATTTCTTTCAAGTAGTTTTTTTAAGTAAAACATTTTAACCACTTGTATAACTTGTCTTGAGGGAGAAAATAGTTGAAAAAATACCTTCTAATTCAATAAAATAAGGCTAGAAAAGTCTAGATTTTTACACAAAAAGTTGTATGAAATGTTAATATTTCTAAAGAAGGTTTTTATCTTCTTCAATATTGTTTGATGGTTGATTGTTTTAGTAATCTATATGACATATTTTGTGTATGAAAAAGGTTAAAATTTGGCATCTAAAGTCTTTAAAATAATTCTAGAGATTTTTTAAAGTTTGAGAAAACTTTGATTTTTTTAAATGAAAAATTTAAAGGTAAGAGTGTTTGTTAAAACCTAGTGCAAGTTTGTAATTATTTTTATTTTTTAACTTTTAGAAGTTATTGTTAGGTGAAAATTTGCATTTTGCTCATTGCAAGGCATCACATATGTATGCTTGAATAGGTAAGGAAAAGTAGCTTTCTCACTTGTTAAAGTAGTGTGCAAAGTCTAAGGTTAAGTATGCTTAGATTTGGAAGTTATACCCTTCATAATTTTATTGTAAAACCATAAGGTGTATGTTTTTTTGAAATGAAATGTCACTTGATATAGCATACTAATGTATGAAGATAATGGCCTATGAGTATGATTGAACATTAGTAGAAATTTTATGGAAAGATTGAATGATGCATTATGGGTTTTTATGATGAAACTATAAGTTTAAGATGATAAATTAGTGCATGGTTTCTTGTTTATGAATTATATGTTCACTAATTGGTTTATATACAAGGTTATTTGTGAATAATAATAAACTCTTATGTGCAAATGTGATATGGAAATCTGGAATATGGAAATGAAAGCTTAAATGTTTCATATGGTCATTAGTAATGTAATGAAGTAATTGTATATTCTTTCTTACTAGATTATGTTATATAATATAGGTAACATTTTGATTTTACCCTATTTTATATATAAAAAAAAGAGCTAGTGAGTGCCTTATGTAAAAAATGAGTCAATTAGATCTCTATTTGAAAAAGGCTTAAATTCCTATGTGATTATCAACTTGAATGTTGTATATGAAAAAGTGACACTACTATGATTATGAGACCCTTATGGAAAGGTTATGAAACTAGCTTGTTGCCTTGTCTCATAAAATGATGTGTTGTAAAAGATTAGTCTGGAGGAACAAATTATGATACATGTGGGATAAAATTGGTTTGGAGTAAAAAAAAAAAAGGGGACATTTTATGCCTTATTGTGATTTGGTTGTTAATTAATTTCACTATATTATGCTTATGATCGAAGTATAAAAACAACTCATATTTTATCTGAAATTCTAGTAGTTTAGTATATAGAATTGCTATATATGAAATGTATGAAAAGGATTTTTGGTAGGAAATTATATAAGTTATAGATTAATAGGGGATAAATTGAGTTTAACAAAAATTAACAATTAAAATTTATAGTAAAACCATTATGTAAAATTGTGAAGTGCAAACAGAAATTCTTGAAATTTTGATTAATATATTGTTTCAAAAATGTAAAATATCTCAAAAATAAATTTAAATGTATTTCTTTTAAATCAAAAAGGATTCCTTCAAGAAAAATAGAAATGAAAACCATGCAAACTCTTTTCTTGAAAATATAAACAAGTGAAATATCTGAAACAACAATATATAAAAATAAATAGGTAGAGAAGAAGAATGAACACTAAGAATTCTTAGGAAACTTTGATAGTTCAAAAGGAAGGAATGAATACTAAGAATTTTTATTAAGTTACAGAACCTAACTTTATAAAATTCACCTAATCTTTACTAAAATTTCCACTAACCACCTAACTACCTAACTTTACAAGATCAAACTAATCTTCACTAGGATTCTAACCTACACCTAATTTTAAAAGATTCCACCAATCTATACTAGGATTTCAACAATGCTTAAGAAGGATTTTTTTTGCAATCTCACTAAGAGATTTTACAATTATTCACTTAATAACACTCAAATTGTAGATATGAAAATTTTTGTTTTAGAATAAGGAAGAGCTTTGACTTTAAAGAGATAAAAGTAAGAAAGAACTTACAAGTTGTAATGCAATTACTTGATATGTTTTCTTCAAAAGGAGTCCATCCTATTTATAGAGAAAATTTGACGAAGAGGACTTGGGCTTTAAGTTATAATTTGGTTCCAAGTTCGAAATTTGAAAATTTGGCTTTAAAACACTATTTTGAATTTTTGGCTTACTTAAGAAACTTCCTTTTTTTTATCCATATGCTAAAAATATGTTGTTTGTACCTTTAGAGACAAGACCTAACTATTTTTACTTAACCTCTGAATTTCATCCAAGATAGCAAGTAAGTTGCTATTTCATTGTGAGTTAAGTTTGGCCTTGTAATTCTATTTAGCTATCAGTCTTGTATATATGATGTCTTCAACTATTTTTTAGCTGTAAAATGGTAAAACTTCATATTTTAATTTATTTTTATTTTAGCACATGTAATATTAATTTGAATTTGAATTTCCCATTTTTTGAAGATTAAAGACTTAAAATGACTTTTGAATATTAGTCATTAGATTTTGTTATCTAATCTTTGAAATATATAATTTAAAATTGTAACTAATAAGATGTTTTCTTAGAATACAATTTTAATATTTTCAAGATAAAAAAATAAAAAAAATCTAAGGTATTTTATCATAAGGGGAAGTATGCTTTTATGAAACAAACTAGACCTTGTATTTGGAAATGTAATGGCTGAAAGTCCATTTAAAATATTTGATAGGCTTATGTTTAGTAATCCAATAACTTCATAGCCAAGTAAGTTGGTTTTATATGAAATCAATTAACTCTAAATTCTAACTTAATAAAATAAAGTCCTATCTATAAATTAATCTAATTTTGAATTCCCATTTAGTTCCTCATCCTCCTTCTTTTTAATAATGACGAACCTTGCAAAGTTTTTGTCAATCAATAAAGTACAAAAAGGTATTAGAGCATAAAACAATAAAGTATGAATGGATATTAAATAAACTATAAATGTATCAAAGTATAGAACAATAACCAGTATTATGTATCAAAGGATACTATATATAGATGTATTAAAGCATGGTATGTGAATAATTATCTTAACAAGTCATGCAATATTCAATAAGTTAGAAAATTATTAGAGCTCAAATTAGAAAGAACTAGATTACTCCCCCTCAATTCATGGACTTTCTTTTAAAAAAAAATCTACCCTAAAAATATGTCTTTCTAAACTTTGCAACCTTGCTTACTCCCCGTTTATCATTAAGGAAAAAATCATAACAAAAAAGATAATATTATTATAACTAAAAGAAGTAGTATTAGAGTAAGATTATTAATAAGATACATTAGAGCCATAAATAAACACATACAAAGATAGTAGCAAAAGAAGCAAAAAGAAAAACATACAATATTAAATTTAGAGTAAACAAAAACAAAGAAATATAATCCAATTGATGCTCAAGAAGATAAAGAAAAAATGGAAGTTATTTCTAAAAGAAGGGACATCATTTAAAAATTAAATAAATTAATCATGTCAGATAATAATTTAGAGAGAACATACAATGGAGATAAAAATTAGATTTATCAAGCAAGAAAGACATAAAAAGAAATGAGAGAAATTTGTCCATGTACAAAGATGAAATAAAAAAATGGAAAAGGAAACTTATCATGGAAATGTTGAATTAGAAGATGCCATGAAAAGCAAAGATATTTAGAAAAAATAGCATAAATAAGAAGTGACATTAGATAATAGAAGACATAAACAAAAAGAGAGGGAAAAATAAAGATAACAAAGGTAAAATAACAGTAAGAAGCGTAACTAATTAGCAAGAAGGACAAATAAGAAAGCAATGAATAGAAAAATGTAAAGAATAGATAGCATAAATAGTAATATATTGATATTAGTAGTCAAAAGTAGATAAGCATAACAAAACATTAAAATGTCCTAATTAAAATTGCCAATTAAAGCAAACTATCTTAGTAGTTTTAGATATATATGCACATATAAAAGTCCTTTACTTCCATAATGCATAAACTTTGATCTATTACTTAACAAAAAACTAAGCTATTTAAGGCTTCTATGGTGGCCTAGTTTAAGAAAGCAATAAACTCAAAATAATATACATCTAGCCTTTGATATCCTAGAACTAGTAACAATCTTATCAAAAAGCTTTGATATATTATTTTCAAGCTTGTTAAGTTGCATCATCTAGTTTAGAATTGGATAGATTTGCTTGATATGGTATTAATAGGAGAGATGGAATATTTATAGATAGGAGATAAGCATCATAGACCATAAGATCAACAAAGAAGGTAGTGTGATCAGAAGATAGTGAAACAATATTAGTAAATGATGGATAAATGGTTAGTGAATCAGGAAAGAATGAGATCAAAGGTTCTATTATGGGCATATCAGAAGGATTGGTTACTTTAATAGGACCTTATAGGTGAGATAAGGGTGGGTTAAGTGGATTTTTTTACCGAAATAGCTTATTGTCTTGGTTCCTTATCTTAAGTTGCAAAGCACTTAGTAGTTGTGAGGCAAAAAACATATTGGATGGGTGCTTTAGGCCTTCCTATTTTTCTAAAATATAACTAAGGTAGGTTTGGCAGTATGTATAGATCTTTAAAAGATGGTTAAACTTTTGAAATCCAACAGTTGTAACACAGTTGTAAAGGCTATAAAATAAAAGAGCTATGAGGTGGACTACTATTTTCCTCAGATTTTATTATAATATCCTTAGAAATATCAATTTCACCTTCAAAGACTTATTGAGGTTCCTGATATGTTTTTCCCATTGTAATTCCAACATCAATTTCTAAGTGAGTAAAAGCTCTCGAGGGATCTTTCTTAATCATAGGATTAGCTTCCTCTTGTTCCATTTTTTCTTTTATGTTAGTCATAATCTTAAATTAGATTTCTTGTTCTCTTCCTTCTATCTCAATATCCATTTTTTTCTTCCTTCTCTTCTTCCATTTACTATTACTTTTCTAATTCATTCTTCTTCTTTTTAGTTTTTGTTAATTTTTCTTCAATGATTTTATCTAAATCAAAACTCTTCTTTCTATTTTGTCTTCTTCTCTTTCAACTTATATTTCTTCATCAACTTTTTCAGATAATGACCTACTAGTGCGAAACTCAATCACTTCTTTTGATTTTTGGATTTCTTGATCTAATTTCACAATAATTTAGTACAAAGCTAACTTCCATCATTTTATTTGACCTTCTTATACTACTAACAAGTGGCTTTCTTTTCCTTTGAGGCTTATCCTTACTACTTCTTATATGCATTTCTTTGAGATCTTTTGTTGCAACCTTCATCTCTTTTACTTCCTTGTCTCTTAAGTTCTAATTCATTTTTGTTTTTCCTTTCTTTCCATCACTTGCATCTTTAGTTTCTTTTCTTCTTTCTTTATGTCCTTTTACTCTAATTTTGACTCATCTAATAACAAGCACCATAAGAGTTTATTGATCATTATTTTTGAGTTCTTCTTTTCCTTCTTCATTCTCAATTTCATTCTTATTTTCTTCTTCCTCCTAATCATTCTTTTTCTCTTTCTCCATCCTTTCAAGAAATTCTATTATAGCTTTACTCTATCTTACATCATTCATATTGGTTACTAATTCAAGCTTTTTGCTAAAAGTAAATGTCTTTAATTAACTATCATTCACAACATTACCTCTTGTGACATTTTATCCCTTCTCCTTACACATATCAATATCAAAATGTTTAATAATTTTAGTTATTATCATTCTATATCTAATATGAGCATACATTCTAGATTTTATGGATATAATCTAATTAATAACTAAAAATCTTATATTAATTTTATAATTTATTTCAATTGCCTATAGTAAAAATGCCTCAAAGTTATTAATGTTAGTTACTAATCCACCCTCTGGGTAAATGACTTTACATATATAATAATACAATACCTTGTAATACATGGTGAATTAATTTTCTTAGGGAGTTTTCATTGTCCTCCAATATCCAACATTCTGAATCCATGTTTTGAAGTTAGATCCATTATCATCCTTAATCACCCTACTTAAATTCATTTGGAAACCTTCATTGGGAATGCCTAACAAATGATTCACTAAAGTTATATCAACCCTATGTTCTACTCCATTAATGTAAATTAAAAGTTCACTGTTATTCATTAGAGATTCCATATTTTCATAGAATAACATTGTGCATTTCTTATATGCTATTTCATTCATATTGAAAAAATCCTTCTAACCCATGGCTTTTATCCATTTGAAGCATTTCATTCCTTCTTTTTCTAGTAACTCTATATCAACCTTTCTAGTATTTATGAATATTCATTTTCCATAGTCTTTTTTGAATCAATCTTTTACAATCTCATCCTTGAAAAGTTTGGACTAAGCCATTTTATTTTCAAAAATAGGGAAGATAGTAAAGGTGCAAGCTTTTGTTTCAAACAACAATTTTGAGTAGGGAGATTAGTTTCAAGAATAGAAACAATGATTTTAGTATAAAATAAATGAAATACAGATTGAGAAGTAATTAGGTATTAAATGCAATTTTAAGTACAAAAATGGTGGCTTTCAAGTTATGTTGCTTTGAAAAACTTCCAAGAGATTAGTTTTATGAGAATAAAGGATTATGGTGTTCAAAATGGCAAGAGATGAATATTAACAAATAGATAAAAAAATTTGGATAGAAACAAAGGTTCAAATTCATCTCCATTATCTCGAGATAATTATCTCTTGAATCCCTCAATTTTCTTATAGTAATGCAATAGTAATCAAACCTAGGTTGAAAGGGTAATAATGACCTATAGAATTGTTAAGGATTTGTTAAGATACTTAATTACATACTTGGTTATGATTGAATATGTTAAATTTAGGTTAGAAAGAGATAAAGATTGTTCAAGTACATTTAAGTATAAAAGTTATAAGGACATCAAATAGTGAAGTTAGTGGTTATCCATTTTTGGCAACAAAAAAAAATTTGGCACAAACCTAAATTTTTCAAACTTTAAAATTTCAATTACTTCAAGGTTTTAGAAGTTTAAGATAGCAATGAGCTTGTTGTCTCATATTCCTATCATTATTCCCTAAAAATTTTAATCCTATTTCTTGAAGATAATGTATGTAATGTCATATAAACATGTAGTAACACAAATACCACATAAATTAGTTAAACTTATTCAAAGCTTACCATATGAGTTTCTTCTTAATGTAATAAATCTAGCTTCATAGAGAGATTTTGTAAAGATATCAGCTAATTAATTTTCAATATTTATGAATTTAAGCAAGATATCTTTTCTAAGAACATACTTTCTAATGACATGATGTTTAATTTCAATGTGCTTTTTCCTTGGGTATATAATTTTTTCATTAAATTAATTGCACTTGCATTATAACAAAAAATAGGAAAAGGAGAGAATTCTTAATTGTAATCTTCAAGTTACCTCTTCGTACATAAAATTTAAGTGCAACAACTTCCTATTGCCATATATTTTTGTTTGGCTATTGATAAGGTAATTGAAACTTGCTTTTGCTATGCCAAGATATAATTCTTTATCCTAAGAATTAACATCCTCTACCAGTGCTCTTTCTATCTAACTTACATCCTACAAAGTTAGCTTCTGAATTTGTAACTAGGTTTAGAGAACTATCCTTAGGATACTAAAAGTCGTAGTTCTTTGTTCTTAGTATATATTTAAATATTATTTTAACAACACATAAATAAGATTCTTTAGGATTTGATTCATATTTAGCACATAGACTAACACTAAACATAATATTTAGTCTATTAGTGGTTAAATAAAGAAATGAGCCAATCTTACCTCTATGCTACTTTTTTATCAAAAGGTTTACCATTTTCATCTATGTTTAGTTTTGTGGATGGATTCATAAAAGTTCCAATGGCTTTTATATTTTTCATTCTAAATTTCTTTAAAACCTTATTTGTATATTTTTCTTGATTTATCAATATTCTATCTTTTATTTGCTTTACTTGAAGTTCGAGAAAAAAAGTGAGCTCGCCTATCATACTCATCTCAAATTCTCCTTTCATAAGATTTGAAGATTCCTTGTATAAAAACTTATTAGTAAATCCAAAAATAATATCATTGATGTAAATTTGCTCAATTAGTATATCATGCTTAATATTTTTGATAAAAAAGTGTTATGTCAACCTTTTCACTTAAACCATTTTCAACAAGAAACTTACTAAGCTTTTCAAATTAGGCTCTTAAAACTTGTTTTAAACCATATAAGGCCTTTTTATGTTTAAAATTATGATTTCGCTTTTTTTCATTTTCAAATATGAGAGGTTGTTTTACATAAACTTCCTCATTAAGAAAGCTATTTAGAAAAACATTTTTTACATTCATTTGATGAAGTTTGAAGTTTTGAAGCATGAAAATGATAATAGCATTCTTATATATTCAAGTCTCACAATTAGTGCATAAGTTCTATTATAATTAACACCTTGTTGTTGATTATATCCTTAAGTTACTAAGCTTGCTTTGTTCTTACCACTTTATTGGATCATCCAATTTGTTTCTAAACATCCATTTGGTTCCAATAATTGGATGATTTAATGGTTGTGGTAGAAGTTTCCATATTTTATTTTTTTCAAATAGATGTAATTCATCTTTCATAGTTTTGACCTAACTTTCATAATTAAGAGCATTTTATACATCCTTTAGTCCTATATGTGAAAGTAAAGTCACATTCGTTTTATATTTTAAAGAGGATTCAATTCTTACACATTGAGATGGATTACTAATGATAAATTCATTAGGATAGCTTAGGTGATTTCTTTATTCTCTTCAAAGGCTTCCTTTATCATTTTAAAGTGCGTTGTAAGCCTCTTGAATTTAATTTTCATCAAATTTCATCATACTATTCTACATCACAACCATCTTATTTATTTTATATATGCAACTCGAGATTGTAACCTCCTTGCTATTTTGATAGATAAGTCTTAGTTTGGATTTCTTTGTTTTTTCCTTTGATACTTGCTCCTTTGTGGTTATTTAAGCTTTATCATTCATGTGTAAAAAATTTTCTATATTATTTCCTCCTATTTTATATCTCTTAATGCATACATATATTTAATTTTATAGAATTAGCCTTGTTATATGATTTCAAGTTAGTTTTCTAATATTTTAAAATTATTCAATTAATGTTAGATTTTTACACTTTGGCTATATCTTTAGCTTTGAATATCAGACTTAATGATTTTATATTATTAGAAGGTTTAAAGAAAGCTTTACAACTCTCATGTTTTAGCCAAAGCCTAATTTAAATATTTGAAAGGTCAAATTTAGTTAAGAATTTAATGCTTTATTTTTGTCAAAGCTGAGCCAGTTTCAATCTTTAAGCTATATCTAGAGCTTTAGACATCCAATCAAATGAAACTAGTGCTTAAAGTTTCCTAAGACCTGGCCCTATAATTTTCATGCTTGAAGTTTAGTGAAACTACATAGGTTTAGTTGTCTCATATTGGCTAGGATTCGTATTTACAAGATTTTGTTACAGTAACTTTTGTAGGATATTATTTTGTAAAAATAAGTTCTTGCCTTTTAAAATTATTAAGGCCCTACTTTGTATAACCTTATGAGGTTTATGATCTTAGTCCATTAAGTTTTAGAAAATAGGAAGTTAAATATAAGATTTCGTGCCTCAAAAGATAAGAACACATAACTCTAGATAAAAACTCTTATTTTTCTACCTTTATTTGTATTCTAACGTGGGTGGCTAATGTTTTACATTAGTTTAAGTGATTAGCACTCTAATTTAGTTTAATTTAGAGACCTTTTTCTTAATTTTTTTATTTGATTACTTCTTATTTTTTCACTCTTGTTGTGAATAATTATTTAGATAGTTTGCTAATTATGATTAGTTAGTTAATTATCTATTGTAGTCTATAGCTAAATAATTAATTGCAATCAATTCTCATGTGCAGGTTAGTTGACCTTGATGATTTGAGACATAGGTGAATCATTAGTTACCTAAGAAAAATAAAGGATGAATTAGTAATTTTTGCTTGTTAAGTTGTTGATTTGGTCTTAACCTTATTGTTAATGTTTAATTCTATTATTGATTAGATTTAAGCCCATATCTTAAATTGAAATTAGTAATAGGAGGTTAATTTAGATGCTTGTTCTAAATTAATCATCATTAAAAACTTTTCATGATTACTACCAATGTCAAGATAATTTTTGGTTATGTAGTCGAATCAATTGCAAATTTTGTTGAAGGTTAATTATAAATTTATATTTTGGAGTGTGATATTCCTTGGACTAAGTTTTTATATTCTATTATACTCTACTTTGATTTTATTATTATTGTTTTATTTAAATTGCTTTTGAAAACCCATGATTTTTATATTTTATTTTCACCAATTGATTTTCATTCTTTTTGGTTTGACCTAGATTCACCCTATCCACACATTAGTGAAGCCTCAATTATAATTTTTTGGTGTGAAGTGACACACATCAATTATCCACTTGTTTTTTCAAAAAAAATGCATTAGATTCATTAAAAACTATATGCATAGCTTTTTCAATTTTGAAAGTTCTTTTATTGCATATTCTATATGGTTTGCTTGTGTTGTAGTATCCAAGAAAAATCCCCATCATCACTCCTTAAGTGACATTTTGCAAGGTTATCTTTTCCATTATTTAATATAAAGCTTTTGCATTCAAAATCATAGAAATAACCTATTTTGGGTTTTCCTTTCATCCATAACTTACAAGTTTTCTTTGAGAGAGCTCTTATGAAACATTCATTTGAAATATAACATGATGTATTTATAACTTTAGCTCAAAAATATTTAAGCAAATTATCTTCATAAAGATAATTCTAACCATAACTTATAACATCTTATTAATCCTATTTTATTAGGGAGTTTTAAGACAAGAGAAGTTATGGCCAATACTATTTTCATCATAAAATTTTCAATCTTTTTATTTTCAAATTCTCCATCATAGTCACTTCTAATGTTAGTTATGCAAACATCATTTTCATTTTTCACTTTCTTGCAAAATTTTTCAAATATTTTGAAAGCATCATCTTTATGTGCAAGAAAATATACCCATGTATGTCTAAAGAAATTGTTAACAATCAATAAGCCAAATCTTTTACCTCCAAAGCTTAATGTTTTAGTTGGATTAAATAAATTCATGTGTAGGAGTTGTTGGTGTGTCCTAAGAGCCAATCATATGATAATTGTAATAACGTATAATGTATTATATTTTATTGTAAGAAATTTAATTATTATATTTTGTTTCACTTTAATATCTGTGCAATTTATAACTTGATATAATAATTATCCTTGGAATAATTTTACTAATCCTAAAATGTTCCTAGTCGAGTATTATTGCTAAAATAGGTAGCAATAATACATCGAGATAAGTATGTATCATGACTGATGATCATAAATCATGGATATGTAATATCAAGTTAACGCATAGGTACATTGTTAGTAAATAAATGTATTAGACTGACCATTGTGAGAATACTACATTGTTTGTCATGTGTCATTAGCTATTCTCATGTGACTACATTGCACATACTCCTTTGATCTGAAATCACTACAATTTCCTACATGAAGAGTCATACATGTTGATACCACCCTGTGTCACCTTTAACCGGGATGATTTGTAGGGCAATGATTAGGTGTGTTAAGAATTATGTAAAGGGAAGTGAGTGATGTAGATCGAATTTTATTCTTCTTGTATAAAAGGAGTGATATCCTTAGACCCTTTGATTGAATAAGACTAAGAAATGCATGGCCATGCTTAAATGGATCAATATGTGATATTAATCATTTGTTTAAGTTAGTCTACTTAGTATCAAGAAATATAAATTGAACATTGATAAGGATGACACACTCTATACCTCTAGTTCAATCTGAATATTATTACAAAGGAGATTATATTGCAAACTGTTGCTCACACATTAGGTAGATGTCAAATCATAAACAATCTTACTACTTGTATAGTAATGATGTATTGCTAGATATTGTTCATTATTTATGGTTCATTGATGAGTCATTACTAACATAGTAAAAATTTATAAGGTCACATAAAAGGAGTAAGAATGAGATAATAATTAATTGACTTTTAATTATACTAAAATTGTATTAATTGGGCTTATTATTTAGTGCATATATATTATCAAAGTAATAATATATATTTATGTAATGTATAGTATATTATGTGATATTATTTAATATTAAAATAATATCAGATAATTATATCATTTAATGTTAAATAATTATATTATGAGATAATATTATTATCTAATAATATTAGATAATTATACTATGAGATAATGTTATTATCTAATAATATTTAGTTATCAATATTAAGGTAATATTGAATAACTAACGAATAAGCCCTATCTCTCTCCTCACTCTTATCATGATAGGGATAAGATTTTAGTTTTTTAAGTTAAATAAAAAAAAGGAGGTGATTTCCAATTTGGACTAGGAAATTGACGTGTATAAGTTCTATAAAAGCTTAAAGGCATCACTTTGTATAAAAGAAAAAAAAAGTTGCCACTAAAATAACTTAAAAATGCATAAAATCCTAATCCTTTGTGAGAAAGACATCTCCTAGTAGATTCATGGGAGGTTGAAAGGTCGTCCTTCACTCCATGTGAATAACATAAAAGCATGATCACTTGATTGTGCTTGTGATTCATGGACTACACTCCAAGAGGTAATCCTTATAATATTGATCCATATCCCTGTGCATAGATTCTAGAAGGTTTCATAAATATAAATTTTGAAAATTTTGTTTTTCCGCTATGTTATATGATACATATGAAACCTAACAGTCATGTCAGAGCTTGGTTTTGTATACATAAATTATATCTTTTGTTTCTATGATTTCTATGTTAATTTGAATTATGCATACATTAATTATACCTTTTGTTTCTATGGTTTTTGTGTTCATCTGAATTTTGTATGCATCTTTTCAAAAGAACATAGTATTTCAAAAGCATAAAATGCTTATGCTACTGTTGTGTGATTGACATAAAAGGAAAGCATAGATTGTCTATGCAATTTCATCCTATAATTTTGAATGATTTTCAATGGTTGTGGTATTTTAAAGGCATAGAACATCTATACTGTTTGCCCAGCAGTTGTGATCTTGATAATATTGGTATTTTATAGTATTTGTTAGACATATAGTGTATATGTTCTATATATATATGGTTGCTTATGCCATAAATCATTCCACCATTGCTATAGTATAAGAAAGAATCATAGTGATTCATAGATCTGTGTCCCTAAAAGTCACAGATTTGTATTCTTTGATGGTAAGGAAATTACTAGATAGCATAATGGAGCCATGCCATGATACTAAAGGTTGGTATGTGCAAAAAATTAATTTTTTTGACCTTTTTAGGGGGATTGCCATGCTAACTCTATGTAGGGTTCAAAAATCATTTTTGTTCATATGTTGCTATTTTGAAACATGATTTTGATGATTTATTATATAATATATATGTCATTTATCTATATATATATATATATATATATATATATATATATATATCTGTTAGTGATTGTGGCATATAATGAATGATTGTGTTACATAGTATGGCCCTTGGAGTTCTTATGATCGGATTTTAAATACAACTTACATATTATGTCTTCCTTTATTTTCTAATGTATATTCTCTTCTCATCTCACTCCTCCTAAATGTAACTTTAGGTTTCTACTTTAAAATTGTATTCATAATAGAGCATCTTAGGGTGGCACAAGGAAAAGCTGAGGAGTTTGGCAAAAGGAAAGCTAAGGAGTTAATTTCGAAATATTATTAGAAAATAGGATTTTATAGCCATACTATGTGACATTTTAATATCTTTATTATGCAATAATATTAATAAGTATGCATTTACTATGTGATAGCAGGCATATGATTATTTTATCCATTGTATAATATATGCATTGTTATATCTTATTCATATGATGTATAAGATACATTAGATATAATGTATGAAAAGGTAGGCTAATTATGGTGAGATCTAATTAATTTAAATCCCACATCTAAAATATTAACTTAGTAATAATTAGTGATGTCTTCCAATGCTTGGCACTCATTAAAACCTCGATCAACTTAAGGTAGGTTTGCTAAAGCAAAGTACATTATTTATTTTGGTAAGATGTGACTAGATAATAGTAATATTCAACTATCAAACATTAGGTCTAACTTAATTAAGAAATCTCAATAGGATTGGAACCTAAATGTATAGAGTTAGGTTTTAGTTCATAAGATGGACTAGAACAAGTGTTGTTCACCTAACTATCCAAAAGTTATATATAATACAATTGGCAAGTGTTGCCTACCTAAATAACTAAATCATAAGTAATCAGTCAAAGCTAACTTAAAGTTTAGTGAAATATGCATCTTGGCCTACTAGAAAGTCTTAACAATATGACTTTTCGAATTAATAATGAAGGCTATTAATTTGAATAAAATAGTAGGAGGTACATTTAATAAAAGACGTCATTAAATGTTTAAAACTTAATACTTTGCATATTTTTGTCGTAAATAACTAATGGCTAATACATCAAATAACTGATCACTACGATCGATCCTAAAGAAGGACAAATTGAATGCAACAAACTTCCTAAACTGGTACAAGAATTTAAGGATAATCCTCAAACACAAGCAAAAAATATATGTCCTAAAGGAACCTATTCCTTAACAACCTGAAGCTAATGCCCCCTATGCTCAAAAACATGCTTATAAGAAGCATCCTGATGATGCTTTAGATTTCAGTTGCCTCATGTTGGCTACCATGGACTTTAAGCTTTAGAAGCAATATGAAAACATGGAAGCTTATGACATGCTTGACCATTTTAAGAAGCTTCATGAAGGTTAAGCTCAGCATGAGGGGTTTCAGGTGACCAAAGCATTGTTTCAATGCAAACTAGCAAAAGAAAACCCTATAGGGCCTTACATAACTAGAAATGATTAGATATGTTAAGAACCTAGATTGGGTGAGGTACTAGGCCACGAGTTCGCTACTAACTTAATTCTGCAATAATTGCTATAGAATTATAGTTAATTTGTCATGAATTATAACATGAATGAAATCAACAAATGTCACAACCCATCTCCAATTATGATCAACATGGATCTCATTATCGATTTCCACAAGCTTTAACTATTTTTCACTCTTTTTGTTCAATTGCAGTTTCCAAATTCTAGGGGGACTTAAAATTTCATTTTAAATTTTTACAAAAAAAATGAACAGAGTCTTTTCTATTTTTGGACACTTCTTAAAAGCCACACACCTTATAATACTAAAACTTGTTCCAATCCAAATATAACAATATCATATACATACACCATGCAATACAAATCTCAAGACAAATACACAAATATAAATTCAACACAATAACTATTGGATCAACCATAGCTTTATTTTAAATTTTGATTATAATTTAAGACAATCCTAACTGTTAAATCTTTCATTCTAGGTGGTCTTGATTCTCCATAGATGCAAAGAGCTCAAATATGCTCACTATAACCTAAAAAGATTGTAGATTAAATAGAGTGAGTTATAAGAACTCAACGATTATATATCTACTATTATTTACAGGTGATCAACTTTATATATAATAATCACAAAATAATCATATACTAAATTAGTAAACATGGGCAAACCCATTTCCTAAATTTTTGAAATTTGTGCGACTATGCCCTGAAATGGAAGTTTACTTGCACATGACTTAAACTTTATTTCTAATAGCATAATCATAAGATTTTTAACTTTTCATCATTATTCAAACTCATATACTACCCATTCCAAGTAAGCATCGCACTCAAATAGTCATTAAGGCTCAAATGTAAATAAATCATCACAATCACATCATCAGTAGAAGTTAATCATAACCAATCACATCAATCAATGACATCCAATCACGAACATAGTTCTAATTTATAATAAACATATATGTAGCCATATTTTTACTTCAGAATCAAATCTATGCATTTCTAAATCAGTTACTGGAAATATCTTATCCAACTCTCAAATTAATATCATATCTATCTTATATAATCTATCAGAAATTTTTCGTCTGACTTTCATATCATTCCTTTATCACAAATCAAAATATTCAATATCATTGCTTTAGCATAGTTCACCACTTTCCAATGCCTTAAAAGGCTTAATTCATAATGTAACTATTTCGCTAGAGCTTCCCTCTATTCATATAACTAGATTTAATGCAAGCCCACATAGATAATTATTTAACAATCACAAGTAATCAAAGTATATAATACATCCACAATATGATCTATCATGACCCTTTCACAATCAATCAATCAATAACTAATAACAACACTACACTTTCACTATGCACCTTGATCAATTATCAATTAGCAATCACATAACAACTAACTACTCAAAAAAATTGAGTTTATATATAGACATAAGTGTGATATAAAATCTATACTATGAATAAAGAGAATATAATTCACCATATCTAAATTATCTTTTTATTAAAATAAAAATAATGGTGAGATATATACTCACTTGATGATTCACATTCACTTTAAGAATCCTTGATTATTTCATTTCCATCTTCCACTTCTTCCTCCTTTACAAGCCATGATAATAGATTATAAATACTGGTATCATCTATTTTCCTTTCAAACTTTATATTTCAAATTCTAATCACAACATAATCATGTGTTAATATGTTAAATCATTCTTTACTCATTTTTTAAAACAAATACATTAATTGGAAGTTCATCATAATATATAGAATTTTATATTATAATCATATGAGTAAAATATTGAAACCTTAGACTTCAAAAGGGTTCCATTCATAAAGACACCATTTATTTTATTTCTAGACATCACAATTTCATATTCAAATCATGGTATATTGATACTCCACATTATCCACTTATTCTTAAGATTATCTTTTAATTTAATATGCTATTATTTAAAAAATTTCAATCAAAACTATATAAATATAAATACTAAAACTCAGAACTCTAAATACTTATTTTATATCATTTAATCTTTCTACATTTCCTTAAATTCAGTTCAAAATGCTTAATTATGAAAATATGATTTCTAAGCTCTAACGACTTTATCTAATAAAATTTTACACTTAACTTCTAATATTTTCCCAAAGCTTGAGTGTGAACCAAAATTAAAATTTAATCACCCATCAACTAAAATTAACAATCAGTTATTCTTTTTATCAGGAACTAGAACTAAACCCAAAACCTTTAACTAAGATAAAACTAAAATAAAAGTCTTCTTTTCATTTCAAATAACAAATTAGGGCTGTATGGAGTATCATTTTGGGCATTCCTGTAACTATGGTTGTTGCTGTACAAATAACACTTAAATAAGCTTTAAAAAATTCAAGACATTAGGGCTTACACTCAACTAGGAAAGAAGAAGAAGAAAAAGCCTTGCCTAATCAAAGCTAAGCACAACTATGTAGAACTTGGAGAACAAAAGAGAAAGAAGATTTGTTATGAAGAGAACTTGTTGCTCCTGCCACTGCATCTTGCAGTTCTTCATGCATCAACCCTTAGCTCAATAGTAAATGAGAAGTTATGTGCAACTATAACAAGCAACTCGAGACAGCAATATCATGGAGGAGACATGAAGTAGAACCTCGAGTGAGAGAAGGATAGCCAATGAATGGAAAGAGACATAACAATGAAAAGTAAAATAAAGAAAAAGGAGAGAAAGAAAAGGTAGTGGGGGGAAAGTGAGGCAGTAACCCAGCCAAAATGAAATACATAAAGAAAGTTAGTACAGTGAGAGAAAAAGCAGCTACACATGTAGAAAGAAGGAAGCAGCGAAAAAAAGGCGAGTGATAAGGCAAAAAGAAGCTGAGTTGAACCAAAAAGTAAAAATAAAAAGAAGCAGTAGAAAAATAATGCAAAAAGGAAAAAGAAAGCAGCATTATTAAGAAAGGAAATCTACAATCATAAAACAAAATAAATATTATCTAAAAATTCAATAAAGAAGGAGAGGAAATGTAGAAAAATAAGCCATGAGTAATGTTTCCATACACTACAATATTATAAGCTCACTTTCATCATTTAAAATTTCAACCCACCAACTTTAATTAGACTTAATCTTGACCTTTCATTTAAAATTTCAACTCTAATTTTTTTCTCATTTTCCCCTAATATATATAAATATATATTTGTAAAAATTCAATAAATTTGGATATCCTCAAATAAATATTTTAATATTCTCTCATTTTTAAAAATAATTTATTAAAGATAAATAATTTACTTTGTAAATCTTTACATCATGATCATTAAAATTATTCCAATTAATTACAAAATCTTCATAGAAATAGTTAAATATGTCTCAAAATAATAATAATAATCATTTAAAATAAATCTATTTCAAACTTCAATAATACTAAAAAATAATTTATTAAATGCGATGAGTTATTTCATGAAGCCTTACATTCATAATTACTTAAATATTTTCAATATTTTAGAACCTTTAATTTAGAAAAATAAATTTAAAACTAATGCTAACCTAATAAATAATTTATCCATAAATTTTGAAATTTATATAACTTCATATTTAAATTGGGGATGTTATAACAAACCATTACCAGAACTATTAAGCATGTTAAGAACTGCTGAACAAAATTTGTAAAAGGTTAAACCTAATACCATAATGATGGTTCAAAAAGGCAAGGGCAAGGATAAAGGCAATAATAAGAAGGATTCCAAATACAAGGGCAAGCCTAAATCTAAGTCTTCTGCATTTAAACCTAAAAAGGATGTGGCCAAAGAAAGGAAATGCTTCCATTGTGGTGAAACTGGACATTAAAAAAGAAACTACAAAGTTTATTTGGAAGATTTGAGAAAAAAAAAGAAGGGAAGTGAGACTTTTGCTTCAGGTATTTATGTTATAGACATTAATGTTTCTCTTTCTATGTCTTAGGTATTAGATATCAGATGTGGTTCTCACATTTGTACTAATGTGTAAGAACTCCAAAGAAGTAGGACTCTAGTTAAAGGTGAAGTGGACCTATGAATTGGCAATGCAACAAAAGTTACTGCCTTAGCTGTAGGAACATATCATCTATCCTTGTCTTTTGGCTTAGTGATTGAATTAAAGGATTATTACTTTTTGTCTATTATCAATAGGAATATTATTTTTATTTCTTGTTTGGATAAGAAAGGATTTTCATTTTTAATAAAGAAAAAAAGTTGCTTAGCTTATTTAAATGAAATGTTTTATTACAGCACACAAAAGTTCAATGGGTTCTATATTCTTGATCTTGAAATGCCTATCCATAACATAAACACCAAGAAATTTAAATTAAATGATTTAAATCTAACCTATCTCTAGCATTGTTGTTTAAGCCATATAAATGAGAAGCACACATCCAAGCTTCACAAAGATGAACTTTTGGATCCATTTGATTTTCAATCATATGAGGTATACGAATCTTATTTATTAGGCAAGATGACTAAGGCTCCATTTACTGGACATAGTAAAAGGGACAACAATCTATTGGGTCTTATCTATAGTGATGTATGTGGGCCTATTAGTTCATCTGCTATAGGAGATTTTTAATACTTTATTACATTTACTAATGACTTCAGTAGATATGGATATGTGTATCTTATTAAACACAAATCATAATCCTTTGAAAAGTTCAAAGAATTTAACAATGAAGTATAAAATTAACTTGGCAAAAATATTAAACCACTTTGATCAAATCGAGATAAAGAATACTTAAGCCAAGAATTTGATGATTATCTAAAGCAGTGTCATATAGTATCACAACTCACTCCATCTGGAACACCACAATGGAATGCTATCTCAAAGAAGGAATTGTACCTTGTTAGATATAATGCAATCTATGATTAGTCATACAAATCTTTTAACTTCATTTTAGGGGCATTCTCTAGAGACAGTTGCTTTTATACTTAACTATATTCCTTCTAAAATGGTTTAAAAGACTCCATATGAGATGTAGATTAAGAAACATCCCAACTTGTCTTTTATGAAGATTTAGGGTCACGAGGCCTATATAAAACATTAAGCCTTTAATAAGCTTGGACCTAAATCAAATAAGTGCTACTTTGTAGGGTATTCTAAGAAGACTAAGGGATATTATTTCTACAATCCTTTTAAGGGTAAAGTGTTTGTCGTACGAACTGGTATTTTTCTTGAAAGAAAGTTTATTGTGAAGAAAAATAATGGGAGAAAAGTAAAAATTAAAGAAGTTCAAAAATTACAAAGTAACACTAAACTTGTAGCAGGGCTTGAACAAAGACCATAAAAAGTTATGGCTCAAGAACTAGCTCAAGTAACACAAGGGCCACATAGGTCTGGTAGGATATGCCATAAGTCTAAGACATATAGATTTCTTGTCACTCAACATGGTAATATTTTGCTTATGGATCAAAATAAGCCCATAACCTATTAAGAAGCTATTAAGGGACTAGACTCTAAGAAATGGCTAAGAGCCATAAGATCCAAGATGGATTCCATGTATACTAACCAAGTATGGACTTTGGTTGACCTACTTGAAAGGGTAAAACCCATTAGGTACAAGTGGGTTTTCAAGAAGAAAACTGACATGAATGGTAACATGCAAACCTTTAAAGGGTGATTAGTTGCAAAAAGTTATAAGTAAGTTCATGGTATAAACTATGATAAGACTTATTCCCTAGTTGCCATGCTTAAATCTATCAAAATATTACCTACTATTATGGCTTTTTATGATTACAAAATTTAGTAGATGGATGTTAAAACTATTTTTCTTAATGGAAAGCTTCTTAAGGATGTATACATGACACAACTTGAGGGTTTTATCACTCTTAAAAATGCTTGAAAGGTTTATAAGTTGCAATAATCCAATTATGGATTAAAGTAAGCTTTATAAAGTTGGAATCTTTGTTTTGATGAGGCAATTAAAGAATTTGGTTTCATCAAAAATGAAAATGAATCTTGTGTTTACAAAAAGGTTAATAGGAGCATAATTATTTTCCTTGTATTGTATATGGATGACATACTACTCATCAAAAATAATATTCCAACACTACAGACTATAAAGACTTGGTTAGGGAATTATTTCTTGATGAAAGACTTAGGTAAAACTGCCTATATATAATGACTATAAAGATAAGGAAGAACTTATTATAAAAGGTCACATTGATGCTAGTTTGCAATCCGATAAGGATGACTTTATATCGTAGTCAAGTTATATATTTTGCCCAAATGGTGGTGTTGTACACTAGAAGAATTTAAAGTAAGAAATAGTAGTCGATTCTACTATAGAGGTTGGGTACATTGCTGCCTCTGATGTATCAAAGGAGGTTCTTTGGATTAAAAAGTTCATTACTAAACTTAGCATTGTTCCTAGCATTATAAACCTAATGGATCCTTATTGTGATAACACTAGGGCCATTGCACAAGTTAAGGAACCTAGATCTCACTAGTGATCCAAGCATATACTTTGGTGCTTTCATCTTATTTGTGAAATTATTGATAGAGGAGATGTGAAGATATATAAAATACTAACAGACAATAATATCTCCGACCCACTAACTAAGCCTCTAGCACAAAAAAATATGATAGTCATACTAGGTCACCTGGTATTAGATATATAAGTGATTAGCTCTAGTCCAAGTGGGAGATTATTAGTATATGTTCTAGAAGCCAATCATAAGATGATTGTAATAACACATAATATATAATGTTTTATTTTAAGCAATGCAATTATTATATTTTGCTTCATTTTAATATCTGTGCAATTCATTACTTAACATAATAATTATCCCTGAAATAGTTTTATAATTCCTAAAATGTTCCTAGTTGAGTATTATTACAAAAAGGATAGCAATAATACATCAAGATTAGTATGTATCATCATTGATGATTACAAATTATAAAGTTGTAATATCAAGTTAATACATAAGTACATTATTAGTGAACAGATATATTGGGTTAACCCATTGTGAGAATACTATATGGTTTATCATGTGTTATTAGTTATTGTCATGTGACCATATTACACATAATTCTTTGACTTAAAGTCACTATGGTTCCCTACATAAGGAGTTACACACTTTCATGTTACCTTATGTTACCTTTAACTAGGATGATGTATAGGTGATGATTAGGTGTGTCACTAATCATACAGAGGGAAGTGAGTGATATAAATAGAATTTTGTTCCTCCTATATAGAAGGAATGATATTTTTAGGATCATAGATTAAGTGAGACTAAAAAATGTATGGCCATATTCAAATGGATCAATATGTGATATTGATCATTTGTTCAAGTTAGTCTACTAGTATCAAGAAATGTGGATTGAACATTGACAAGGATGACATATTCCATACCTCTAGTTCAATTTGGATATTGTTACAAAAGGACTATGTTGCAAAGTGTTGCTTGTAATGTCCCGAATTTTTTTTTATTCTATCATTTGAATCTCTTAAATTTTGAGGCTGTAGAAATGAAGAGCATGTTTGAATTAGCTTAGTGGGTGAATCTTAAGTTGAAAGGAATTAAGTGTAAGGGTAAACGAAATTTGGAAGGAAAAAGGATAGTAGGAAAAGAATTAATTTTCCTAAACAATATAAATGATCAGAGGAGGTTAGAAAACCCTAAAAGGGGAAGTTGTCTAAGTCTGACAGTGTAAGGAATTTTAAACAGACAGAGACCCTATGGACCAAATTGCAAAAGTACAAAATCGGGTGTGGTTAAAGTGGAGATAACCAAGATTTTGGGGTGTAATATGTGATTTTATTTAGTGTGGCCAATAGACACATGACAAGTGTCCTTGTTAGAAGAAAATGGACAAGTGTCCTTATTTGAAGAAATGGCAAGAATAGCCTTACTAATTGGTGAAAAAGGATTAAATTACCCTTGGGAATTTCAAAAATGGCAAGAATACCCTAGAAGCTTCATGAAAACTCTTTCTTCTTCTCCATTCCACCTTGTAGCCGCAGATACCTCCATGAAAGCAAGCTTGGACATGCAAGAGAGAGAAGGAAGAGAGAGAAAGTTTCTTTTGGCTTTTTCACCCAAAAATAGTGAGAATTAGGCTTAGGTGTAGAAGGGAAAGTTGCTCTTCTCATCAAGCTCTATCTATTGGTGTGTTTAGATTGAGGAAAGCTCAAGTTTGATCAAGTTTGAAGAGCTCTAAGTAAAGATTTTCAAGTTGCAGCAAAAGGTAAAAATGTTCTCCTCTAAAAGCTCTTTAAAGTACTCTTTTTAGTTTCTTGAGATCTTGATGTTGGTATGGTCAAAGGTGGTTGACCATGGAGTTTTGGGATGATTCGAACATGACTAATGGTGTTTTGGATGTTGTTATGTTGATCTATGGCTTTAGTTTGGTGTAAAAACAACAAGAAACCATGATGTACACACTAGGGTTTTAGAGGCAAAATGGTGCATGTGAGGGTTTTGGCATGATTTGTTTAGAATTTGGCTAAATTAATAAAATTAAGATGATTCTTATGAATTATGAAGCTTATGAAAGTGTGTATGAGACTTCCCTTTTGAGAAGCCAAAACCATGAATGTGGAAAAGAAGGAAGGAAGGAGATTTAGTCATTTAAAATGTATTTTTGGAAGATCAGTAATGTACATGGGGTAGAACACGGCCCATGTTGTACCCCATGTTCTGTACACGGGGTAGAACACGGCCAGTGTTTACCCCCGTGTTCTTTTCTGAGCAAGCCAGTGAAGCCTCGAAGTGATCCAGAAAGAAACATGGCCCTTAACACGGGGTATGGGAACCCCGTGTACTTTGTTAAGTGAACATTTTGGCTTTGATTCTTCATAATTTGCATAGTTTTTCCTTTGGATCTTTTTCTAATGCTCATATGTGTCATTTCAAGGCCTGAAAACAAGATATAGAGCATCTAAGTATGCATTTATTTAAGTGGAGGAAGTAAATAATACATGAGGTTTAAGGAAAGTGATGATGTTTTAATAAGAACTATGATGTGTATTTGTATAGACTAAGGAGTGATAACTTGGAAAGGCAAGAGGAAGTGTAAAGAAGTTGTTAAGTGAGGGCAAAGGAAACATCACATTGGAAGCTTATAAAAGGTAGCTAGCTTTATCCTTAAGCTCTGTTTTCTATTTACATGATTTTCGGTATATTTTGCCATTATATGGAATGTGTATGAAATAGCTGTGTGCACACCCCGGGAAGACAGTCAAATACTGTGTGAGTAAGGCCTATGGCCCGAGTTTTCCCTGAGATGGTAATGAAATTACTGTATGCACACCCCGGAAAGACAATCAAATACTGTGTGAGTAAGGCATATGGCCCGAGTTTTCCCCGGGATGGTAATGAAATTACTGTGTGCGGTACATATGGCCCAAGTACCTCGGGAAGACAGTGAAATGTTGTGTTAGGCTTTTGGCTCGAGTACCCCAGGAAGACAGTGAATTACTGTATATAGGCCTAGGTACGATTATCTGTGATGGCCATCTAGATAATTATATGAGTCCTTGAATGGGCTTGTTGATTGCTATGTGTGATGCACATTTCTTACAATGGTATGGAATGAGATGATAAATGATTAATTGATTTTGAAATGTATGTTTTATTTGCTTAAGGATCTGGAATGGCTCAATATATTTTTACAGTGATGGCTAGCTACTGAGAAACTCTGTTTCTTATGTTTTCTGTGTTATACTAACCATTCCAGGTAATGCTTCTAGAGACCCTCTTTCTAGAGACCCTCTTGACAAAGGAGAATAGAGATTTGAAGTTGTATTATAAATGATTATGTGGTTGGTGATATTGTAAGTAATGGATGTATGTTTTGTAAGTTGAACTTTTTGTATAATTACATGACCTTGCCTATGTTGTATGAGATACAAAAATTTGTGGTATTGTGAGCTAGTTCAGAGTAGAAGGCAAATTAGTATGCAATAATTACTTATTTAATGAGGAATAAGGCATTAATAAGTAAGGGAGTTACATTGCTCATACATTATTTAGATGTCAAATCACAAATATTATTACTACTTGAGTGACAATGATGTATTACTAGATATCACTCACTGTTTATGGTCCATTGATGGGTCATTACTAATGTAGTAAGAACCTATAAGATCATACAAAAGGAGTAAGAATGAGATAGTAATTAATTAAATTTTAGTTGGACTAAAATTCTATTAATTAGGCTTGTTATTTAGTGCATGTATATTATCAAAGAAAATATATATATTCACATAATATATAGTATATTATGTAATATTATTTGATATTAAAATAATATTAGATAGTTATACTATTTGATGTTAGATAATTATATTATAGGATAATATTATTATCTAATAATATTTAGTTATTAATATTAAGATAATATTAGATAATTATTAGATAAGTCCTATCTCTCTCCTCATTTTAAGCATGATAGGGATAAGGTCTTAATTTTTTAAGTTAAGTAAAAAAAGGAGAGTGATTTCCTAGTTGGACTAGGAAAGTGACGTGTATAAGTTCTATAAAATCTTGAAGATGTCACTTTCTATAGAAGGAAAAAAAAGTTGTCATTAAAATAACTTAAAAACACATAAAACCCTAATCCCTTGTGAGAGAGACATCTCCTAACAGATTCGTGGGAGGTTGAGAGATTATCCTTCACTCCATGTGGATACCGTAAAAGCACAATCGCTTAATTGTATTTGTGATTCGTGGACTACACTCCAAGAGGTAATCTTTATGATTTTAATCTATGTCCTTGTGCATGGATTCTAGAAGGTTTCACATATATAAATTTTGAAAAATTTATTTTTTCGCCACATTATATAATATATATGAAACCTAATAGGAGTTCGAAAATTCTTGAAGTTAAGACCATATTTATATGTTGGAAAGATGATTTCACTTGTTTATCTTGCTAACATTTCTCACATACATAGTCTTTTTCAAAATTTATTTTTAGAAGACCTACTGCAAAGTTTTTCTTTGAAAATTTTGAAATGATACACATATTATCATAACTAAGTCTTCTATGTCATAGCCAAGTCTCATCATTAATTAATGCAAAACATTTCAAAGAACTGGAAGAAATATCTTACATAATTAAAATATAGACATTATCAACTCTTTTACTAACAAAATAATATTTTTTTTCTTTTTATCTTGAATAAAATAATATGATGATTCAAAAATTACTCTATAACCTTTGTCACAAAATTGGCTAATGCTTAGAAGATTATATTTAAAACCACTAATTAAGCTAATATTATCAATAGAAGTAAATTCCATACCAATCTTACCTATATTGGTGATTTTCCATTAAGTGTTGTCTTCGAGGGTGACAAAGCTATCATTATGGGCTCAAGAAAGGTGAATTCATTTCGATATTTAGTTATATGTCTTGAATAACTACTATCTAAAAATCAATCATCTTCCTTGATTGTAGATTTAAGACACACTTACAATAAAAGATTTGATCTTCATTGGTACCTAAATCTTTTTAGGTCATTAAGAGTTAGTTGATGCTTTCCTTTTATCATTTTACTCTTTAGGAATCTAATCTTCATTTTTATTTATGAGAGCTCTTTTTCTTATATAACATGATGAGGTGATATGTCCTTTGTCTACACAATAATTACAAGTAATATAAGAACTTAATGGATAAGAAGCTTTCACAAAGAATTTTTTGTAAAGTTTATCTCAATGTAAATGAAGATATCCTAAACTTTCTTTTTGTAAAGAATTTTTTGAACATCTAAAAGAGTATCCAAATTATTTTTTCTTTAACAAACTTTGAAATATCATTTGTTAGAGTATTATCTTTTTTTCTTCATGAAAATATTCTATTAATTCTTCATAAGGTAAAGGATATTCAAATTTATCATCTATTACCTTATTATTCTTGACTTTTAGCCATCAAGCAATAGTTGGTAATGTCATCTACTTCTTCTTTTTCAAGCTTCTATTCAATGATACATTTTTATCATCTCAAGTTACTACCACAATTTTATTTCTAGTAGATCTTTTTGTGGAGCCATTTCTTTAATTAAGGATAATCACTTTTCTTATGCTATAGTTTTTTGCATTCAAAGCAAACCAAGGGTTAGTTGCTAATTTCAACTTTATTTTGCTCTATTCTTTGAAGTTGTCTTAGCTTAAAATCACCATTTCTTTTATACATTCTAAAAAATATTTTTGCTATCAAAGTTAACTTATCTTCTTATTCTTTTGTTTCTTAATTAAGATTATTCTATTCTCCATCATCATTTTGTAAATATATTTTGAAAGATTTTTTTTCTTTTTTTAATCATCTCTTTTATATATATATATATATATATATATATATATATATATATATATATGCTAAGAGGTTTCTTCTTACTTCCTCATAAGGGAGTGTTGAGAGATTATTTCCTTCTTATATGACATCTATTTTTTATTTCCATGTTTTTAGGAAAGTTATCAAGATTTTCATTACTAGTTCTCCATTAGTAATGATTCTTCTTAATGCATAAAGGTCATTGATGATGGTTGAAAGCCTTTCAAACATTGGCTTTATCTTTTCATTTTCTTTCATCTTGAATATCTTATATTCATGTACAAGTTTATCCTCATGGTTTTATTGGAAGTACATTTAGAAATTTTTGAATTCATTAGGTGTTACAACACACATTATGAAATTTATGGCTTTAACATAGGTTACTTCCTCCTTGTAATCAATGTCTTTCCAATTTTTTCGAGCTTAAGCACTTTTATTTCTCCTTCAAGTTTTATAAGTGCTTCACAACCTTTCTTGATGATTTTCCATACTTTAATGTTGGTGGACTTGATGTAGATCATCATTTTGAACTTTCAAGGGTTATAGTTTACACTATTAAAAAGTAGAGATTTAATTATAGATTATTCCTCTAGTCCATGATTAAGGCCAAAAAGCTTCATTGCTTACAACATTGTACTCACAAAATTGTTAGATTAAAAATATAAGACTAAACTTGGGTATCAATTAATGAGTCAAGCAAGGTGAATTGACTTTAACAAAACAATTAAAGTTTGTAATAAAACCTTTATACAAAACCATGAAATGTAGTAGAGAAATTCATGGAATTTTGAAAAAAATGTTGTTTCAAAAATATGAAATATGTCAAAAAGAAATTTAAATGTATTTCTTTTAAACTAAAAAGTACTTCTTCAAGAAAAATAGAATTTAAAGCCATGTGAAATCTTTTTTTGAAAAATATAAATAAGTGAAATATTTGAAATGATAAAATATTGAAATAAATAAGTAGGGAAGAAGAATGAACACCAAGAATTTTTTTATAAAGGTTTAATGGTCTAAAAATAATACTTTTTAAGTCTACTCCTATCTTTTCAAGTTACCAAGTATCACTTAATATTTCTATTAATTTTTTATCAAGTTATAATACTTAACTTTATAAGATTCTCTCAATCTTTCTAAGGATTTCCACCAACCATATAACTTTATAAGATTTACCCAATCTCCACCTATCTTTATAAGATCTCACCAATTTATACTAAGATTTCAATAATGCTCAAAAAGGGTTTTTCTAACAATCTCACTAAGAGATTTTACAAGTATTCACTAAATAACACTCAAAGAATAGATGTGAAGAATTTCGTTTAAGAGTGAGAAGGAGCTTCAATTTTAGAAAGATGAGAGCAGGAAAGAATTTGCACTTATGCAATTGCTTAATATGTTAGCTTCAAAGGAATGTATCCTATTTATAAAGGGAATTTGATGAAGATAACTTAGTCTTTAAGTCATTATTTTGAATTTTATGCTTGCTCAACAAGCTTTTCTTTTTAATCTATATGCCAAAAAAATTACCTTGTTTGTACCTTAGAAAACAACCATTTTTCAGCTAACATTCAAATTTCATTTGAGATAGCAAGTAGGTTACTATTTTGTTGTGAGTTGAACTTGGCCTTGAAATTTGAAATAGTTATCCAATTTTGTATATATGTTATATTCAACTATTGCCTATTGTAAAATGGTACAATAACTATATATCTTAATTTATTTTTATTTTAGCACATGTGACATTAGTTTAAAATTGAAATTCTTTCTTCTTTTTGAATTTCCAACTTTTTAAAGATCAAAAAGTTTAAAATGAATTTTAAATATTAACCATTAGATTGTGTCACCTAACTTTTGAAATATATAATTTAAAGTTATAGTTAATAAAATATTTTCTTGGAAATCAAGTTTTGGCATTTTCAAAATAAAACAAATAGGAAAATTCTAAGGTATTTTATCACATGGAGAAATATAATTTTATGAAATGAATTAAGTTTTTTTTCAGAAGTGTGATAGCCAAATATCAATTTAGAATATTTGATAGGCATATATTTAGTAAATGAATACTTTCATGCCCAAGTAAGTTAGTTTTATATGGAATTTTCTAAGTCCAAATTCCAACTTAATAAAATAAAAGCCCAAAGCATAAATTAATCTAATTTTGAATTCCTATTTGGTTCCTTAAGAAAGTGGTTTAAAATATGTTTTTATATATGTTTGATTTTTCTTGATTAAAATTCATTAAAATATTTGTATGATAACTATTTCATTGAGTAATTTATTACTTACTTTTTTTGTAGACATGTTTATTAGATATTTCATATCCATATGGCACCCATTAAGATTCTTAACATTTTGTAGCTCCTATATAAGACATCAATTGCTTAATTAAGTTCATGTTTTACTTTGTTATAGGCATAGACTTATGCTAGTCTAGAATTGACTATGCTATAAACTTTGCTTCATTTCTTGAAACATTAGTCAGAGCACTATTATCAGCATGGCTAGGCATACTACTAGTAATAATAAATGATTCACTATACTTTCCAACATTTAAAGATCCTACTACCTCTCACTATGAAACACACTCTTCTCATAACTAGGTTTTTTTTTTATAATTGTTATGTTTATCTATTTAAAAAAAATGTATAACTATGTTTTAACTCACTATATATCAACATAATTATTTTGAGACTCTAATAATAGGCTACTACATAGCCCAAGTAACTTACTATATAATTAATTTATGTGTATAATTATGAATAACTAAACATGTTATCATACATATATGGCTTTGATATTATTCTGATTATCTCATGGTTTCTACAAAAATGATCTTGTAATGTATAGCAAGTTAGGCCATATGGAATTTCAAAAGGAAAGTAAAAATGGTTTTCATCTACGTCAAAGATAAATCTATATCTCTAAGTTTGAATGTATTCATTAATGTAATGCATGACATATTTCTTTAAAAAGACTTATTAAATGGTTTTCAAGAAATACTTTGAAAATAATATATTTTTAACCTCATTTCAAAAAGAAGAAATGTGATTTCTAGATTTTGATGGAGAATATATTATTGCTAAATTATTTGATAATTATAATAGAATCTTTTGATTTTCTGAGTTTTTTTAATCTACATTGTGTTTATTTCATGGTTTTAACTTCTCTTTTTATAAGAAAAGTTAATTATTTTTGAAGAATAAAAAATATTGTTTAATGGTTTTCTTTCCAAAATATCTTTTTAATTTTTTGAGGAATTTCAAGAAATAAAAAGATATTTATATAATTTATAAATAAAAAATTATGATTGGACTATGTCCCAATTAGAAACAAAACATGATTATTTTAAAAACAAAGTTTTTAGATTCTAATTTTTAAGGTCAAAGGAAACTATCTTATATCTAATTTAAGAATATCCTTCAAAAAGATCAAAAAAAAAAAAAGGATCTCTGACATTTCTATTTTTTCAAAGGTAGTTTCATTTGATATCTTTAATTATATCTTATTAAATGATTTTTTTTCTAAATATTTGCATATTTAAATTTAATGACATTAATGAAGTTTTGTTTGTTATATTAATATTTTTTAAAAAAATATCTATTTGAGAAAAGCTATTTTCTAAGAAAGGTTTGGAAGTGTATATATATGTATATAAAGGAAACAAGGAAAAAATTTAATGCAAATTTCCAAAATTGAATTTTTAGCATATTGCATGTTTTCAAAAAATAGATATTTTAGAAAAAGTTTATAATTAGGAAAGCTTGTAAAGATATTTTGTTAATGTCTTTATGTCAATCATGGTGATCCAAAAATAAGTCATAATAAATATGGCATCAGAGAATAGCCTGAGAAAATTGTGGTAATGGTGGAACATTGGTTTGTGCAAAGTTATAGGATCAAAATTGCATAGTCTAAAGAATTGTCAAACTTTAAATCATAAGTAGCCAATATAGTGCCAATGATTAACATTAATCTCAATAGAACCATTTGGAATTCTAAGTATTTTTTATTTAGAAAAGTTATTTTGTTTTTTATTAAGTTATTTTATAAGATATGGTAAAAACTAGGGCAAATTTGAGTGAACTGGAAAAAAAAAAAAGAATTTGCAAACTCTCTTAGCAATAAAAGTAGGAATGATTAGGAAGCCCTAGCTCAGGCTATTATTTTACAACAAACTTTAGAAAGGGTACTTGATCAAGGAAACTAAAATAGAAATAGGAAAGAAAGGAAGCAACCTTCTCCTCTAAAACTCCACCAAGATAGCCTATAGTAGTTTCATGAATTTCTAAAATTGAAAGCCCTTAGTTATAATGCTAATGACTCATTAATTAACCCTTATTAGTTTTTAGATTGCATAGAAAGGATCTATAAGATGCTAGGTTGCAATGAAGCTATGATGCTAAAGTTAGCTAGAAATTAGTTGAAAGATATAGCATATCAATGGTATACTAAGAACATAGAGTCAAAAAGTAAAGATGATAACCTAATTACTTAGGAGCAATTTCATAAAGAGCTGGTAGATTAATTCTTTCCCCCAAGCTTTAAAAATGCATGTGAGTTTGAATAGTTAATCTAAGGATCAATGGCAATAACCTAGTATGATACTAAGTTCACACTTGTATGACATGTTGAACATTTAGTAAAAGATGAGAAAGTAAGGATGAACTGATTTCTATATGGACTTTATGGCTACTATTATGATTGCATCAATGTCAAGAATGCTACTTATAAAAAACATTAAATATAGTAATTAAAGCAAAATTACACTCCAAGGAGAGATGTGAAAAGGAAGCAAGTTCCAAAAGAAAAGAACAAGGTCTAATATTGGAGGTAGTAGTAGCAAAAGACCAAGTAAGGGTGTGCAAAGTGCACTAATAGGTGCACAACAGAATAAATTTCAACGGCAAAAAGCTTGTTAAGGTGAAAGTTCTACTCCTAGGTCAATGAACCTACCATATGGATCCTATTTCAAATATAGGTCAAAGGTCATGCTATGCCTAGTAATTAGAATACTTGTGTCTCCATTTTAGTAAAGTCATTAATAATGCCTAGTAGAGGAGTAGCAAGAGGTGGAAGGAAGGAGATAACTACAACATAAGTTAAAGTATTTGCCATGATAAAATAAAAGGCTCAAGCCTTAAATACTATTGTGACAAGTGCCTTACTAATTGAAAATCTTTATGCAAGAATTTTGTTTGATTCCAAAGCTACCCTTTCTTTCTTATCCTATAATTGAACACTAAGAATGTTAAAACCTAAGAAGGAATAAAATAACATTATGATAGTCACTACCCTAGTAAGAAAGGTTATGGTAGTAACTCATGGAGTTAAAGAGCATGGGATTAACTTAAATAATTATCCTACTAAGGTAGACTTGATAGTTTTAAAAATAACAGATTATGATATTATCCTAAGAATGGATTAGATTTGAAGGAGAATTAACACAAATATTTAAAGGTGAAAAGAAAGTCAAAATGCCTAGTTTTATCTCTTATGTAAATGTAAGGAAACTTGTTAAGTAAAGGGTGCTTGGTATTAATGTTAGGATTTAGATAAACATACGTAGTAGAATTTTAAAATTTTCGATCTAATTCCTACCTAGGATCCATACAAAATGACATAAATCAATATTAGGATTTTACCTTATTTGTGCTCGTGTTCTTTCTGAATAAATCCTTGAGAGACCAAGATAAATCAAATGCCAGCCAGAATGTACAGCATCTCTACAGTATCCACACAGAGTGAACAACGACTTCTCTCCTCCACGAAACTGCTAGGATTAATCTCTCTCACTAGGATTAGGATTGGGCATTTTCTGAGTAATTTAGGGTTTTCTTGAAGCTTATATGCATGAATCAAAGTACTGCCTTCAAGTCCCTTTTATAGAATTAAGGCATGTCATAATCCTAGTCCTACTAGGATAATGTTTTAAAAAAATCATAATAACACTTAACAAACATCACCTTATCCTTATTCTAGAGAGAGTGAAGAGAGTTAGAATTTATCTATTAATTATCTAATATTAGATAATTGTATTATCTCATAATATAATTATGTAATATTAAATTAGCATATAATTATCTTATATTAGATAATAAATTATCTCATAATATAATTATCTAATATCTAACTACATAATTATCTAATATCTAACTATATAATTATCTAATATTACTTTAATATCTAATAATATCACATAATATTATATATATATATATATATATATTTCGTGAAAAATATATTATTATCTTAATAATAATATATATGCACGAAAATAAGTCCAATTAATTAAATTTTAGTCTAACTAAAATTTAATTAATTATTATCGTATTCTTATTCCTTTTGTATGATCCTATAGATTCTTACTAGGTTGATAATGGCTTATTTTGGGCCATAGATAGTGAGCGATATCTAGTAATACATCACTACCACTCAAGTAGTAAGAATGTCTGTGATTCGACATCTACCTAATATATGATCAATATTTTACATCACAATCCCTTTTGTAATAATATCCAAATTGAACTAGAGGCATGGAGTATGTCATCCTCGTCAATGTTTAATTTATATTTCTTGATATTGAGTAAACTTAAATTAAATTATCAATATCATATATTGATCCAATTGAGCATGACCATATATTTCTAAGTCTCACTCAATCAAGGGGCCTAAGGATATTTCTCTTTTATATAAGAGTAACAAAATCTCATCTACATTAGTCACTTCCCTCTGTATGATTCGTGACACACCCAATCAACGCCCTATTCATCATCCAAATTAAAGGTCACATAGGACGACATCAAAGTGAGCAACTCCTCATGTAGGGAACTACAGTAACTTCAAGTTAAAGGACTATGTGCATTTGTGGTCATATGATAATAACTAATAACATGTCTATCCATGCAGTATTCTCACAATGGGCCAGTCTAGTACATTGTTCACTAATAATGTACTCATGTATTGACTTGGTATCAAATATCCATAATTCATAATCATCAGTCACTATACATGCTAGTCTCGATGTATTATTAATATCCTTTTTGTAATAATACTTCACTAGGGGTATTTTAGGAATAGCAAAGCTATTCCAAGAATAATTATTATATTTAAGTTATAATTTATGTAAAATAAAATAAAATAAAATAATTATATTGTCAAAATGAAATGTAATACATTATGTAATATTGCAATTATTTCTATAATTGGCTCTAGGACACACACCAACAATTAATAGCTGCTATAAGTAAAGCTAAGAAAGAAGAACCCGAAGTTAACAAAGTTGTTACAATGATTGAGTTTTGAGATATTTTTCCAAAATAAATACTAAAAGTGCCACTTGATCAAGAGATCAAATTTATGATCAGCATAATCCTTAAGATTGACCTAATATCAATTTCCTTGTATGGAATGGCACCAATAGAACCAAAGGAGTTGAAGGAGCAATTACAAGATATAATGAATAAAGGTTCATATAGCCTAGTACTTCCTTATAGAGTGCACCTATGTTATTTGTCAAGAAAAAGGACAAATCATTAAAATCATGTATCAATTATTGATAATTAAAAAAGGTCACTATCAAAAATCAATATCCTTTAACTTGGATAGATAACTTGTTTGATTAACTCCATTGTGCTCAAGGCTTCTAAAAAATTAATTTGTGATCCAAATTTCACCAACCAAAGATTCAAAAGGTAGATATTTTGAAGACAACATTCTGCATTCATTATAAACATTAATAATTCTTAGTGATGTTTTTTAGGTTAATAAATGCACTGATAGTGTTTATGGACCTAATGAATTGATTTTTCAAACCATTTTTAGAGAAAGTTATCATTATGTTCATCGATAACATTCTAGTGTATTAAAAAAAGTGTAGTCAAGCATGTGTGACATATATAAATTGCTTTGCAGACCTTGTAAGAGCATTAATTTTATGGTAAATTCTCAAAATGCAAATTTTTGAATGAAGAGTGTGTATTTCTTAGGATACATAATTTTTGAAGAAAGAAAAAAGGAAGTGTACAAAGAAAAAAGTTTATAGAAAGTAGCCAATGAAAGGATAGAATCCAAGATAGTAAAACAAATTAAAGAAGAATAGCTAAAAGACTCTAAGTATGATTACCTAATTAACTAAAGGAAAAGGCAATGGTAAAAGAGGAAATCCACCTAAGTATTGCTAACAAAGGTGTGATAAGAAATAAGAGGAGATTATGGGTTCCTAAAGTAATAAAGACCAAAATCTTGAGGAAGGCTTATAAATCATCATATATGATGCATCCAAAGCTAAGAAAGATGTATTAAGATTTGAAGATCATTTATTGGTGGAAAGGAATGAAGTAAGACATAACTAAACATATTATCACATGTCTAGGTTGCCAATAAGTTAAAATGGAACACTAAAACCCTGCAAGATTCCATCAAAATATTAACATTCTTGAATGGAAATAGGAAAGCATAGTGATGGACTTCATCATTGGATTGCTAGGAACCAATAAATGTTATGATTTTAAATGGGTAATCATAGATTATCTTACAAAAATGGCATATTTCTCGCTAATAAAGATGATGTTCTCAACACTATTGTATGCTTGGATCTTTTTAGACAAGATCATATCATTACATGGCATGCTGACTAAGATTATCGCTAATTGGGGAGCATTATTCACATTGCATTTTTGGGAATCATTTCAAGAAGCGTAGAGGATGCAATTATGTTTTAGTACAACATTTCACCCATTGATAGATGGATAATTTGAGAGAATGATTTAGATATTAGAGGATATGCTTAGAGCTTATGTGATTGACTTTATGAAAAGTTAGGATAATTATCTACCTTTAATCCAATTTGTCTATAACAATAGTTATCAAGCAGGCATTCAAGTGGCTCTATTTAAAGCATTATATGGCAAGAAGTGTAAATCGCTTATAAGTTAGTTCGAGCTGGGAAAGTTGAAGATGATTGGACTTAACTTGGTAAAAAAATGTAATAAATAAAGTTAAAACAATTAGGTAGCAATTACATATAGTTAAAGACAAATAATAGTCTTATGCCAATACATGTAGATGAGAATTAGAATTCTAAAAAGGTGAGTGTGCATTTCTGAAAGTATCACTAATAAAGAAGGTAATGCACTTCGATAAGAAAGGAAAAATAGTACCAAGGTATATTTAGCTTTACTTAATAATCAAGATGGTTGGTAAGGTAGCATATTAATTAAATTTATCTAAAGGTATGAAAGTAATACACCTTGTCTTCCATGTATTAATGCTACAAAAATACATCCTTGATGAGTCCCATCTGCTAAAAGAAGAATTGATAGAGTTAAATCAAAACTTAACCTATGTAGAGAAACCAATTAGAATAATAGGCAGATAAGTTAGGAAGTTGAGATCTAAGGAAATTTTGATAATCAAAATTATTTAAAAGAAATATGGTAAGCAACAAGCAACATGAGAATCAGAAACAAATATGAGAGAAAGGTATCCGAAATTATTTAGTAAGATTCCCTAAATCTTTTACACAAGTCATTGACAATTTTGTATTTTGTTATCTTGTTAGTAATAATTCAAGGATGAAATTTTCGTAAAAGGCAAAATTGTAATATCTTGTAAAAACCTAATAGATAAAAATATATAGAATTAGATTAGAATGTGTTTATTAATGGCTAATCAGTAGAAGTATCCATTAATCTAAATAGATGAAAAATTTATTAAAAACTATCTAAGAAAAACTAGAGTGATTTTAGAAATTATTCAAGGTTGATAGAGCTTTGGAGTAATATAAAATTTTCACATAGAAGCATCTTATAATAATCCAAAGGGAACAAAATGGTAAAATTTTAAAGACAAGAGTGGAGTGCACAATTTTAAAGGGATACTAAAAGGAATAATGAATTGATTTAAGGCTTTATTTCAATTCTAAAGCATTTTTATTAATTATGATTTTATTAGAAATTTAAGGACAATAAGTTGGATAAAAATTATATTTTAATATGTATTAGCATGTGTTGAATTTATGATCAAGAAAGTAGTTTCTAAAGATAAGCCTACATTAGATGAAGAATATTCTTAGCATATGTAATATGATAAAATTCTACTTGAATTTTCTCCTTGGAAACTAACCAACCCATGTGGGCATATTTCAGAAACAAGAAGGATGATATAATTAGAGGCTTGAAGGATACTTTACTCCTCTATTATACATAAGAGAGCTTAGTTCAAACTTTCTTATACTAAAAGCTAGCCCACAACTAGAGAGAAAGAATAGAGAGAGAGAAGTTATGTTCTTTATGCTCTTTAAATTTCTTAGAGAAATTCATGATAGTTTCCTGATAGTTCTTTAAGAATTATGGGAGATTAAGCTTTTGTTGTCATCAAAGTGAAGGTAGAATCTCTATACTCTAGTGGTTTCTCTTTTTTCATATTTGTTTCAAGAATTCTTTTACTAAATTCATGTAATTTTGGATAACATAATTTGAATCATAGGTGAAGGAAATTCAAGCAAGCAAGCTGATCTAAGTGAGTAGAGATTTATTTATTTTATTCTTGATTTTCTTTTAAGAAGATCTTTCTATATGATATATATATGTACTTGAATGATCATGTTTTGAAGCCATGATATTTCATGGTGAATTTACTTGAAAAGATGTTTTTCTTAAAAACTTTTATTAGAAATGATTTAAATAATTATTTGAAAAAAATAGAGAGATGATTGGATTCTATTTTTTTTAAAAAAAGAAAGATTTTTAAAAAAGGATTTGCAAGGAAAATAAAAAGAGATTTCTTGAAAGAAATTTTTGAAAATGATTTCTCTAATTAATATTAGGAGAAAAAAAGTTTGGAAAACATGTTTTCATTAAGGAAGAAACAAAATGTTTATGAGAAAGCATTATATGATCCTCATTAGTTCTTCATTGAACCAAGGGCAAAGTCTTAATTTTTATGACAAAAAATTAAGTATACATTATTTTGTGCCCTAATATGAATAGAATACAATAGTTACATCAAAGTTTCAAAGTCAAAATCATGCTTAAAATCATGCATATAGCCCAGGGATACCATGTTGTTTAGTGAGGAAATTTTCTATTTTTATGAGAAAAACTTGTTATACTAGGTTCTATATTAATTAAGAGATGACATTAAACATTTATATCAAGTTTTGAAGCAAAAAAAATTTTAAAAGCATGCTTGAAAGGTCATTGTTCCATGATAAAAATAGCACTAGAAAGAAATATTTTTCAAGAAACAAATTATTTCCTTCAAGTGATTTTTTTTTGTAGAACATTTTAACCATTTGTGCAACCCATTTTGATAGAGAAAATATTTAAAAAGAAGCCTTTTGAGTCATTAAAATAAGGCCATAAAGTTGTGGGTTTTTCCATGAAAAGTTGCATAAAAAGTTAGTATTTTAAAAGAATGTTTTATCTCTTTTGACATTATTTGATAGTTAATTGTTTTAATAACTTGTACAATATATATTGAGCATGAAAAAGGTTGAAAATAAAATTTAATGTCTTTAAAATAAATTTGAAAATTTTTAGAAAATTTAAGAAATCTTTCATCTTTAAAATGGAATTTCCAAGTGTAAAGGTGTTTATTAAAACCTAGTACATGTTTGTAATTGTTTTCCTAATATTTAAATGTTGTTGAAGGGTAAAAATGTGTAGTTTGCTCACTTCTGGGAAGTGTGTATATGAGCTTGAATAAATGAGAAAAAAATAATTTTCTTCATTGCGAAAGTAGTGTGCAAAGTTTAAAGTTGAGTATCCTTAGATTTGGAAGGTATACCCTTCATAATTTTGTTGTAAAAATCATGAGGAGTATGTTTGTTTTTGAAAAATCTTGCTTGATATAGCATAGTGATGTTTGAAGATAATGTCCTGAAAGTATGATTGAACACTTGTAGAAATGTTATGAAAGATTGAATAATGCCTCACGAGTTTTTACAATGAAACCATAAGTTTGAGATGATAAATTAGTGTATGGTTCCTTGTTTATGAATTCTATGTTTACTAATTGGTTTATATGCAAGAGTATTTGTAAATGATAATAAACTTTTATGTGCAAATGTGACATGATAATCTAGTATGTGGAAATGGAAGCATAAATACTTAGTATGATCACTAGTAATGAGATGAGGTAATCGTATATTCTTTCTTGCTAGATTATGTTATACTATATTGTGATTGATGGCTAAATAATGGCATTTTTTAACTTACTTTCTTATATATGAAAAAAGGGTTGATAAGTGCCCTACGTGAAAAATGAATCAATGAGAGCTTTTTGCAAAAAGATTTGAATACCTATATGATTATAGATATGAATAATGTATATGATGATATAACATTGTTGTGATTATGAGACCTTTGTACAAAGTTTGAAAGATTGGCCTAATGCCCTATATTCTAAAGCACATAGAATGATACATGTGATAAAGTTGGCCTAAATGAATAAGGTTGGGATATATGTGGGATAAGATTGGTCTAGAGTAACAAAGAGAAATCTTTTGTGCCTCTTGCCATTTGGTTGTTAATTAATTTGATTATATAATGCTTATGATTTTCAAGGTCAAAGGCAATTACCTTATATATGATTTTAAAATATCCTTCAAAAGGAAAAGGAAAAAGAGATTTTTGATATTTCTATTTTTCTCAAAGGCAGTTTAGTTTGAAATAAAACTCTTTAATTACTTTATACTAAGGAATTTTTTTTGAATATTTGTATGTTTAAACTTAATGACATTAATAAAGTTTTTTTTGTTAGAAATGTCAAATATTTCCTAAAAAAATAAAAAATATCATTTGTTTGAGAAAAGTTATTTTTTTGATAAAGGCTTGGAATACACACAGAAGGCAAACAACAAAAATAATTTAGTATAGATTTCTAAACTTGGATTTTTTGCATATTGTATGTTTTAAAAAAATAAACATTTAAAATATATATTTATGATTGAGAAAGCTTATAAAAATATCTAGTTGATGCCTTTATGTTAGTTGTAATGGTCCAAAAATAAGATGTGACATGTTTTCTTAATAAAGGTATCTTAGTTATTGTATTTAATTTTATATCTATGAAATGTAAATAAATGTAGTAATTGTCCCTTAGAATAGTTAATATTATTGTTAAATATCCCTAATCAAGTATTAGTATAACTTGGAATAGAAATAATATGTTAAAACTAGTATGCGCATTAGCTGATGACCATAGTCGTGGATATAAGATATCAAGTCAATACATGGGGTACATATCAAAAAATAAATATACTAGACAAATCTTCCATGTGAATGCTATGTGGATTGCTATGGGAATGTCCTAAGCATGTCCGATAATAACAATGATGTACATGGTCCTTTGACTTTTCCCTACATAAGAAGTCATATATTTTATTGTCATCTAATGTCACTTATAATAAAGTTGTCCTAAAAGGTAATAATTGGGTATACCACAAATCATGTGGAAGGATATGAGTAATCTAGATGGGATTTTATCCCTCCTATATTCAAAAAGTAATATCTTTGAGTTCCTTGATTGAGTGAGATTACAAAATACACAGTTCTACTTAAACCAATCGATATGTGATATTAATTCATTTGTTTTAAGGTTGTCTACTCAAAAACTAATAAATTGAACTATAAAAAATATAACACATTCCATACCTCAAGTTCAATCTAGATAACTAGATAAAAAAGACTAAATTATATGAAACATTGATCATAAAAAAAGTTATGTATAATTATAGACATTCTCATTACTTGGGTGGTTGTGATATTGTTAGATACCACTCATTATTTGTGATACTCAAATAATACTTCAAGACTATTGCAAATTTAATTAAAATCTATCGGATTACACACAAAGTGCAAGTCAAACATAAAGTCATAGTATAATTATAAACTCTTAATGAGATTTAAGATCCTTATAAGGATAAGCCTAATATGATTTAGCTTCAATAAGTAGTTCTATAATATAATTGGGTTTTACTTAGTTGACATTGAAGATAGGTTGATCATTAACTAGAACCATTATTGGATCAAGTCAATAATTAAAGTGCAACCATTTCCTTTGTTAAAGGTAATTTTATTTTATCAAACAAGTTTAAGATAATACTCATTTTCATCATTATTTAATTTGAAATCAAGTGGGAAATTATAAGGATTCTTATCATTTCAAAAAGTTAATTACTTTTTTTAAAAAAAATTAACTTACTTAATGGTGAAATTTAAAGTGACATGATTTTTCTATTCATACCATGAACAATTTTACCTATGAAATTTATGTCCATGAAATGATTTAAAAGAGTTTCAATTAACTTAATGGTGAAATTTCAATGGATATGTTTTTCTATTCATATTATGAACATTTTAATGTCCTTAATAAAATTTATGGTAATTAATTGATTTAAAAGAGCTTTAATTCACAATGAAATTTCAAAGGATATGATTTTTTTATTGATATTATAATCTAATTTAACGTCTTTATGAAATTTATAGCCATGAATATGAGTGAAAGACTTTAATGCGAGACATTATTTTCATTAATAAGGCATTATAAGTCTTAATGAGGCATCATGAGCCTTAATAAAGATGAGCCTTAAAATATTATTATAAGCCTTAATAGGGCATTCCTATTAAAGATGAAGTATTTAAAACTCTCTTATAAATAACTTCACTTTTCTCCTATAATATGGGTAAAACTTAAGGATTGATAATGAAATTCTTCTAAGAACGATCCTAAAACTAGAAATACTTATAGCAAGCATTGCTTTAAAGAGAGATCAATTACATCCAATTTAATTAGAATATTCAACCACTCATGTAGATACTATAGAGATGCTTCCCTTTCGGACTGTGCTTGTGATTTGTCATCCACTTCATGTGTTCTTGATGAGCACTATTTGTGATTTTACTATTCAAGTGTTCAAGATCAAATTGTTCATGTTTATTGAAAGTAAATGCAATTCATAACCTAATAGTAATATAATCTATTCATTTGATTTTTTTATTGTATTTTAAATTACAAATTTGTTACATAATATTTATTGTGATATATGATAATGAGTCATTCCAATTTTGTGGTATAACACTTTCATTTGATCTTTATTGCACTTTCATTATAAAATTTGAAAATATTTTTCAAAAATTTATTTTGATAATGATATTGTTCAATGTGTAAAATGGTAATCATTGATTGTAACGATACTTGGGTTAAGTGTTATAGTTTTCTTTAAACATATTAAAAACCATATTAATTATTTAATAAAAAAATAATGTTTTAAAAAAATGATGATTTATCACATCAGTTATTAAAAATTTAGTATAAAAAATTTATGCAAACCATTAAATTTGAAGATATGGTTGACCATTAGACATTAGTCCTTATACTATGAACATTATTTTTTTTGTCCAAATCACAATTAAAAATATCTTTAAAATATATTCAAAAGAAAATTCCCAAAAAATTCAAAAATATCTATTTTACATTTTTAGCATTAAGAAAAGAATTATTTGATAATAATTTTGTTTTCCTTTTATTCTCATTATCTTGAACATATTAAATAAAAAGTAATGACAATATTAAAAGTCAAAATTATAAAATTTTTAGCTTTATTTATTAGTTACAATTTTCTATTTTTAGATACAAAGTAACCTTATCATTTTAAAATTTTATTCATCATTTTCTTCTATCTCTTTTTTTTTAATTATTAAATAATCATAAAAAAATCATAGGATTGGTAATTATATTTGATGCATGTTATTTTACACTAAAAATTAAACTAAACCTACTCTATCAAATAGCTAAAGCAAGTTCAAGTCAAATCCAAGTGATTAAATGATTAAAAGATGGCACAAAGAAGAATAATTGGAGGATTTTATTAACACAATTAAACAAAATAGAACAAAATAATGAATGAAAAAATAAAAGATGAAAAATCATAGTAAATAGAATTATCAGCTTAAGATATTTCAAACCTTAATCGATTGATTTATCTTGGATAACTTATATAGAATTACTATAATTTGATTAATTAGATTAAGAATACCACAGTAGCACTCCTATTATTTCTTAATTAATTAATTTAAGCCTAACACCTAGATTAATTCCTTATTGTTCAAATCCAACACCCAAATAATAGCATTAAGATTTAAGCAATGACTAAAATTGAATTAACAATCTAACCCAACATTGAATCATTAACTCAAATTCTAATTCTCCTAGGCAACTAATCATTCACCTAGATGTTAAATCACCACAGTCAATTGTTACTCATTTATCAATTAATTATAACCCAGCATCATATCTAATTACCTAAAAATAAATCACCATAGACAATTAACCAATGGATCCAAATTAGCAATTATTTAAAGTAATCATAAACTCTAAAGAGAAGAGAACAAAAGGATAATCAAATTAGATGTAAAAGTAGAAGATTGAATCTTAAAATAAATCCGAATTAAGGATGAAACTCCCTTGAACTAATAGAAGAAAGCTAGCCACTCATGTTGGCTTATAAGAAAAAACTAGAAGAAGAGTAAAGTATTGTCAAAACTGAATTTTGAATTGTGTTGCTTTTAGAGGCACAAGACCAAAAGAAATCAAACCCCTTCCAATAATATTTAATATGTCTCTTATATTTGCAAAAAAATATGGGCTTGCATAAATTGAAAGCCCATATCTTAATTTACAAATTAAATTACTAATAATATTTATTATAGTAAATTTTTATAAGTCAGCTTTTAGCCTAAGTATGACCTCCAAGATGGTGTAATTTTGCTAAGCCCTAACATAAAAGTTGTTAGCTAGCATCTAAACTATCTATGATGCTAGTTTCACCTCAATTAGATTCTTGGAGCATTAAATATGACCCAAAATTTGTGACTACATTAGTTAAGACAAAAATAGGGCTTTATTTTCATAATCAAACATGACCTTCCAATGTTTGAAATTGAATTTATCCAAAACATGATATTTTTAGATATTTCTCTTATCTTTCCAACAATGTAAGGATAAACCATTTTGGACCTCCAAAATTCAAATTATAGTAAAAAAATTGAAATGATATAAAAAATCTAAGGTTAACCAAATAATTCTTTAACATTGTAAAATCATAACCCAATCACAAAAAAGACTAATTCCATTAAAATAAACATATGTAACCTTGTAAGAGATATAAAATAAGAGGATAATATATATATATATATATATATATATATATATATATATATATATATATATATATATATATATATATATAATATCTTTTACATCAATTTTTCCACACCTAGCCTTTGGATGACCCTAAATACAACTTTATTTGAAACTAAAAAATAGAAAACTTACATTCTAAAGACTTCAAAATAAAAAAATTCATAAGGAAGAAATAATCAAAGCCATCAAGAGACATGGCATATAATGGTAAGTAATCTTAACAAACTCAAATTAATCAATATAGCAACTTTATTAAAAAAGAATAGGCCAAATTGGTAGACTCCCACATAATTCACTCTCTATTACTTAATTGTTTAATGTTTCACTCAAATTCATTTCATGAAATTGAATTATCAATAATCTTGATTTCTCAAACCACATGGACACAAAAAAAAAAATTATTCAAGATTGTAACGAAGTTAGGGAAAAGGGAAGGAAAATTAATGAGGATGTGAAAAAGGTTCTAATAAAACTAAAGAAATTAATAAAGTACCTAAATCATAAACATATAGAAAAATTTTGAATAATTATAACTTCAACACAACAACCTAACTTTCTAAATACCCATCAAATTTTTTCATTTTTCTCCTTTTTTTCATGTTTTTATTTTCTTTCTTTCAAACAAACCTTGAAATTGAAGTTGATAATATATAACACCCACACAAGAAACCTTCTTATAAAAATTTCAAATGTTCTACTAATCTCTAAAATTAGGTAAAAATACTTGTTTTTCATTCTTAATCAACTAAATATCAAAGAAAAAGTAACTAAGCTCAAAAAGGGTTCAACAAAAAAAAATTTCAAAGGTTGCCTATTTAATACTAACTTATACAAATAATATCTTTATCATATTTGTTAGTGTGTGTTCTAAGAGCCAATCATAGAGATAATTATAATAAATGCACAATATATTATGTTTTATTTTAGGCAATTCAAATTATTATATTTTATCTCATATTTTTTATTACTTTGCGCAATTATAACTTAAATATAATAATTATCCTTAGAATAGTTTCGCTATTCTTAAAATACCCCTAGTCAAGTATTATTACAAAAATGATAGTAATAATACATCGAAACTAGCATGTATAGTGATTGATGATTATGAATTATGGATATGTGATATCAAGTCAATATATGAGTATATTATTAGTGAATAATGTACTGGACTGACTCATTATGAGAATACTGCATAGATAGACGTGTCATTAGTTATTCTCATATGACCACAAACACATATAGTTCTTTAACTTGAAGTTACTATAATTCCCTACATGAGGAGTTTACTCACTTTGATATTATCTTATGTCACCTTTAATCGATATGACAAGTAGGGCATTAATTGGGTGTGTCATGAATCATGTAAAGGCAAATGAGTGATATAGATAAGATTTTGTTACTCTTGTATAAAAGAGAGATATCCTTGGGCTCCTTGATTGAGTAAGACTTAAAAATGCATAGTCATGCTCAATTGGATTAATATGTGATATTGATCATTTATTTTAAATCTACTCAGTATTAAGAAATATAAATTGAATATTGACGAGGATGACACACTCCATGCCTCCAATTTGATTTGGATATTATTATAAAAGGAATTATGATACACAGCGTTGATCACATATTAGGTGAATGTTAAATCATAAATACTTTTATTACTTGAGTGGTAGTGATGTATTGCTAGATACCACTTACTGTCTATGACCCAATGATGAGTCATTGTCAACGTAGTAAAAACCTTTAAGTTCACACAAAAGGAATAGGAATGAAACAATAATTAATTATACTTTAATTGGATTAAAATTCAATTAATTGGACTTATTTTCATGCATAAATATATTATTAAAGATAATAATATATTGTCACGTAATATATATATATTATATATTATGTGATATTAGTTTATATTAAAGTAATATCAGATAATTATATTATTAGATATTAGATAATTATATTATGAGATAATATTATTTTCTAATATATAAGATAACTATATGCCAATTTTAATATTAGATAATTATATTATAAGATAATATTATTATCTAATATTAGATAATTAGTAGATAAGTCATATCTCTCCTCACTCTCTCTATAATAAGGATAAGGTGATAATTATTAAATGTGATTAAGATTTTTTGAAGTATTATCCTAATAGGATTAGGATTGTGATATGCCTTAATTCTATAAAAGGACTTGAAGGCATCACTTTACATTAATACACATTAGTTTCAATAAAATCCTAAATCACTCAAAAAATGCCCAATCCTAATCCTAGCGGCAGAGATGAATCTTAGCAACTTCGTGGAGGGAAGAAGTCATTGTTCACTCCGTGTAAATATCGTAGAGACACTATACCTTCCGACCAGTGTTTGATTCATCTCGATCTATTAAGGATTTATTTAGAAAGAATACGTACACAAATAAGGTAAAACCCTAATACTGATTTATGTCCTTTTGCATGGATTCTAAGTAAGATTTGGATCAAAATTTTAAAATTTCACCATGTATGTTAATCCAAAACCTAACAATATTTATGCATACATGTACAAATGTAATCTCAAAAAGAATTAAAAAAAATTCTAAAGAGATAAATTCCATGAAAGAATATCATATACAAGAAAGGAAAAATAATAACATAAATTTTCAATAAAATCTGAAGAGTTCACAAGGTAAGATAAGCTATCAAAGTTCAATCTACAAATTCAAAGTTCATCACTATACTAATCAATTTTAAGTAATAAAATAATTCATTCAATCATATTATGAATCCATCAAACTCAATTGATTCCTACTTATGAAAAATTCAAAATCTTTGTTAATAGAAAGCAACTAAAATAACTCGAAAGACTCCAAAAACAAGTAAAGAGTACACATTTTTCCAAAAAACAAAATCTAAATCATAAAAGACATATTAAAACTTAGAAGAAAAATACAAAAGAAATCCTAGAATCCTTTCCCCTGCATTTAAATTTTATAGTACTTTCAATATAAAGCATATAAATGTCAAGAGAACTCATAGACAAGTAAAATAAAAGAAAAAGGCAAAAGACTGCAAATTTAAATGCTTAAGTTGCCTCCCAAAAAGCACTTTTCTTTAACATCTTTAGCTAGACTTGGCCACTTCATTTCAACCAAAACTAAATTAAAAATAGTTGCTTTATGTACTTTACTCTAACCATCATACAATCTAGTAACGGGCTCCTTGATCACTAGAACTATTCAACACAATTTGTCTAAGTGCTATACATAAATCACTTTTTCTTGTAAGCTTAAAATCATCATAGATAATGAATTCAACATGATCAACAAAATGACTAAATGATTGCTAAGAAAGCATTATTTGTTTTATAAAATATCAATTTTTTCAAGGAACAAAAAATTAAATAATAGCAAAATCAAAATCAATAAAATTTAAAATGGCATAATCATGAATAAAAGAATAAAAAATAATAAAATAAGAAACATCATGTAGTAATGGCTTAAAAGTGTCAAGAATTTTAAGAAAGGATATAAAATTATCAATAGAATATTGTATGGCCTTGAAAATGTCAAACTTGGCTATTACACCATTAATTTCCATAGTTAATGTTCCATCTTGAATATTAATCATAATTCTTGTTATTTTCAAAAAGGACCTACCAAGAATAATTAGCGAAGTAGCCTCTGATTTATCATTTTTCATCTTCAAGATATAAAATTTTGTTGGAAAAATAAGCCCATTAACATATGCTTAAACATCCTTAAGAACACTCAAAGGATAAGTGTTAGATCTATTTCCTAATTGCACAACTACTCTTGTTTTTTTTTTCAAAGGTCCTAATTTCATTGCAATATAATTAGAAAAAGGCATAACATTAATTGAAACTCGTAAGTCTAACATAGCATGCTTAATTCTAATTTCTCCAATAACATATGGAATAGTGAAGATACCTAGATTTGTGCATTTTCTTGGCAGTTTTCTTTGAATGATGATAGACACAATCTCCCCTACACTTAGTTTCTTATCACCCTATAATTTCCTCTTATTAATGCATAATTTTTTTTAGAAACTTAGCTTACCTTGGAATCTACTTGATCAAATCTAACAAAGGCATGCTAACTTCTACTTTCTTAAAAGTATTAAAAATCAATTTTTCATCTTCAATTTTCTTATGCTTGTTAATTCTACCTGGAATAGGAACATGAATAAAAAAATCAATAAAGGGCTTAAGGATAGAATGTAGCTCACTTTTTTTCATGTTTTATTTCTTTTTATGGTTGAATTTTTTAGCATTTTCTATCTTGTGGTTAATAGCTTGCTTTTGGTTAGGAAGGTATATAGATTTCAATTTGCTTGCCACTTATAAGCTCAATGGCCTTCACTATTTCTTTTCCTTTTAGATTGATGACAATTTAGGATGGAAGCTTGCTACTAGAACTTTGTGCCTCTAATCTATAAACTAAAGTAACAAGTTGGCTCATCTAATATTCAATATTCTTTAAACTTGTTTTAGTTTCCTATTGAATGTTATTGCATGTATTCTACTAAAACTAGGTAGCATTGGCAACTAAATTCTTAATAAGATCTTCCAAAGATGTATCTAATTTGGGAGCAAGGATTGAATTCTATTGTATGCAATAGGGTACTGATCTTGGCTAGAAGTATTACAATATTACGGTTTGGACGATCCCTCTAGCCAAGATTGTATAACTAAGAAAAAGGATAACTTCTATGTTAAGCCTACCCTATAAAACCTTCTATGGCATTAGCTTGTTGAATGGAATTATCCTCCTACAAAGTTAGACATATATCAATATGATGTCTAGAATTAGAACAAATTCCAAGTGATTTTGTTATTTTTGCTTGAATCATAATTATAACTAGTTTTTGGACCAAGGAAGTTAAATATGCAAATTGCCTTTCAACATTAGAAGTGCTAACCTCATTCACTTTCTTGGTTTCAAATTCTCTTCTATTGCTAAATTGTTAAGAATTAGTAGCCATGTTAAAAATTAAATCCTAAGAAACACCAAGGGTTTTATCAACTAGAGCACCACTATTGGAAGCATCAATCATACCTTTATCCATTAGAAAGATTCTTTCATAAAACTATTGAATAAGAAGCTAATTAGGTATTTGATGGTAAAGATAACTAGCACATGATCTCTTAAATATTTCCTAATACTTATATTGATTTTCCCTATTGAACAATTGTATGTCATAGATTTCTTTTCTAATATTGGCTATATAAAATGCAAGGAAGTATTTCCCTAAAAAAAGCCTCTTCATGTCATGCCAAGCATGAATGGTACAAGATGGAAGGTAAAAGAACCAATTCTTAGCTCAATCAACTAAAAAGAAAAGAAAAGCTCTCAGTTTGATCTCCTTTTCGATATACCTTGAGGTTTCATGCTTCTACACATTACTTGAAACTCTATTAGGTGCTTATGAGGATTTTTCCATGCAAGATCTTAAAAGGTTGGAAGCAAGTGAATCAAACTAAATTTCAATTCAAAAAAGGCATCAAGACTATTATACTGACTATATAAATGTTGATAAGTAACATTAGGAGTTGCAAGTTCTTTCAAGGTCCTATTGTTATTATTAGCAATCATGTTTTCAAAATCTGACATATGTTTTCTTCTTAGTTCATGCAAGGTTCTCTCAATTTCAAGATCATAACTTAATATAACATCATGAGAAAACCTACTCATGCATTAAAAAGAACTAAATCTAAGCAAAAATAAAAATCATAAAAATTCAATAAACTAGTAAAAATATTATATGAATAAAGATAGATCTAGAAAAAAATAGCAAATAACGTTTTTTAATTGAAAAACAAGAAAATGCTTGGAATTAGCAAGCATTATGATTAGAAGGCCAAAAAAGCTTGGACCACCAAGTTTTGTTCCCAAATTCCGCTGAAAATTCTATCAATCAACATCATCAAAAAGCCTAAAAAAGAACCCTAATTTGATCGATTCAATTCCCGACAATGACATTAAAATTTTGATGCACATAGTTTCACACTAAAAATTAAAATAAACCTACTCTACCAAGTAGATAGGGTGACTCCAAGTTGAATTCAAGGGATTGAATGATCAAAAGATGGCACAAAAAATGAAAAATACAGAGTTTAATAATGCAATTAAACAAAGTAGAATACAATGATAAATAGCAAAATTAAAAGAGGAAAAATCACAATAAATAGAATTATGAGATCAAAAGACATTTTAAATATTGATCAATTGATTTATCCTAGAAAATTCCTACAAAATCACTTTAATTTGATTAATTAGCTAAAAAATATTCTAACAACACTTTTAATGTTCCTTAATTAGTTAATCTAAGCTTAACACTTAGATTGATTCCTTATTGTTTAACCCAACACCTAAATAATAGCATTAATATTATGGAATAACTAATTAACAATCCAACCTAATATCAAATCTTTAATTCAAATCCTACTTCTCTTAGCAAACTAATGATTCACCCAAATGGAAAATCATCAAAGTCTAATTACTACTCATTCATCAATTAAGTATAACCTAACATCGTAATTAATTACCTAGAGATAGATCACAATAGAAGATCAACCAATGGATCTAAATTAGCAATTTTTTAAAGCAATCATAAACTTGAACAAGCAAAGAATTAAAGGATAATCAAATTAAATGTAAAAGTAAAAGACTAGGTCTAAAAATTAAACCAAATTAAAGATGAAACTCTCTTGAACATATTGAAGAAAGTTAGCCATTTATAGTGGTTATAAAGAAAAACTAGAAAAAGAAAGAGTGCTATTAAATCTAAATACTAAATTGTGTTGCCTTTAGAGGAACAAAACATAAAATGAATCAAATCTTCTCCATTAGAAAATCTAATGGGCTATGTAAATATGCTTTTTAAGGTTATAAGAAATAAGTCCTTGTACAAATTGGAGGCCCATACCCTAATTTGCAAATTAAATTATTAATAGTATTTACTATAGTAAATTTTCATAAGTTAGTTTCCATCTTAAGCTTAACCAACAAAACAATATAGTTTTATTAAATCCTAAACATAAAAGCTGATAGGTTGGATTTAGGTTAACTATAAGCATTGGTTTCACTTTAATTAGACTTTTGAAGGTCTAGATAAAGTGCAAAAATTGTGATTGAGTTAGTTAGGACAAAAATAGAGCTTCATCTTCATGATCAAATTTTATCATCTAAACGTCTAAATTAAACTTTGACCAAAATATGAAAGTTTTAAAACTTCCTTTTAGATTTCCAAAGTCTTAATTATCACCTTACTTGGACCTCCATAACTTAAATTATAATAAAAAACTTGAAACATTATAAAAATCCTGCATTAACCAAATAATTCCTTAGCATTATAAAATCATAACCCAATCATAGAACAAAACCAATACTATTAAATGAAGCATATATAACCATCTAAAATACATAAAATATGAGGAAATAATATAAATAATATCTTTCATATAAATATTATTTTAAGTAAACAATATCAATGAGATAATTTTTATCCTTCTTGAGGAAAATAAGATATATAATCAAATTAATATTGGGAAAGGATTCGATTCCATCCCTAAATAAGAATAAGATATGATTTGTAAATTTGTTTTCTACTTTAGTAACTACTAAAAATGAAATGAATATTTAAATATCTATTTTACAAGTTTGATTTTGATTTATTTTACATCATAGTAAAGTATGAACATTTAAATTCTTTTCTAAAGAATATTGTTATGATTTTATTTAATTAATATTTTATCCAAAATTGTTCCTTGAATAACTTTTATGATATTCCTTTTATCAAATTAAGAGTATTAATAACTTTAAGAGTGAAAGGTTTACAGAATATTTGTATAGATAATAGTAAATGGATTTACTTAAATTTATGAATTTTTTGAAACGCTCATTTTGAGTCCTTAAATTTATTAAATTATTATAGTATTATTGAAAAAAAGAAAGGGTAATGTGTATGATAAAATTTGGAGATAAGTGATTTGATTTTGCTTTTACCCTTAGCTATCTTACTACTAATTTCATTGTAACACTTCTCTAAAGCCTCATTTAATAAATTCATCAACATGGGTGGCTAAGATTGATTCAACTATAGTTAAGTTACACCCTAAAGCACTTTATCTTTTCCTATAGCTCCTTTTCAATTTTTTTTTTCATTTTCCTTTCACTCTCCTTGGTACCCTTCTCTCTGTCCTGTTCTCTCTCTTTTCCACCATCCTTATCCCTCTTCTCTTCTATAATCACTAATGCTCAACCAACTCCAACCATTATGCTCCTGCTAATGCACCCCTGACATTTTCTCATCTAGCAGCTAACTCGTTTGCATGGTGAAAAAAGGCCAAGACACAATGAAAAAATGGTAGCAAACCAGCACTTTAGCTTTCTAATTTTTTTTTTTATGATCTATTGTGCTCTAGCCATTGTTAAGCTAGGGTAGTCTCCTTGATATAAGGAAAACTCATTTAAAGAATAAAACTTGAATATTTTTTATGTTTAATGCTAGATTTAAGAACACTAATTGCAATGTAAGTTTCTATTATTTTGGAAATAATCTTGGGAAAATAATAAAATTTATAATTTAGAATATTAAAGTGAATTGTTTAGAAACTAGAAAAGGGATTGTAGGAAAGGAAATAATTATTTTATTTTACTTCATAATTTATTATTGTAGATTAATGGATAACTAGTAAAATGGAAAATTTTGAATGCTAATATATGCTCTTCTAACGAATCATAAGATAATTGTATTTACATATATTATATTACATTTTTTATAAAAGCAGTTCGATTATTATATCTAATATGATATCTACATAATATAAATAAATACAATAATTTTCTTTAAAATAATTTATATTATTCTTAAAATACCTCAAATTGAGTATTATTATGAATTGGAATAACAATAATATATCGAGACTACTAAGTATGTTTGTTGATGATTATCGTCATAAATAAATGTTATCAATCCAACTTATAGGTAGATGTTAGAAAACAAATGTACTAGACTAAACCATCATAAAAGTATTACATGAATAACTATATAAATGTTACATGCAATTCTCATAATGACAATAATATACATGATCTTTTGACTTGAAGTTATTAGGTTTCCTACATAAGAAATCATGCATTTTGATGCTATTTCACTTGTAATAAAATTAAGCTAAAAAATGATAATTGGATATATTATGATTTATAGGAAGGAATGTAAATAATCTAAGACAAAATCTTATGCGTCTTATGTAGGAAGAATGATATCTATTAACCCATTGATTAAGTAATATTATAAAATGCATAATTATACTAAAATGAATTGATATATAATATTAATTCGTTTATTTTAATTAATTTACTGATGTAATTGTAAATGTAAAAATATAATTTTATAAAAAAACATATGAAAGAAATAATAAAAAAATTTAAAATGAATTTTTTTTAACAATTTAAAATTCATCTCAACATTTTCCCATCAATCTTTATCCTCTATTCCAAAAATTGATAGCCTTATACAAAACTCAATAAATAAGAAAATTTTTTAATAAATTGTACAATATATTTGTAATTACCAAATATTATATAAATTCCGATTATATAATTTATTCTATACTATTGAATCTTATACAATGTGCCAAGCAAATCCTTAATTTTTGTCCAAATCCAATTATTGACAACTCAATCCATGCTGCACTTGTCTAGGTATGGATCCAGACCAAAACAAGGCCTCATATTCCCAAGCCTACTTCTACATGCAACCTAGTATAGCTACTTGCAACTCAAGTTTCTTATTTTCCGCTGTGTCATGGAAATTGCTTGCCCCGTCGCAAGCCTGCGCCGTATAAATACCCTTGTTTCTTCCTAAAGCTGGGCATCTATCAGTTAGAGGAAAATTCTACTATAACAAGTACCCTTCTCTATTAAATAGATGAAGGCTGATTATCAACTTAGTTTCATTCAATTATTTTAGAACTGAAAAATCATACTTTTAATGAACATAAGTCTCTCAAAATAAATAACTGGTTTTCATTTACTAAATGAGAGTAATAACAAATATTATAATTGAAGCATATAATAACTTCCCCAACTAGTGAAAGTACTCAAATGGATCCTTTGTAAGTGAAAATAGTTTAATCAACCATGATATGACGTTAAAAATGCAAGATGCAATTGGAGACACAAGCACCCTGTATAAACTGAACAAGGAGGCACAGTAGCACACAAGCACACTAAACAGTATGAACAAACTAATTCAGAAGCACAGCTGCAGATAAGCCCACTCAATTAGAAAATGGAGCAAGCACTTTCAGGCACATGACCGGAACCAAGTGACTTTCAACCGTCATCTTATTCAGTCACCATTGTCAGAAACTTCTGGCGTTTACATATGCAACAATGATCATGATTTACACCCAAAAAGAAAAGCGACAGGAAAATTTCAGCACTTTGTTTAATGATTGTCCTGAGTTCTAGTAAGACAAAACCTTTCTGCTCTCTTTCTCCCCCAAAAGACAAGGTCCAATCAGATGTCACTTGGCAATAACAAAATATACACCAGCAGAACTCATAGCAGTTTAATACCCGTATCCCTGAGAGAATCAATAACTGCTTTAACCTTACCATGATATCTCTGTTCTCTCTTTAAGTGAACTGATACAGCAGGAATGTTCTTGAGCTGAAGGCGTTCACCAAGTATCTTCCCAATCTTTGCCGCTGCAGCCACATCCCTGGAAGTTTCCAAGCTCGATCTCAAGGCCTTCTCCTGTGAGCTTGCAGAAGAGGCTACCGTAGCAGTTGGTGTGTGAATCACCTGGGCACTCACATACTTATTGGTAAAATGCATCTTCAGAACATAAGGTTTGAGATAATTTGTAATTCTTGGAGGCCTGACAGGAGGTGGGATCACCATCTCTGTTACAAATCCTTCTTAGTTAATACATGTATAACTCCAAAAGATTTTCACATCTTTATGCTATATATATATTAGAGTAGCATAGAAAAACCTTTCTTCATTCTGACTTCATTTAGGAGCTGTCAGTAGAAATGCCAAATAACTATAAATTGATATGCCTTTTTCTACCTTTTTAACAGTCCTCTTGCAGCTGTTATATAATTCGTACTAATTTAAGAGTATAAGCTTCCAGGATGGCTCTTAATTTTTCTACATGAATTCTTAATACTAATCACAAGGTTGAGGAGGACTCTATCCTACAAGCTGTATAATTTCCACCACACGGCAGAAAATTATAAAAATGGACAAGATTATGTTACGATCTTCTATTTATACACCAAGGTAATCATTTCATATATTATTACTGCTACTATAACCACAGAGAAAGCTCCTCCTTGACTGCAAGATCACCGTAATATTGACCCGTACTTCTCAAGAAAGAAAACAACCTCGAGCCATACAACAGGAGAACTGGGAACTAGGGATGACAATAGGCGAGAACAGGAACAAATTAGTCTTTTGCTCTGTGCCCCCTTATCAAGGATAAATTATTACTTTGCCCTATACCCTATTATTAGGGATAAAATTTGCCTTCACCCTCATGCCCCATAGACCAATGGATCTCTTCAAAGACTCTCAGGAAATAATAAAAATAAAATAAATTAAGAAACAAATATAAATCTTGAAATTGAGTGCTGTGAATTTACAGATAGTTAGTAAGCAATTTTGAACACTAGTAAATAAAGCTCTATATTCAAATATAATCAACAATCATTTTTAATTCATTATCTCAAATTGAGATACTCCTCCGTCAAGTGATTATCAATGATATTTCGTGCATATCAATGTAATAAATTTATTACCTTATAATTTGAAAATACTTAAGTACTCTTCCTTAGAATGCATTACACATTATAGAGTAAAAATAAAAGATTTTTTTCCCCTCTTTTTTAAGGCAAAGCATGGCATAAAAAGATGGGGACTATGATTTTTGCCCCATCCCCATCCCCATCCCCCGTGCCCCACGGGGCAATCCTTGCATGGATCTCCAAGTTCAAGGCAAACTGCCATCCTTTCTTTAAATGAAGCCGTTCCATTTGTGCCTTTTCCACAGTTATCATATTTTACACATAAATTTAACTCAAATAATAGATAATAGGGGATGCATATTTCATCCTACACCTAAATGTGACATTTCAAGGTGGTCAACTTTGGAAATAAAGACACCACAAGGAGATCAAATTTAAAGAAGCTCCTCACTACAGGGATTTTCCTCAACTTACAAATGAAAATGGATAGGGATTCAATGACTGTGGAAAGATTAATTGAGAGCATGCTGGAATAACTCTAAGTACAGGTCAATTTTGTAAAGATCAATTACTGTCCATAGCAAAACATGCTAGTTTTTTACTACTGAATATATATGCCTATAATTGAATTCCCCCCTCGTTTTATTAATTATCTGTCTAAGTTTACTCATTGAATACTAATAAATTACTGTCTTTCCAAGTAGTAGACCAAAACAGAGAGTATCATATACAGACAAAGTACCATATCAACTAAACCAGAGAAATAACAACATATATATATATATATATATATATATATATATATATATATTTCTAAAGATGAGAAGTGTAAAGATGCTGTAAATCACAAGCTATTCTATCCAATGCCCTATCACAATATCAGAATTTCAAAAATTGCTGTTCATATGCTCCTCATTTACATCACCCACAGTGATAACTCATACACTTTTATGGTTAGCATTACTAGTGGATCATATACTCACCAAAACACAAAACTACAGTAGTTAGAATGAAAAATCCTATTCAATCATGTACTGCACACATAAAAACCATAAAATTCCCGAATTAGACTCCTTGCAAGCATAAGAACTTTAAGTCAGCTCATTTAAATGCTCTGTTCTTTTGGATAAGACTCATTTAAATGCTGTCCTTTTGGATAAATTCAATAACGACCATTGTTTCCTTAACTGGAAGACAGCAATTGATCAAATGTCAACATTAGATATTCGGTTAATCCCCAACTTAAATATGTACTATTATCATACACATAGCCAGTAACTTTAATTTGACAATTCTTGTAGATCATCAAGTAAGAGTGACAATTTTATAGCAATCCATTGACCCTTCCCCAAATGCAGGACAGTGATGGGAAATCTTCCTTCTATGACTTAGTGGCAATCTTTAGGATATCAAAGCTGTAGAACCAAGGTTAAAGTTCAAGAAAACTGAGTAGAAGACTTTAAGGTTCATAGACTGATGGAGGTGACATTGTTAGACAGGTAGGACATTCAATGGAGAAAGCATGTAAGCTTGTCAAGTATGTACTGTTGGCACATAAGATGGCAGCAATTGTACAAAACAAGAAAGAGGTGGATTATGCTTCTACAGGTAAACATAAGAGAAAAACAGGATTTAAATGGTTGACATTCACAATTCAAGATTATACAAAAGCAGGACAATATGTTTAAAGAATAAACTGTTAATATAAATAGTAATGATGATAAGCAGTGGTGAAAAGCAGAAAAACAAGGAATGAAAAAAGAGTGGAAATTTACCCTAGAAAAACACAGTTTTGTGCTACTCAACTCAAATTGTTGAATTATATGGCACTACTTTTTTTGTTCCAAGTACAGAATTGGGGGTCACAAATCATCCCAGGACATATGGTATAAGAGCCATCATAAAAAAAATTTGTAAGGGCGGACTGGAGAGAACAACTAACTAAGAGAATTCCCTTCATAGGGGATTAAGATAGAGAACTTTGCAATCCCCAAGTATGCAATCGGCATGATGGAATTATAACAAGTGATTACTGTGTTTAATAACAATGGGAAAAGCATTTCGGCAACAAAATCTAAATAGAACATAAAAGCTTTTTACATATCAGTGATAAAAAATGGAGGAAGAAGTTTTTAAACTTAAAAAAATAATAATAATAACTATTTCCGTTCAAACCCATTACAGCAGTGGAAAACACTCTAGTGAAACCGCAACAGTTGCCAAACCCAACCTACACCGAGGAGTCAACAAATCCACACAAAAGCGGGATAAAAAACGGGTGTATAGAATTTCAGTTTTCCAGTAAGCTGAGATCACAAAAATGGAGATGAGAATTAATTTTAACCTGGTATTGGATCATGCCCTCCCCCAACACGACTTACTAATCGTGTATAATAAAAACAGCAATGCTTTAACACAAATTTCAGAAATTAATTTAGCATATTATTCGTCATACAGTTGTCTGCTCAGGAAAAAGAGGTCAGCATTGTTACATTAAGGATTCGCATCACTTAACTGTAATTCAGCCCATTGAAAACTTTTATCAAACAGTAAGCGAGCAACTCGGCTTGGATGGGAAAATCGAAGATCAGGTATCAAACCGAGAACTGATAAGCATAGATCAAGTCCCTTAGAACTAGGTTGAGGTAGTAGAGACAAAGAAGAAAGTGAGGGAGAGCATACCTGATGACGAAAAAGTAGTGTATAGTTTTCTTTAGTGGAAAGAGCTCGCAGACACTCGGCGATGCATATGTTAAACTGAGGCCGCCCTTACTCGAAATATATATAGAAGCTTTCCTCGTTATTTTTTCAACAAACAGGTACATCATATTCAAGAGGAAGGATGGTTGACACGTGTTCCTCACTTATTTTTTAAAAACAAAAATTACCAGCTAAGCAACAAAAACTAAAATTCCAAACGCCCCCTAGCTATCACTCAAAAAGCAAATAGGTTTCTCAAGGCAAAAAAATGAAAAAAAAAAAAAGTAAAGAGAAGGTTGAACGAAAATATTTGTGAAGAACGGTGTAAAAGAGAGAGGAACAGAGTAAATTTTGCTATTGATTAATTGTGAGAAGTAAATTGCAACGGGTATTTATTGTAATATACATTTCAACAACAATGGTGGCATTTTGTGATAGAGTGAGAAGCTTCCATTATTGAACAATAGTGTTAGATTCAATAAGTGACGATGTAAGTTAAATTTAATAAGCAATGATTGCACATAACTTTGAGTTTCGGCAATTGATGATCGTTGAAAATTGAGAATTTCATTTTTGTCAATTTCATAGAAGTTAGCATTTTTGGGTGAGTGTTCTATGTACTTTCTCATCAAATTTGGATTTGACTGTTTTGCTTATGCAGCTTAAACTTTCTTTGAATTTTTCATTTTGTATAAAAAAAATTGCTTTCTTTCATTCAATGACAGTAACTTAATATATTCATGAGTAGTAAATACTTTTGAGATTGATCATTCGAACAATATTTATTTAGTCAAGAATTTGATTAAGAAAACTAAGGACTATTTTCCAAGATCAAATACTTTGAGTAGTTGAATTAAACATAAGAAATAATGTAATGATTATTTTTTATTGTATAATGGGTGTTTTGGAAAAATCTTGGAAATATTAGACAAGTAATTTTGGTTAAAAGTGGGAAGTGTACTTGGAAAGGTTTTGTTAATATGTTGTGAAAATGGGGTGAAAGGATGATAATTTTTGTAGTATTATATTTGAAAAAAGAGGTGCAATAGCATATGTTTCTTTATGGTGTTGTATGCAATGACAAGGCCTTTTTTATTGGTGTTGCCTTGTGAATCAATAAAATAAGTTATGATGCATCATAATATCCACTTTTAAGAGTCAATTTTCTTTTTTCTCCTTTGCATATTTAGATTTTTGTAAATGATTCCTTTTTTATTGTAGTTTTCAATCTTTGGAGAGGAGTTTTTTTTTTTTTTCTGAGGAAGGAGTTATTGTGCATCATCATGTTTGTAGGAGTTATCATTCTTTCTCTATTACAATTTTCATTTCCCTTATATAAAATGTTTTAGAATATGCATTTGATTTAGCTAGTAATTCTTAAAAAGCTATCACAAATTATGATTAAATAGATTAAATACAGCCCCACTAATATATATGAAAATAGATTGAGCAATTTTTGCTTATAAAGAACTATGTGCTATCACAACGAAATTAAAAGAAGAGCAAACTATGCTTTTCTAATCTCATGAGTAGGTAAGATTGAATCCATATTCTAGTGGTTATCCAAATAAAATGTTATAATGTATTGCTAGTATAGGACATGATTTATTTTTTTCTTTTGCCTAAACCATTAGGTGAATGATGATGCATTGATTATAATGATACCTTACACAATAACTTATTATAGATTATCTTTAAATGTCCAATGCTCCATGACTAGACATTTGTTTTATATATGATGTTTAAAATTGTAAAATAAGCAAAGGAATACATTATTGAATAAAATGGAGAAATTTCTGTTAAAATATATTTCATTTGCATTTTGGTAAAACACTTCATTTTTTGAATCAAACTTTCAGGTGTTAGTCTACATTCTTTTAGTTATTGATGACACAAAGTTGATGACAAAGTTCAATTATTATTCAAATTTTCTCTTGATTAGTTGTATATGCTTGATGAAATGTTATTTTACATTAAGATTTTATATATCTTAATATCATTCTCATTACAGGTTATTATTATGAGCTTCAATGATAATTGAATGTTTTGGACAAGGTTTTTTCTATTACACTTCCCATATGATAATCATTAACTATTAATAAAAAAAAAACACTTGGGATATTTTGTAAAGCCTTTCTATATAGTGTGCAATTAATGTTTTCTACTAAGCTTTTATCCAAAAAAAATGTTGCTAAGTTAATATAGAAATATTATATATTATATTCTTCATGGTTTGGTTTATTATACATTCTAGTTATATATCCCTATAAATTCTATCCATTTATTTGTGCAATTTTTAGAATAGAAGGCATCATTTGCTTCAATTGCTCCATCTGTATTGTTGATGCTATTTTAATCTTAAGGATTAGCTTCTCTGAATTTTTCTACACCCTTTGTATTAAGGTTACTTTTAAAGCTTAATTTTTTATTTCTATTTGATGTATGTTTTAGACAATTATACTAGTCTTATTCTTTAATTTGCTTGCTTTCAAGGTTAATCACAAGCAATTTCTCATAAAGAAACTTAGAAGGTTGAAAAGCAAGGTGAGAAGGAGCCCGAAGAGGATAGAAAAAACAATAGAGGATGAATCCAATGAAAACTAGACTTTTAAGGATGATTTTTAGCCTTTTGAAAGTGGTAAAAAGGATACATTTGTCAAAAGGCAGAGCTATTGATTAAAAGTGGGCTTACAAAAGGGGTAGTTGTATAATGGCTTTTAATTATTCAATCATCCTTCTAGTTATCATTTATGTTCTATACTCTCCTATGCTTCTTTGCTTAAATCTTTTGTACTTGATTAAATTGTTTTCAATGGTGATGTGCACCTTTTTTATGTTATCATACACTTGAGTAATTGTTTAGATTGATGTTGATGCAATTTTGTGTCCAATTTAATTCCTCGTAAATTTTAAAATTGTGACAAAAGCTCTTTGAGTGGATAATTTTCATTATGTCATGCAGAGTCTTATTGCATTGATATGTATAGTTACTAAAATCAAATCGAACATTAAATTAGATAAAGGTCTAGTTCAATGAATTACTGATTCAATTAGTGAATCATTAGTTTAACCACTTATAATATAAATATATAAAAAATAATAAGAAATACATGTCTAATAAGTAAAATAATAATAAGTTAAATTATTGGTTCTTCAAAACACAATAATATAAAGAAAATGATTTGAAATTATAAAAAATCTCATAATTAAATAAATTAAAATTTTTTAATAGTTAGTGGCATAATATAATATAGTGGTACAATATGATTAATTAAAAATCATCAATTGAATTAATTTTTTTATTAGTTCACTTGCAAAATTAATTTAATAGTGCAATCTAAATTAGATTAAATATTAATTTATTAATTAAATTTGTTAAGTTAATTTGGATTTAATAACTGTGTTAATATGTATATTAAGAATGTGGGAGAATTGATACAATTAAATTTTGGCAAAAAAGTTATTAATGAGGTATTAATAATTTTATTTTATGTTTAATTCAACATGTAACCTGAATTCCTAAATTTGGCATAGCATACGAGTTGCAATTAGGGCTTCTAATGGCATACTCCACTTAACTTCAAGTGAAAAAAATAAAATCTCTCTATGAAGTAATAGCATCTCTTACAATTTTATAGTAATTTTGGCCAATCAAATTATTAATGACATGGGTAGCTTGTAGAAGTTACCTAATTTACTTAACTTGTACATGTGCATGAATGTTTCAAAATGTGACTATTTTATATTATGTCACTAAGGATTTGTCTCATTCAAGCATTTCTAATCTTATGTCCTACTCTAAAGGTGAATAATTAAAATTTGAATCCTATTTTAAACCACTGAGGCTAGAATACATCAATCAAGTCAAAAACTAACATCATAATCAACTAAGAAATATAGCATCTATACTTTCACCTAGAGTCATTTTTATAGCAGCATTAGCAATTACTATAAAAAAAATTAGAAGAGACACTTACCTGGTAAATTGTAAGCTTACTATTAGTTTGAGACATATGAAAGTGATAACTATCAATTCAAGAATGCAAGGTAATTCATTTGGAACTTGACTCATAATTAGAGATTTGGTCCAAGATTCAATATGTGGTAAGCCGGTAATCAAGATTTATTCACATGAGTTTCCTATCTTAATAATCAATTAAATAAAATTCTAAGCAATATTTATGGATTGTTAAACACTTTTATTTCTAGTTTTCTAGTATTTGGCCTAACAGTACAATTAAACAAAATATAGTTAAGCACAAAGACAAATTAATAAACAAACCTGAAAATGCCAAGTTTTGTTGATTAAGAAAATCAGTATCACATTTTCTACAAAATCAAAGGCTTCATTCGATTTAACTTTATTATGCCTTTGAGTTACCTATACTAGCTATTGTACATAGAACTCCAAACTTTTAAAATTACAACTTAAGGAAATGTATATTAATAGAGAATGTTAACCATAACTAATTAAGATATGGTAGAATCTCCTTTGATCATATATGCTATTGCTAAATTGTTAACCATAAATTAGGGCAATATTGTAGTTGTCTCATCAAACACAAACCCAAATTTCAAAAGAATATGAATTGAAAAAATTGCAATGTGGGGATTCTACAATCCTAAAGCTCAAATTAATACACCATTTCTACCCCTTTTTGTAAACCCAAGAAAATTTTATAGAATTTAACAATAAAACAACAATTCTTATCTCAGACCTTCATACTCAATCACTTTATCTTTTCGTTAAATCGATGACTCATGACTATCATATAACAATCAACTGATGTATGTGTTAGCCCAAAGTTAGACACATGTAAAGGTATGAGGCCTCTCTTTTTAGATAAGAAGACACATGTATAATAGTCCACTTAAATTTTAAACCATGGAATATCACGTTCAATGGAAAAAGAAAAAAAAAGTAGCAAAATATAATAGCAAACTTGTCAAACTTACAAGCCCTTCATCACCTTTCTTACAAGAATCCATATTCAAATACACCAAATTCAATTCAATAGTCCTAATTTTTCCATTAACAAATGTAATGATCCTATTTAGATAAATTCTTAATTGACATTAATTCTTCATACATCACCTTAATTTTATGACTTAGCATGAAGATTGACAATACAATGTTAATTAGGATAAATTCTAATCCTCACCTATTTTCACATTCTATTTGTATAAAAAAAATTTAATTAGAGAAGCAAGATGAGAATTACAAAGGCAATGGAAAGACATTCTCTCCATTACAAACATAAAAATGAAAATAATTTAATGATTTAGTTATAAGGGATGACTTAGTATAAGGGTCCTAAATTACCTAGCACATTTAAGATACACAAGAACTTACAATCTTAATTTAAATTTGCATAATAGTAGGCATGATCAAAATATTAGACCCCATTACAGATTCAAAACTAGAACTAATTTATTTTAAACTACTCATTTCAAATACACAAAATAAGACATAAATATTGAATTAATAAAGCAACAACCACCTAATAATAGATAGGAATCTGATTAAAACATGATCATGGAAACCTAATTTTCCATAACAACTAAGGCAACAAGTTGAGCTTTCTTCCTGATTTAGATACAAAAAATAGCTATAAACCAAGGCAAATAGGATCACAAATATTTGAAATAAATTTCCTTTTCAATGGCTATTGGATGGTATATTAATTGAAACCATTGCACATAAGATTCATGGAAATTTAAAAGCATAACACATAGCTTAAATCAAATCTAAAGAAATGACATAATCAACTTCATTGGAAGTTAAGGTGCCTACCATGGCACACTATTGAAAATTAGTTATACATTATGCCAAAAAATCAGAAAGTATATTAACAACATTAAACAATTAGATCAGTAACTAGTATTACGATGATTTGTCACTATAAACTAAAATTATGCTTGTGTGCTATTAAGAAGAAAAAAGTAAATCATACAAGTTAAAATTGATATCATAAAACAAATTCAAACTTCAAGCTACATCAAAATAGAAAAGATAGAAAATAAATGATGAAAACCTCAAAATGATTGCAAAATCGATTAAGATACTATAGAAACTCCTTTGATCATATTTACCTGACCTTAACAGAATAGTTTAGTTATCTTGTTAAACAAAAACCTAGGTTTAGAATGAATATAAATAGAAAAACTTGCATCCTTATCAATATTCTAGCACCATCAATACTCCACTATTTACGTCCATCTTCGCAAACCTGATAAAAACCTATAGAATTTGACCAAAAAGAATTAATACTTGATATCATCATGCTCAACCACTTCTTCATTCAATTAAATTGAAAATGGTTAGCATAAATTTCCTCAACAATAATGTTCGTTCCTTTAATTAGCTTCCCCTGATGTATGCCAACCAAACTCATCATAGTAGATAATTCCTAAATTCATTCTAATCATTAATATGTCAATAAAATGATGAAGCTTATGGTCTTGAATACAAATAGACTTCTTTGCCATTGAAGAATTTTTTTTAGGTATAGAATTAAAGGAAGCTCTTTACCCCAGTAATCTAATTTCAAGACATTAAAGGCAAATGTTGCAAGTTACCTCTTTAGATTTTTAAAATTTTACCATGTAAGCTTGTTGTATGTGATACAACAAATTCTTCCATTTATACCACAAAATCAATCACTTTTTGTAATATTTTTGTCAAAAAATATAAAATATTTATTTTCTCATAAACTTAAACATTAAACTCTTAAAATGGCTTTTGGTTTATAGAATCAAACAGTTCTCATAATTATAATATTTTCAAAAAATTAATTCTTAAGAATTTAGTTCTTAAGAATATGACATTATCATATTTAGCTTAATTAGAAACATTTTTAAAAATATTACAATATTAAGTTTTAATTATTTTAAATATTTTAAAAAATATTATTTAATTACTAAATATATCCTCATTAAAAATTGAGTGATTTACTAGTGGTGGGTGATAGGTGATAGTGGTTATCAAAAATAAATGGTAGTCAACATTAGTTATCAACAATAAGTAGTAGCCAATGGTAGTTACTGACAATAAATAATGGTGAAGAGTGATCATTGATAATAAGTGATGATCAAGAATGGATGGTGATTGGTAGTGGGTGATGAAAAACCATGATCATCACTAGTAGGCGATAATGAGCATTGATTGGTGATGGTTAATAATGATCACCTACAATAGATTGTAATAGACAGTAGTTACTAATAATGAGTGAAGGTGAATGATAGTCATTGTTGATGGGTTATAGTTGACAATGATGATGGAAATAGGTGGTAATTGATAGTGGTCACTATAATGGTGGACAATAATTGATTGTGGTGAATGGTGGGGTAGACAAAATTCCTATGTCATCAAAATATAGGATACACACCTCCCTGTGAGAATATTTTGGAAGAATATTACTAAAAATATTCTTCGGAATGTCAACATTTTCAAGAATGTTTTGTTAAAATTTGATCAAATATGGGAATATCACATTTTCTTAAAATATTTTTAGAAGTTTGAAAAAGATCCTTCAAATTAAATGTCACCTGAAGGTAAATTATATTAATATTCCTTAACATTTGGATTAAATATACTCCCTTTATCTTGATTGTCATTTTTGGCTTTAACCCTTCCTGTGAATTTCATTTTAATAAACTCCCTTCCTTGTGTGAGAAAAACTCATTTAAATGCGATTCGTTAAGACTTACATTTTAAATGGACCTATTTTGATCAATCCAATCAGTATCGTAAGCTTGCAAACTAGATCTTTTTTGCTCTAAAAAAATAGTTACCTATGAGTTGGCTCACAATCTATGTAAATTTGACCTATTTAAACTTTCTATTTTATTAGCTTATTTTTGGTAAATTCAATCCGCAAAAAATTCACAAACTGGTCCACAAAACCCTAGGATCTTAACCTATTAAACACCTTTACTCTTTATCATAGTGATTTTCTATCAATTTGATGACAATACTACCCAAAAACCATGACTTCATATATTTCAAAAGGAGTCAATATTCTAGAATTTTAATACAATAATTATCTTTAACAAAACTTTATATTTAAATCCTTTAAATAATAATTATTTTAATTTAATACACATCATTAAAAGAAATTACTAAATGATCATAAACCTTTTTTTCCTTATCTTATATCTTTATTTTATAACTCTTTTATAATTATTTACTTGTTAAAATGGAAATCATAATTTGAATAGTGTGATATTTCATATATTTGTTAATATTTTATATTTTAAATAACCAATCACTGTTATAAATTTAAAAGGACAATTTACAATTTTACTTTTATTATATAAATCTACAATAGTTCATTATAATATTTTTTTAAAGGATATCAAAGTATTGAAATTCATAGAATATAAATAAATAACAAAATCGCACCACAAATTTATTGTATTCTATTAGGAAATTAAATGATGATCAAGCTAATAACATAATAAATTCACCGTATACTAAGAAAATCAGTCTAATAACAAATCCATCGAATATGAAAATGAAAAAAATAAAGTATAATTTTAAAGCTAATAACTTAATAATTTTAATGCACAATAAAATATGAAAATCAAATTGATAATCCACTGAGTACTAAAATAAAATCAAAAGATGAATCTAATAACTCTAGGAGGATATTTTATTTCACCTTTTATTATTAAAAATAACATAATAGTCATTACAGGAATACCAAAGAAATTACAGACAAAAGTGAAGAAAATTACACAACCACCAAAATATTGAAACACAAATCAAAGAAAAAGTGAAAAAATTTAAAAAAAAAAAGTGATCCACTTTCTCAAAAGGATTTTCACCCTTCAGAACTTCACCTACCCAGCATCCTCCTCCCCCTTCTCTAACTAGATTTCACTCTTTCCCACTTGATAATAAAGCTTCTCTCAGGCCAGAATGCCTTTACTTCTCAAGAGAAAGGCTTTGATTTTCATATATCACCATACGGACTTTTCCTACAAGTAGAGATAATGAGCCATATAAAATAAATAAATAAATAAAATCTGACACAATCACTCAAAATAATAATAATAATAATAATAATTTTGATGCATGGTTAGTCAAAATCGTAGCAAGTTCTCTTTTAGCAAATTGTGACCAAATCAACAAAACAAATCAAATCTACTTAAAAGCAACAAAGTCACACCTTTATATGATATAATTTACAGTTGAGAATTTCAAAAATTAAACTACAACGATAGTGAGAAAAAACACACACAAAGGGTAGTGAGATTTGATTTCATTGGAATAGTAATTAAGGTGTTAGTTGCCGCCTTAGCTATCAATAGCCATGGCAAATATGAGGCTATTGCAAGTTTTGATCTCTGTAACTCATACTATGTGACAGGCAACAAATAAAAACACAAATTGAAATAGAAGAACTTAAATTATTCATAGTGGTAAAATCATCAATGAAAAAAAGAGGAACACTAAAATATAATGCTTACAAGAGAAATGTTAAGAAGGCAATAGTAGAGACTACAGAGGCTTCTGGAGAAAACAAGGATAGAAGATAAGAAAAATGAAAAAAACAACTCTTCACTCAAATAGCTTGTGTGGCCATTTTTGTCCATAAACAGTGTCTTCCACTTCTATCAATTTTTAGGGGAACAAACACTAAAAATGAAAATTAAGGGGGAGGGAGTGTATTTAGCTCCAATTTCTAGAGAAGTTAAAGTAATTTGCCTAACTTTAAATTATACAGAAGTTAAAAGTAACACCAATTATTCACTTAAGATCATGTAATTGTTTCATAAATTTTTTAGCCAAAAATTACAATATTATTATATATTGATTTATCACTTTGAAAAGAACATTATAATTCATTTTTTAGTATTTGATAAAATTTCAACATATCTAATTTAATTTTTATTATTATATAACATAAAAATTATGCATGAAAAATGAAACAATAAACTAAGTTAACTCATACAATAATATAGTAGTTCATATTTAAAAAGTTCATAAAAAATCACGTAGCTCAATGAAATGATTAATTAAGTGGATGATAAATGTTAATTTCAGGTTATATATTTGACTCTTATGTTTTCAAAATTAGAAGGAGCAAAATCAAACTACCCTAATGTTCAAGAATGTATTTTGTATTTTTTTATTTTTTATCATTTTTAATTTGAAAAACTTATTTATTATTAAGTTTAAATTAATTTTAAAAAATATTATTCAAAACTAGTTTTTCCCATTATTAGTTTTTATCCAAAACAATTCCTATTTTGTTTACTTTATATAAAATTTGTAAAATAATATTTAATTTTAAATCTCATTCTCAACTAAATGATAAATGACACATTTTAAACCAAATTAAATTAATTTAAATTTGATTTTACATAATACTTAAGCAAAGTTTTCTTTTATTACAACTTCTTTCATATTAGGAGATTATGAGCTCCTTAAAGAATGAAAATATTTTTGTTGGGAATGAGCTCATAAAAGTAATTAATTTTTGTGAATTATTTCATTTTTAATTCAAATTATTATAAATATTTTCTAAACTCTTATTTCATATAAAAATTAAATAAATGTCTAATTAATTATATAATATATATTTATAGGATCATAATATGGATTCATAGAAAATATGGGTATAAATTATTTATAATTAATAGATTGATATTGGTAGAGAATAAATAGAGTTGGGCACATTATTTATGTTGTAGTGAATTTTAGTTAATTAACTCATATCATAACCCAACCTTAGTTATAATTGGTGTAGAAGCTAATTTTTCAATCTTCACCAATCTATCCTTTATTTATTAATAAATTATTATTACATGTGGGGTTTATTAAAGGAAAACAATCAAAAAGTAGGAGGGAATAATAGAATCTCATCCATCACTAATACTTCAATAATAAAAAAAAAGAAGTTAGGCCTGCTTATAAACTTTCCAACTTGAGGATAAGTCGACCTAACCCTAAAAGAAAGGAGTTTATATACTTCTACCTTTGACATATATTGGACAAGGCCTCAAAATATTTAATTACATCAAAAAATGCTATGCATCACCTAGTCATAACAAAAAGCTTTCCAAATGCTTCAATTTTGAGGTAGTGGTGGAAGATGATTAACTTGAGAATTTGAAAAGCGAATACACAAAAGGGGTAAGTACAGAATTTAATGAATAAACATTTTGGCACAATCAAATTTAGAGAGTAATTATAAGCTTACAAACTGGATTTACCATCCTTTGTATCTAAATATGTAAATCACATAATCCACAACACAATGAACATCAACATGTTACTTATATAATTATACATATTCATTTATATTTAAAATTAGTAAAAAATTTTGAAAGTTGTTCTCCGATTAGAATCTTTTCAAAAGTGTTATTTTTTAAAACAGTATGAATAATTTTTGTGGCAAGTGTGTATCATAATAAACTTTTGACTAATACTATTTTAGCTAAATGGGGCATGGATCTAAGTACTGTCAATTTTATCCTAATGATGAGGAATCAATTTTACATGTTTTGAGTGATTATAAGCGTAAATCTAAGGTCTGAAAAGGCTTATTCCCTTCTTACTTTCATACTGATTTTATTATCCATGATTTAGAGGATCATATTTAGTATGAAACAAAGTTTTAGTGAATTTTATGGTTTAATCTAGCCTAACATTTGAGTTGTTAATTGTTCGTCTCTAAGGAGCTAGAGAAATAAAAGTATGCATCAATCGTCTTTGATTTGGCCAACCAATACTAAAGCAATAATTTTATGATATCAACAAGCTTGTGATACATCTAGAAGTGGAACGACAACCTCCTTAGGCAAACTGTGTGACAATTAATTGAAATGGTACAACAAAACTAGAGACAAACCAATCAGGTTTTGATGGCTTAATTAGACCTTCATATGGTGCATGGCTTTATGGAATTGCAAAACCCCTTGGCATTTGTTCCTCCTTTATTAAAGAGTACTGGGAAGCTACATGTGGACTCCTAGCATCTTGGAAATTGAGATTTAGAAAAGTGCAACTTGAATGTGATTCAAGAGCACTAATTTCTTACTCGTCTAATCCTAATCCAAATAGCAGCAAGCATGATCTTATTCAGATTATTCAAAATATGTTGCAATTCAACTAAAGTGAGAATTCAACATATTTACTAGGAAGGGAATTTCTATGTAAATTGGATAGCTAACCATAGCATTACTCTAACTTTTAGCTACCATACTTTTAGTAGTCCTTGTTAGCCTTAAGGCTTCATGTGATAAGTTTTGATGATGACAAATAAGTATTGCAATAGCATTGTATGTCTTGTGTTAAAGTGATATATTGTGTAAGCTTTAATAAACATACTATGTTATGGTTTATGCATATATGATATAATGAATATGCTTGTTCTTGTATATGCATGATGAGAACTAAGTGTTTGTAATAGCATTGCATGTCTTTATACCAAAATATTATAAAATCTTCAATAAACATGCTATAGTATGATTGAAATAGCAATGCTTGATTATATGCTAAAAGAGCTATATTGTAGACAAGCATTACTAAGCATATGATTAATCAAGATATATAGAAGGACGATCATGCATGAACTTGTGCTAATTGGTTTTATATGAATTATGCATCAATATCTTGATATATTAGAGTGGACTAACTATATTGTTTGCAAGGTTAATGAACTTGTATATAGGAAAATCCAAAATGAAGAAGAGTGAGCATTGAAGCAAAAGAATGGAAGATCACATCATGCTCAACTCAACAACAAGAAAGAAATATAAGAAAGAAGATGTGATCCAAGCATTGAAGGTTGAGAAGATTAAAGTATTTAAAAGCTTGGAAGTATAAAAAAAGCTAAGGAACTTTATTAGTATAGTTTTTCATCCTAAGACTTAGTCCTTCTTGTAAAATAGAGTATTTCATAATATAGAACTCAAACATGTTTTTCATAATTTTATCTTGATCAAAATGCTTTAAAATATAGCCTACAATCATGTTTTTACAAGATAGCCTACGGGGACATTTCAAAAATAAATGAGATATGAGTTTTTGATATTTTTAGTTTTGACCTTTGGTTATTCTCTCAATCATATCTCATAAAATAATCATATTTTACTGTAAAAAAATTTTCGTATGAAAATAGACTCAAAGAGCTTTCCATGGACATATCATTTACTTAAAATGATCTATATATGAAAGAGTTATGATCTTTTCAAGATGAGTCTAAAAATCAGCTTTCTGCATGATAGTCATTTCTTATATATGCTCATTATTTTCATCATATCTTGAAAAATAAAAATAATATGAGCATGAAATTATTTTTATGTAAAAATAGACTTAAAGGGCTTTCCATTGACTATTCATTTACTTAAAATGACTAATATATGAAAGAGTTATAAATTTTACAAATTGAGTTTTAAAATCAGATTTTCACTGATTCATTATTTCTGACCTTTTCCTATTATTTGGAATATATCTTAAAAATGACATTAGATATGAGCATGAAACTAGTATCATTTGAAATTATACTCAATTATATTTCCAATGATAGGTCATTTTCTTAAAACCGACTTAAAATGAAGAAGTTATGACATTTTAAAGTTGAGTCTACATTTCTGTCTGGGTGAATCGATTCAGCAATCAATTCCAACCATCCAAAATACATCCAAAGAGCACTCTGGACGTCCTAAATTGATTCACCACTCGATTCCAGCTGTTCTAGTGCATGAATAATGGCTAGTTTTCACTCCTAACAACCCCAAATAACTATAATACTCCATGGGCTCCATATATAAGCTAAGATACATCAAATACAACCTAGAGAGAGCCTGAACATCAATTGGAAACATCATTTTATATCCTTCTTCATCCAAATCATGACTTGAGCTTTAATTTCTGAAATTCTTCTATTCTAACAGCTTCATTTGTATTATCCACTCTTTAAGAGAGTTTTTATGAATTTTTTTTCATCATATATCATTTCCAAATTATAAAAGGTGAGGTATCCCTTAGAAAAACTTAGAGAGGATGAGGTATTCCTTATAAAAGAGTTTTTACTCAAGGAAGAGTAAGGATTGTAAGGCTTCTTCAAGTGCCAATTAAAACTTGAAAAGATAGTGGATTAACACAAGCTTGGAGAGCTTGGAGAGTGGATGTACACCTTAGTGAGGATATTCAAGGGAAAAATCACTATAAATCCTTGTGTTTGTTCTCTTTACCCTATCTCTTTATTGTTTTTGCAACATAGCTCTATTTTGCTAGTTTTTGCTCTATTTTTCTGCTGTGTACACTCTGTTTTGCTGTTACTATTTGCTAGAAATATTTGTGTTATAATGCTTATGTTGTTACTTAGATATTTGAATGATTAAAAGAGAAATTCATTTCTGTTTTGCTATTGTTGTTTGCTGAAATATTATACTGAATGCTTTATTCTTATTGTTGATAATTGTTGAATACATTATGCATCAATATTGATCTTGATCCTTAAATGATTAAAAGATTGAATTAAATGATTGAAAAGGAAATTCATCTATGCATGTGCTTTTTGATTATTCATCTATGCATAGTTGAATGAGTGGCTTTGCACAAGAGTATTGAATTGCTATATGTTATGTGCAAACCTCTTCATTAAACTATCTTCTTGATGCTTTGTTTATATATAGTTAAATAAGTTAGTTTGCACTAATTCCTTAATTTATCATATCTTGAGTGCAACAAGCATCCTTATAAAACTTTCTTGGAATTATTTAAGTCAAATTTATCCTCATGACTCCCCAAAATCAAAAGGCTTTCAAAAAGAATTGCAAAAATAAAAAAAAATTTGAAAAATAAGAAAAATTTTAAAAACACCCAATTCACCCTCCTCTTGGGTGTAGGTTACCAAGGCCAACAGTCCTCCATTAAGAATACTTACGAATCTCTGAAGTTCATAAGATTGTTTTTTCTTAGTTATTCCTTTTATTTTGAGTGTAGGTCCTTTTGATTTTTTTTTTAAAAAAGAAACTTCTTTCATATTCATTTAATTAATTCATTATTAAATTTACAAATTTATAGTTAAATCATTGTAAGTCTTTAACTAAAGTGGCATATAATATTATTTGAAGTCTTTACCTTCTTGTCCATCTTGATTTAAATCCTAAGATTACTTATGTGTAAATTCAATAGTTTAACTACTCATATTGTTATTAAAAAAAATGTTATATTTACCATTAATCACAAATTTTTGAACAAAATGCAAATATCCTTCTTAAAATAAGGTCTGATTCATATAATTCTCCTTATGTTTAAACTTCTATAAACAACTCCTTTGAAGTTTTAAAAAATTAAAAATGTTAAAATTTCACTTGAAAAGAAAAAGGTATACAAGCCTTCTATGACTATTTCTAACCTTTTTATTGCATTACCTTACCTCCCCAATGCGATGAGGCTAAACTTTAGCTATAACTTACTCAAAGCATTTGTCTTCAGTTATATTTTAAATACATAAAAATTCAACCACCCAGTTAGGTAGAAATTTAATTTAGGATAAAATCCTTACAAATTCTCAACCCCTCGCTTGTAGTAATTTAGTTTAGGAGAAAGCTCACTTACAAATTTACTGAAATTATTGCTAAAAGCAGAAACGAAGAATCACGGGTGACTTATACGTAGGATTTTAACATTTAGTTTTCTTTTTTTTTTTTTTAAGCTCAAGATGATTATTCGTAAAATTTAAAGCCTTAGGAGCTATGTAGTACTAAACTTTAGACTAGTTATTCGTATTTTTCCCAAAAAATTTTACCTAATCGTATACTTTTAAAAGGGTTAATAGAAATTATAGCATTAAAAGAATAATTCAATACCTGTTATTATATGTGAATCAGTGAAATAAATAGATATTTTAGTAATCTATTTTTTATTTGTTGAGAAAAGAATCGAGAGCTAGCGTTGCTTTATTATTAAGACAACTTCTACCATAATTAGCAGATGCTTAATAGCATGAAATGGTAACAAACTTGAAAGCAAGACCTTCTCATTGAGACGATTAAAGTCGTTATATATTTTCATTTAGATTGACATAAATAAGGAGTTTCATTCCGCTACCTACGAATTTGTACACGGTGGTTAGTGTTACTTATAAAACATTTTTAAGTCCTTGAATATGGGAGATTCTACTTGTGTAGTCATATCAAAATTTTAAATTGTGATTCGCAATTGCAATTTCAATTTTTTACGATCACATACTACAACATTCACATTTTTCCTTTTGGATATTTATTCACAATTCTACTAATCACAGCATAATAGTAATTGCAATTCAAAATCATACATCATATATGCAGGCCATCATAGAACAATAACAGAAAAATTAACAAGGGTTTAAATCTCAGAAATGATCCTTATTAGAAATGAAGAAATTCATTAATGCTCTAATTCCTAAAGTAGGTGTCTCACAAAAAGAATAAAGAAAACAAAATTTCAACACACGAACTACCACTCAAAAACAAGCATTCCATAAATAAAACACTATGCTCTATCCCAAATAGAGCTCCTGATTCACGGCTCTGATACTCCTAAGATAAAAGGTTTCTTGAAAGACAAGGTAACAATCCCAAACCATGCCAACATGTTTAATATTAAAAAGACAAATAAGAAAAGAAATGTCCTCTAAATTCATGGGTAAGCACATATGATTATAACTTGTGTAACATGGAACAAGGAATTAAACTCTGAGAAAGAGGAGGAGCCAAGATGCACACAACACAGGGCACAAAACAATGTGTGATATCTAATATAACGTATATTACAATAACTGTCTCGATAAGGTACAAAATCCCACCCCCCACAAAAATATGTACAGCACCAATATGAAATCACGGGAATACATCAACGCGGTAAATGGTAATTATTCCCTGCTGTACGATCTATGTTGTTCTAAAATTGTTTTAGATGTATTTGTCCCTCCCCCCCCCCCCCTTTTTCCTGTTTCTAAAAGTGAATAGGATGGCCATCATTTTACAATTGAAATTTCAAAGAATCTCAACAGTTATAATGTACCGGTGTTTGCTCTTTCCAACTTTATTCTGCTGATAAAATCATCGACTGTCATGGTTCCGAGTTCCCCGCCAAACCTAGATCTGACTGTAACTGTGTGAGTCTCAACTTCCTTTGCGCCAACAACTGCCATCAACGGAATCTTCTGCTTCTCTGCATTTCTTATTAGTTTTGGCAGGCGCTCACCATGGCAAACTTCAGCTCGAACGCCATTCATTTTCAGTTTGTTGGCCACATCATTACAGTATTCAAGCTGCGTGAAAATGCAGAAAAAGATATTTTCAATCTACAGACAATCTTTGTTCTCTCACATGTGAAATTATTAAGATTCTTTCTGCCTGCTAAGGTTTTCTTCACTGCCCCATTTTCAGCGTTATACACTTTGCATCTAAGACAATATCTGCAAATAGATTAAAATTTTAATTTAATGACAACTGCTTCCCCATGTAAATTATCAATTTGCTTGTTTTCTATTCTCTTTCCCTTGTGGAAGATATGCCGATGCTCTTTTCATAGAGCTCAATCTTGCTACATTTAAGAAGTGAAATATTGAGGATCAAGGATGACTAGGGATGAGAAAACAGAAGAGGTTTTACACAAATCCACCCAAGAGATCCTGGGTAAACTTATCATTATATTGCTAATCATACAGCTAAAAGATGTCTTACCTGGGTGTCAGTAACTGGTAAAACTCGAGCTTGGATTGGAGAAAGCCATAATGGGAAATCCCCAGCATAATGCTCTATAAGAACGCCAAAGAATCTCTCCAAGGATCCAAGCACTGCTCTATGGATCAATATAGGTCGCCTCTTTTCAGTGTTTGAGTCCACATATGTCATATCAAATCGCAGTGGTAAATTGAAGTCTACCTGTCAAGTTACAAAGATTCAAGTCAATCATCTAGGCATGTTAACAATTTGATTCAGAAATCAAAAGAACCACAACATTGAAATTGTGTGTGAGAGGACAGATAATGTAGAGCAAGTAAAATTAAAAGAACCACAACATTGTTCTGAGAGCAAGACAATGCTTATTTTGAGGTCAGGACTTGCCTGTATGGTTGAGCACTGCCACTTCCTTCCAAGGGCGTCCTCTATCTTGAGATCAATCTTGGGCCCATAAAAGGCACCTCCACCTTCATCAATTTGATAGGTCCACCCTTTATCATCCAAAGCATCTCTTAAAGCAGAAGTAGCTTTCTCCCATATATCATCATCTCCAACAGCTTTTTCAGGCCTTGTAGACAAATTTACTTCATATTTTTCAAAACCAAATTGCAACAAAATTCCTTCTGTAAGATCTAGGACACCCCTGATTTCATCTTTAATCTGATCTTCTAAACAAAATATGTGGGCATCATCCTAAAAAAATTATCCTGAGGTCAAACAATAGGTCATCTAATGGCATATATCTCGCAAAAACATGATAGGAAAGAAATACAGTATCCACTGCATTGCTACACTCGTGGGCAGAAGACAACACATTCCATAAAATGTTTTAAGTATAACAACGCTGAGAATTAGCTTTAAATCAATTCAGTTCTACTTTTATGATCTTCAAAGTTTGTAAAATTCAAAACAATAATCAGCAGATGAAAATGTATATACAATAACAGTATCCAAGCTTGATATGAAAGCACACCTGGGTAAAACCTCTAACACGAAAAAGGCCATGCAAACTACCAGATAACTCATATCTATAAACAGTCCCCAATTCTGCTACCCTGATAGGAAAATCCCGATATGAATGAAGCTTCCTCTTGTACATCAAAATATGGTAAGGGCAATTCATAGGCCGAAGTTGATATAGCTCATCTTCAATATTCATCTGGTCATACATATTCTCTTTGTAGAAGTCCAAATGACCACTGATTTTCCAAAGATCTGCTTTTGCCACATGTGGTGTGTACAGCAGATCATAACCACGTTCCCTATGAATTCTTTTCCATAGATCCTCCATTATATGTCTAACAACAGCACCCTTTGGATGCCAGAAAACCAAACCCCCACCAGCATCATCCTGCAATATATATCAAAAGTTCAAAAACCAGGTGCAAGATTTGCCATCATGCATCAATACTTAATTTTTATTTTTTAATATAAAAAAAAGAGAGAAAAGCGGAAATCAGAACCCAACTCTTAAGTCATGCTGCTCATCAATACTATCAATAAACATGCAAAATCAATTAATGCATAACAGCAATGACAGAACTCTGTTAAATTACCTGTATTGAAAACAAATCAAGATCTTGTCCCAAGCGCCTATGATCCCGACGCTTAGCCTCCTCTTTGAAGTGAAGGTATGCTTTCAACTGCTCTTCATTCTCCCATGCAGTACCATAGATCCTCTGCAACATTGGTTTCTTTTCATCTCCTCTCCAATAGGCACCAGCAACAGACTCAAGCTCAACTGCCTTTTTGTTAATACTTCCAGTCGATTCAACATGAGGACCAGCACAAAGATCCCACCATTCATTGCCTTAAAGGAACAATGAATACAAAATGTGATCAAAAACTGAAGGAGGGCAATAACTCTTTGTATCATTGCAATGTGAAATCTGCAAAGCACACATTTTTGGGCCAATTTTTGCCTCTCCTTTGTCAATATGTGTTACTTTACTGTTTCATTTTCATAGTACAAATATCAAATACACTAAATAGGCAATTTTCATTACCATGTTATATCAGAAAAAACAAAGATGTAAAAGTACAGCTCTGTTGAAAGATAATTAGGGTTTAGAGAAAAGGGAAAAGTAGAAAGGCTAGAGAGTTTTGAATATATTATTGAATTGTTGAATGATATATTTCTTGAATACATTATATAAGACTTAACCCTAATGCTCTATATTTTATATAAAGCACCTAAGAAATATAAAAACTCTAATACCCTTAACATTGGGTGCAAGCCCAAACCCATAATATAACCTAAAGTCGATCATAATATAACTTAAAATCAATTATAATCAATGAAAGATAGTTTTCTCTAATATAATTCTAACACTCCCCTTCAAGCTTAAGCTTATCTGAGAACCCCTTGAAAATAAAACGCAATAAAACATAATAAAGAAAACTTGAAGAATCTTCGAACCACATGAACAACTTGTAACAAACACACCATGCCAATAACTCCCCCTGAACTCAAAGCAATCTCATGGCTACCAGAATGATTATCATTGTAGAAGGACTTGAAGAGCAACTGTTGGTGTAAAAGGAATTTCTGCTGGAATAAACATCAGCACACAAAACTGCCAAAATGACCATTAGCTCAAAAAAGAAGTGCTCCAGAACAAACATCGGTGCACAAAACTGCCAGAACGACCATTGACGCAAAAAAGAAGTGTTGCCGAAATGAACATCAGCACACAATACTGCCAAAATGATTCTCAGCGCAAGACAGAACTGCTGCGACAGAGGTGCTGATGTGACAAACAGATGTCACATGATGGATGAAGTTGATGAAACAGAAATAGAAACCAGAAACAAGCAGAAAACAGACCAACAACAAACAAGCACAGCCAAATGATGATGGGCACGTGCAGCAGAGGACAGCAGCAGAACTCTTGGTTCTGGTAGATTGGCTAACGCTGATCACAATGGCACTGGCAGCGAGAACTCGTGCTCACTGGAGAAGGTGGATCAAGGCCGCAAAAGTGCAGAACTGAAGCGGCGGACTATGGCAGTGCATGGAGGCATGTGTGGCAGCAGAAGGCAGCAAGCTTCTGCATTCTAGCAGGTTGGCAGCAGCCAAGCACAGTGGTGTCAGCAGTGAGGAGATACGTGCCCAAAAAAAGGAGATTGAGGCTGGAGAAGTGCGCTGATGCAGTAATCCCATAGAGGCATGTGAGCGGCATTCTGATGGCATGCTTCAGTAGGTGGCTGGCAAGATGAATCCAAGCACTGTGATGGCAGCAATGTGGTGATTGGAGGCTGGGAGGGAGAGCAACCAGCGAGGTCAAATTAGTGCTGGAAATCAGCAGAACAACCGCAGATTGTAGCAGTGCATGGGTGGCCGGAATTTGATGGTTCTCCTGTGGTTGGCCAATGAGAGGCTGCCGAGTATGGTGGTGTCAGCAGTGAGTTGAACAGAAGCTGGGAAAGGGAGCAACCTGAGATGGCAGATGCCAGCACAATGGCAGAATCAGAAACAGAGATTGAAAGGATTAAGGAATGGTAGGATAAGCTACAGTTGAAGCAGAAACATAGTGACATGAGAAGAATGTGACGTCAAAAGTGATAACTCACAAGGCCTCAAGGCGGATAATACTGCTTTGATACCATGGTAAAAGACGGTTAGGGTTTAGAGAAAAGGGAAAAGTACAAAGGCTAGAAAGAGTATTGAATATATTACTGAAGAATACAACATATAAAAGTTAACCCCATTGCTCCATTAATATAAAGTTCCTAAGAAATATAAAGACTCTAATATCTTTAATATTGGGTGCAAAACAATGAAGGCCAAACCCATAATATAACCTAGAATTAATCATATATAACTTAGATTCAATTTAAGATAATTTCCTATAATATAATTCCAACAAGCTCTATAGATGCTTAGTGACTTTATGAAGGCCCACTCCAGCATCAAGAGAATTGAGGGCCATAAGGAGAAGAAATGTAGCATCTGTTTATAAGAGGACCACAAGACGTATCTTCTACTGAAATGAAAGGTTGTAGTGAACAGAAACCACATAATAGTCATTACTAGATTTAAACGTTTGACACCAAAGAAATTCGTCCCGTATTCATATAACAAAAACCAAAAATAAAACAACACAAAATTGGATCTATTACTAAATATAAAAACCTTGCTGGGGACAAAGCACCAATGCATACTCAATGCTTATTTGTTTTGGAATTTATAAAATGTGAACAATCTGCAAACTTGAACCATGACATCCAATTTTTAAGCGTTAAATTGAAGATATTCCATTCAATTTAAAAACCAAAAAGATAAACTCAATTGGGAACATCCCAGAAAAATGATAAAAGGGTTTTAAAAAAAATGTCCAGGAAAATAAAGAGCATATAACGGAAGCTATCCATGATGAAAGCATAAATTAATATTATGTTTTTTAGGGCCAAGAATTCAAAGGCATTACACTAGAGAACTAGGAAACAAGCTCCAAGAGAGAAATGAGATTTATAAATGATATGAGGGAATGAAGATATAAAAGCCTACCAATATGATAGATAGTAATCGGTTCTTCCTTAATGCTGTCCAATATCTCCATCTTGTAAGGTTCATTCAAAGCCAAAATTCTTCTTTGAGCTTCATCTCTTGTAACTTCTTCCCGTACAAGGGGCAAATTCTTGCTAATAATCCGATCCTAGATACAAGAAATAAAATTACATTCCCATGGACAATCCCCAAAGCATTCAAACCTAGTTCTCAGATACAGGGATTTAAGGGATTTAGTTCCTACAAATGGAGACTGCTTACCATTTCTTTCTTGATTCTCTTCAAATCTTTATCAGTCAGAGACTCCATATCAAAGTCGTAGTAAAAACCATTTTCTATCCATGGTCCAATTGTGACTTTGGCATCAGGGTAAAGTTTTTGAACAGCCATGGCCATCACATGAGCACACTGCATGCTTGCAGGTTAGTGCTAATATTGGTACAATGGATCCAACAGATCTATGTTACATAGAAGAGAAGAGATGAAGAAATGTTTACACATTAAAGTATCCTTTAGTACTACCTGCTTAAAATAAAGAATCTAGCTTGTTCTCGATGAGTCTGTGTATAGGAGACTAGAACTTAGCATCATTGAGACCAAACAAATACATACATATTGTTGGTTTTCTTAGTAAATAACAAATTACATTTCAGATATAATTAAAAAAAATGAAAATTGCGGAAGCTTCCAATGTACTTAATAAAAAGCACCTATCAGCAAACCAAGTGTTGAAGATGCCAGTACTTTAAAACTAGTTGAATTTAAACTAAATATAAAACGCAGAGTGGTCTAAAATTTTATGAAAAAATAATTTGAAGCATTCTTGAGTTATCATAAATTAAATTGAACACTGCATATTCCAAGGTAAAAATAAATGAAAGGAGAATCCAGAACATATTACATGTCCGCTCAAATTTATTTTGGAGTATAGTTCAGCAAGACTTTTAAAATCAACTTAAAATAGGAATAGCCACAAATATCATATTCTTTACTCAATTTTTATCAGACAGAAATATCCCAATCTTATTTTACAATTGCATCTAGTCTAATACAGTGGGTGACTCATGGACCTTCCACCCCACCCCTCTCCCAAGCATCAAAAAATAAAATAAAAGGAATATACCGCCAGATACAATTTCTTTTGTTTTTGGATAGGAGCACAGTTTCATATCAATATAGAAATTGAACAACTTAAGTTTGCTGCAGCAGAAACTTATGTAGTTCAAATTTTACTAAATTACTTACATTTGACAGTTTTCATAAACTAACTTTGGAATAAAACTAGTTCTACTGTGCTAGTCAACTAGCACTCGGTTTCTTCCAGCTGCACAGAAATAAATCCACTATTTTTAAGTTCAATTTCACACAATTAAGCCATAGTCTGATTTAATTGACAAATCCTATTCCATAAACGGAAGAAGAAGAAGAAAGCAATAAAAAAGAACCACGTTGCATTACGGTGTGGCGAATTCTGAGAAGCCTCTCAGACGACTCATTGGTGGGAAGAACAATTTTCTCTTTCTCTTTCTCCTTCTCCTCGTTCTGATTTTGCTCCCTCGAAATTGCAGTCGCCGACAAATCAGTGGCCACAGCGGATATAGTTGAAACCCATTTCCTCTTTTTGCAGTACAAAGAGAATGGCTTAACAGTTCTCACGGCATAAAGGGTCTGCGTCGTAGCAAAACGTTGCTGCATAGAGGACAAGCATGTTGAGTAAGGTTTTGTAGGAGGGGTTGAGGAGGTTGCAGGCATGGTCGCCATCCTGTGAAAAACCAACATGGTTCGCTCCCTCGTTCTGTTTTCTGAGAGACAGAGACAGAGATATTGGAGCTATAGCGGGCTTTCGCGTTACAGAAGGGAGTGGAGGGAAAAGGAGTGTGTGGTGGAGGTCCTAATGAGTGGCTGGGTGGAATTCGGGGAGTGGATAGTGTGGTTCCAAATGGCGGGCAGCTAATAATCGGCGCACCCAAACCCAAGATGCCCAACTCTAGTGAAATTCTTCTTAAGCACATACCTCACACCTCGTATTTAGGCTCAATTAGGAGCTTGACAAGTCATACATATGGAGTTCACTTTATACAAAATTCTAGATATAAAAATATCATAAATTTTAAGTAGGGTTTACAAGATCAGAAAAAGTAAAAAATATAAAAATCTATTACTTAATATGTTAATTAAGTAGGAAATAGAATCCTCCCCACTTATTATATTTAAATTTTACTAAACAATTTTTTTTTGTAAAACACTAGATTTTCTCATTTTTTATTGACTTTTTCATTTTATATTACACTTTTTGGTCTTTGTTTGCATGTACTCGGATCACAAAATTTTACATTTTTTTACTTCAATTATAGTTCATTTTATGAATTTTTTAAAATTTTATTCAAAAATTAATATAAAATACATAAAAGTAAATAAAATACAAAATCAGAAAAAGTGAAATGAAAGAATCTTTCTTTGTGCATGAAAATTTGGCTATCTATTACATGTCTCACTTTATCATTAGAATAACAAGAAAATAACCTTAATAACAAAACTTACCATGGCAATTGATGCCATTTGTTCTTTTCTAGTCAAAGCAAATTAGATTATTTTCATTTCACAATACTCTTCAATACTTATCCTGTTGATTACCATCTAGAGGTGTCCAATTATAAGCACCAAATTCTTGATTAAAAAATATTTAAATTAAATTTTTAATTAGTCTTACATCAAACACATAAGCTAAAAATTTTAACAAATAAAAAATTTTATATACCTAACTTAAATGATTTTAGAAATTCATTCCTTATAACATACTTGTGAATGGTATTGTTACACCATTAAGATTTGAACATGGAAAATGAATGGTTGGTTCACATGGAAAATTTATGGCTGATTGCATGATACTCATTTCTGATTACATCATTTCAATTGGAAGAGTTTCGTATTTAAAAATATAAATATAATTACACTAATAATAAAGCATTAAACATGTAAAAGAATTTAAAAAGAAAAACACAAACATCATTAAACTTGTGAATATGAAATAGAATGATTAATCACATTGAATTCACTTTGTTTCTTCTTTCCTAAAAAAGAAAAGTAAAGTTAATAGCATAACATAATGCCTACATAAACATGTATTTTTACTATATGTGTAGTTCCTCACCTTTGTTTGCTTTTATTTTTGGGGATGCTCATTTTCTTTTCTCAAAATGGCTTTTTTGGCAAGCACTAGACATTCCCTTAGTCTTTGCATGAATAGAATTTAGAATTGAAGTATTTTCATCATCTTAATCCTAGTTGGCATCTATCTCATCCTTTTTTTTCACTTCCATTCAAGTTGAGATTCTTAACCTATTGTTGGACACATTGAACTCCTGTATCCAATAACTCTCACATAATATTTTGAGTTTCTTCATGATGTTGAGTTTTCAATACAAGATTATAGTAAAACTTCATAATAGCATTGTGGTAAATTGGATTAGCATTATCATTGTTGGTCATTGACTTAATACTAGTACTATCAACTTCTCCTATACTGCCATTTTTATGGTTATAAGCCATGGTTCTTGCAATTTTGATTGCCTTTTCAAAAAATATCTATTAGGTATTCTCAAAACTCCCTTTATATTATAACTTTACAAAGCATGACTATAAAGGATACCTATTAACTCAGACTTTTTGTAACTATACATAATGCCTTCATTGGAATGGTCAAATGTTACTAGATACATCTTTTTAGACATATGATTTAAAATAACTTGATGATATGACACATTATCACATCCCCCAATCTCTTTAGATGTGCTTCCCCCAATGCCATCAAGATATTCCTTCGAAAAAACTTTTGAAAATTTGGTGAGTATAAATAGTAGATGCATGATATAAAGTCCTACGAATATTTATTATGCATGGTGGGACACTCTATCTATTTTTGAACACCAACTCCTCTTTTGAATGTCACCAATTTGCTACCATCTTCTCAACTACTAATAAAAATTGGGTAAGATTGGTTGTTTTACTAGTAATATCACCCAATACACACTATTTGTACTTTCACTTCTTTGGAAAGATCTAAAATCTACTGAAAATGTATCCTTGTTAAAAGTAGTGCTTCATTTTTGACAAATTTTATACATCTTACCAAGCCATGCATTGTCATGAAGATCAAAGTCATTAATCATTTTATCCCAACTCTCTTCAAATTCTTCTTTTGAATCACAACCTTTCATGCATCTAAGAAAAAAGCCTTGAAACATACGGTTAGAACTTAAAACACCTAAATGAGATAAAGCATTTCGAGATATATGCCATGTGCATGACCTATGATGAGTATTTGATATTATCTCTTCAATTGCTTTGGGCAAAGTTCTATCTTGGTCAGCAAAGATTGTCCTTAGTTGTTGATTTCCCATGGTGAAACGAGTACCAGAACAGAACTTCTTCTTGTGCCCTCAAAACAATTTGTTTGGGGTAAGAAGTGGGAGCAATGCAAGGACAAGATAACCTAATAACTGGTTCTTTTCCGAATGGATGTTTGTAAAAGACTTGCCATTAAGATAATTTTCTCCACATTTCCATATAGGTGAAAGGACTTCCTATTTCCAAGTGGTTCATTCGGTATAGTGACCCTGTAAAGACAAAGGGTCGGGAGGTATGTTTACTCTTATGCCTTTTCTTCTTAAATAATTTTCTTCATCTGTAACTTAGTTGTGTACTTTTGTGCTATGAAGTTTGTCTTGCATCCATAATATAGTTGTAGTTGTGTGATTTGTGAGATAATTTCACAGTGAAGGGTTCTAATTGTTATATCTGATTTTCTAGTTGCTTTTTGTGAGTGTTATATTTTTTATGTTAATTTGACAGATTGTAGAAGACTTGCGGGAACGATATGAAACTACTGACAACCTCATCATTCACAAAATACAAAAGTATGCCTCTGGGTTTCTCTTTACCTTTCATGTTCTCCTTAGAATTATTAGTGGCTTGTTGTGGTCTCTCTGAATAATGATACGTGATGCAAATTTTGATTGGTTGCAGTCTTAATATTTATGAGTGATGCAAAGTTTAAGTACTAATTTACCCTGCTGTTTTTACAGTATCAATGATAGTATGTTTCAAGAGTCAGAAGCTGCAATGTCATACAAAGAAATACGGCAAAGGGATCCGTATGTTCTCAAGCCTGTTGTCTTTTTTACCCTCTTTTAATCTCATGAACTTGTCTTCTACGAATATCATAGTTGCTGACTAAAATACCTTATCATGGTTGCATGAATTAGTTATTTCTCGCTACCAGAATTTGTGGCAGACGTTCAGGAAGCAATAAAACCAGTGCTTAATGCTTATGTCAAGGTTATTGCTCAGTGTGCAAGAATGCTTTTTCTCGATTATTCTTTCTGAGGAAGAAATAAGTTGTTTGTTGGATTCATCTTTTTTTTAGTTTAATTGATTGTTTAGTTTATATTCTGCAGGGAGATATTGAAACTTTAAAGAAATATTGCAGCCCTGAGCTTATCCAACGTTGTAAAGCAGAGCATGATGCTTACCAAAGTCTTGGTATCTTCTTGGATAACAAGGTCGGGATGCAAAACCTTTTTATTTTATTTTTTACCAGTTATAGTTCAAATATGTATTTGTTCTATATACAAGGTCAATATTTCCACCATAGTGGTATATTATGTGTACTTCTTTTCCTTTCATTTGATCTTTACCTTTTGAAGTGTCTAAATGGGGAAAAATTTGTAGTCAAATCATCTTGTTGTCTGAGCTTTTCATGGACTTATCTGAACTTCTGAACTCTAATGTCTTATTGAAATTAAATGAAGATTTTATGTGAATTCATTTTTTTTTATTTGTATAGCAAATATTTGAATGATTATGGCTTCCTTTGAGATCATGGTGTTGTTTTAAAATATTGTTCTTTAAATGTCAGATCCTGCATGTATCTCAGGTTGAAGTTAGAGAGACAAAGATGATAGGATCCTCTCCCGTAATCACTATAATGGTATGTAAATTTTTTCTTCGTTAAGTTCATTCTTAACTTACAAAGTTTAAGGCTTGTCCAGATGGTCTTATTCCTTTATTTTTCAGTTTCAAACACAGCAAATTTATTGTGCACGTGAGAGACAAGGGTCAATAACTGGAGGAGGCCAGGTGAATAAATTGCCTTTTTATCCATTACATTTTTAGATCTGTGACGCGGAAGTATATCTTTCCCTTTATGCAAGTCTAGAACTTGTCAAAAACTGGTGAAATTAATTTCTCTTATCACTTTGAGAGGCCCACTCAGAAAGTATTGATTAATTATAAGCATCGCATATGGTTTTATTCTTCATCCGTGTTTCAAAAATTAAACAGCACTGGTCAGTTCACTGGGGTCTCTTAAATGACTAATTAAAAATTATTAATGAATCAAAGCCCCATATTAATGAACTGGCTTAACACAAGTAGTTGTGACTCTTAGAAAAGCTACCTCTTAATTACTAAAACAGATTGGCTTCTACTTCTACATTGCCCTGCTGATTATCGATTTTCTGATTGTATGGATATAAAAGTTTCTGTTCTGTCCAAGTAGTTAGACGCGCGTACAGGTTCTAGAAAATGCATGTCTTGTCATTTTGATAAAGTGAATGAAATCCCTTATGCCAGGAATTTAATTCATGTTTTTTATTTTCCTCAATAGGATGCAATCTACACTATATAATATGCTTGGGCTTTGCAACAAATGGATCCTGAAGATCGTGCAGAAGATGCTATCTATTTAATGTGGAGACTAAGAGAGATGCAACAGCAAGGTGTCCAAGCCTTGATCTAGTGTTCCATAGTCTAACCTGCCGGTGCTGTTGTATAATTGAGCCATTATTCTATCACAATACTCAATTTTGTTTAGGAAATGGTAATATCTGCTGGTAGCAGCACCATTATTCTTTTCCATACTAATGATCAAATTAGATTTGTTCATTGTTTGTTTATTGATGTATGCTCAGGAAGATTACCGAGCCTGATTGGTAAACTACAATGGTTTTCCGTACTATTCTCAAGCCAAAAGCGGGAAATATTGAAAGAATAAATAAAGCAATGGTTCATTCTGCACTATATTAGTTTCTGCAAACGGGCCTGCACTTTAGTGCTGCTACTGATTCAACTCATGACACATTGTTGCTAGAGAAGGGTCTTTGCTTACTTCTGACCTGATACCCTTTGGGAGCATAGGGAGAATCAACTTGGGCTACTCCCCCTGAATTTTTAAGCTGGGCACATGGTCTAGCTTTTGGTGAGTAGTAGTGGGGGTCCTGTTCCGTTCTTAACAAAGTGCTGAAAAATATATGGCAATTAATTGTTTGTGTTGCACGTTTCTCAGCTTGGCTTTTTTTTTTTTTTTGGGGGGGGGGGGGGGGAGGGGAATATAAATGGGGTTAAACCCAACTACAAAGAAACTATTCTATTGAAGGAAACTCCAAGACTATCATCGATACATAATCTCTCACATCCAATTGGTATTGCATTGAAAATCTACATATCTCCTGGCTGTAACTGGTGGCCTCTTGTAGCAAGCCAGCCTGCCACTCTATTGCCTTCTCTGTATGTATGAGAAACTCTCACTTGCCATTCTTTTCCTAGTAGCTCCTCAATCTGTCTTATTAGAGGAGTAAAAGGATAGCCATTCCCACAACCTTGAGTGATAAGTTGGTAGGCTGTTTGGGAATCCATCTCCACACAAACCTTCTGAAATCCCTTATTCCAAGCTAAATTCAAACCTAAAACCACTCCCTACAGTTCAGCAAACAGAATACTACCCTTTCCAATATTTTTGGAGAAACCAACAATCCAATCTCCAACACTGTCACGAATTACTCCTCCACAAGCTGCAAATTCACCCCCTCCCATGCAAGACCTCTCAATATTAACCTTCACCCAATCATTCTCTGGAAAACTCCAATCACAAGCAATTTCTACTCTGTTTCTATTCAAACCTGATCGTCCCAATTTTTTATATGTTCCTTCAATTTCTTTAGTTTTTTTAAGGCTCATCATCACCAAATCAACATTCCTATCAGCATTAGCATCAAAGATCAGTCTATTTCAATTAATCCAAATCTCTCGAGCAGCAATTCCAAATAAGAGCTTCCAGTCCAGATCTCCAAACCTCCCTAACTTTTTCCCTAAGTTCAAGTTTATCCACTCATGAAGATTTACAAAAAAGAAATGTTCCTAGTGTTTCGGATTTAGAATTCTTAGCCATACCTGAGAGGCCTAATCACAGTCCCTTAATGCATGCAGGATAGATTCTCTCCTATGACATCTTGGACATTTGTCATCCAAGGTAAGGTGTCTCTTCAACCTTATTGAATTTGTCAACAGACCATTGTTTACTGCTAACCAAAGAAAACTTCATATTCTATTTGGTCCCCTCCAATTCCAAATTGACCACTAAAGGTCCCTGTTTGTTTCAACTTCTCTTGCCAAAGAAAGATAAGCTGACTTCACTAAGAAACAACCCTTCTTATCTAGATGCCATGAAATTTCATCCAAACCTAGGTTATTTCTTAGGGAAAAGACATATGATATGCTTTTACATGTTTCTATAGGGAGGAACTCTTTAAATTTAGCCCAATCCTAATATATATCCTCTTTAACAAACTGATCCACTAGAAGATCCTTCATATTTGGAGGAATTTCCTTCATTGCTACCTCTTTTAATACACAATCTCCTACTCAAAGGTCTTGCTAGAACCTTGTGTCTTTTCCATCACAAATTATCATTTTTACTCTTTTGGAAACCTCATTCCAAACTTTACAAATACCTTTACATAGGTTAGATCGGGATTTCTTCCTTTCCACTATAGGAAATTTAGTTTGACCACAACCATATTTATCTCTTAACACTCTTGCCTGCAGAGTGTCTTTGTTGGCCATTAAATTGAAGCTGACTTTCATGAGGAAAGCTTCATTTTGATGTTTCAATTTTCTTAAGCCAAGCCCTCCATGCTGTTTTTGTTACTGTGTGTCCTAGGAGTCAATCATAAAAATGATTGTAATAATGCACATAGTATTATGCTTTATTTCAGGCAATGCAATTATTATTATTATATATATATACAATTTATAACTTAATATAATAGTTATCCCTAAAATAGTTTTACTATTCCTAAAATGTTCCTAGTTAAGTATTATTACAAAAAAGATAATAATAATGTATCGAAACTAGTATATATAGTAACTGATGATTATAAATTATGGATATATGTTATCAAGTCAATACATGAGTACATTGTTAGTAAACAAATGTATTGGACTGGCCCACAATGAGAAAACTACATGAATTGTCATATATCATTAATTATTCTCATGTGACCACTATGCATGTAGTCCTTTGACTTGAAGTCACTACGATTCTCTACATGAGGAGTCACATACTTTAATATCATCTTGTATCACCTTTAACCGAGATGTATTGTAAGTCATAGATTGGGTATGTCATGAATCATGCAGAGGGATGTGAATGATGTAGATGGAAATTTTGTTCCTATTACATAGTATGAGTGATATCTTTGGGCCCCTCGATTAAGTGAGATTAAGAAATACATAATCATACTTAAATAAATTAATATGAGATATTGATTATTTGTTACATTAATCTATTCAGTATTGAGAAACATAAAATTGAACATAAATGAGGATGACACATTTTATGTCTCTAGTTTGATTTGGATATTATTACAAAAGGGACTATATTGCAAAGTGTTATTCATATATTAATTGAATATTGAGTTACAGACATTTTTACTACTTGGGTGGTAATGATGTATTGTTAGATACCACTCACTATCTATGGTCCATAACTGGACTATTACCAACGTAGTAAGAACCTACAGGTCACACAAAATGAATAGGAATTAGACAATAATTAATTGGGCTTTAGTTAAACTAAAATTCAATTAATTAGGCTTATTTTCGTACATATATATTATTATTAAAGTAATAATATATTTTCATCTAATACATATAATATATTATGTGATATTATTTGATATTAAAGTAATATCAGATAATTGCATTATTAGATATTAGAAAATTATATTGTGAGATAATATTATTTTCTAATATAAGATAACTATATGCCAATGTTAATATTAGATAATTATATTATAAGATAATGTTATTATCAAATACTAGATAATTAATGGATAAATCCTCTCTTTCCTCACTCTCTCTATGATAAAGATAAGGTGATAATTGTTAAGTGAGATTAGGATTTATGGAAGCATTATCCTAGTAGGATTAGGAATATGATATACCTTTATTCTATAAAAGGAACTTGAAGGCAACATTTTGAACATACACATTAGCTGCCACTAAACCATAAAATCACTCAAGAAAACATACAAATCCTAATCCTAGTGAGAGAGACATATCCTAGCAAATTCGTGGAGGGTGAAATGTCACTGTTCACTCCGTATGGATACTGTAGAAATGTTGTACCTTTGGCTAGCATTTGATTTTTTATTTATCTCGATCTCTTAAAATTTTGTTCAGAAAGAATGCGAGCACATAAAAAGGTAAAAACGTTAACATTAATTTATGCTCTTTTGCATGGATCTTTAGTATGTTTTAGATCAAAATTTTTAATTTTTTGCTACGTATGCTAATCCGAAACCTAACAATTTTGGCTTACAAACTGGCTTCTAGTTTACTAGGTGTGGCTTCTTTTTCTCATCATCAGAAACCCATAAGAAACTTCGCATCTTCTTCTCTACATCATCACAAATACTAGATGGAAGTAATGTGGTTTGCCTTATATACATAGGAATTGTTGAGATGAGTAATTGTGAAAGTGTTATCCGACCAGCAAATGAGAGTGTGTTAGTTTTCTAAGTATTGAAACACTTCTACACCTTCTCTAGGATATGAGCATAAATTAATGGGGTAACTCTTCCATGGTGCAAGGGCACAACCAAGTATTTCCCTAAATCTGCTGTAATGCCAAAACCAAGCTTCTAACTTATTTGGTTGCTCTCGTATGGTTGATATTCTTTGAAAAACAGACTTTTGTTTTATCAAAGTTAACTTTCTGTCAAGAGCTCTTACAAAATAAGTCTAGGCATCCTAAAATGATATCCACCAGATCCAGAGAAGCTTCAGTAAATAACAAGAGATCATCTGCAAAAAATAAATAAGAGATTAAGCATCCATTCCTTCCAACTTTTATTGGTTTTAAAGATCCCATATTTACTACCTTAGAAATGTAGTGAGCTAGCCTCTCCATACATAAGACAAACAAGTAGGGGGAGAGTGGATCCCCCTATCTTATGCCCTTAGAAGGATAAAACAGTTTTGTCTGATTACCATGCTAGAGGATTTTCATGTTACATGTAGATACACATTACATTATGAGGTTTATAATAGGGGCCATGAATCCTGTTTCTCTCAAAGTTTCTTCAAGAAAATTCCAACTTATGCGATCATATGCTTTTTCTAAATCCACCTTAATTACCATTATCCCTTTCTTCCCTTTCTTAGTCTTCATAATATGGATAATTTCCTGAGTAATTATTATGTTATAAGAACTGTGTCTCCCTAGTATAAAGCTACATTGGTTGGGAGCAATTAAATGAGCTAGATGAGGCTTTAGTCTATTTACTACAATTTTCGTGATTATTTTGTAGACCACATTACATAAACTGATGGGTTTGAACTATTTGATGCATTCTGGATTCTCCATCTTGGGGATCAAAACTAGTAGAGTATCATTTATTTCTTTAACCTTCTCTGGACTATTAAAAATATTAGAAATGAGCTCACACACTGATTTACCAACTATGCTCCATTGGCTTTGGAAAAAATATGCATGCAGACCATTTGGACTAAGAGCCTTGTGGGGATTCGTTTAAAAAATAGTCCTTTTGATTTCTTCTTAACTTACTGAAGCTTCCATTTCTTTCTTGGTCATATCTTGTATTGTCGGAAAAGAGTCTTTAATAGGAAACTTATTATCTTGTCTCTCTTTTGCATATAACTTCTTATAGAAATCCACTGCAATCTCCTTAAGTTTACTATCCTCTGTGATCCAATCTCCATTTTCATTCTTTAGTGTTGTGATCTTATTTCTTCTTCTACATATTATTGTTGAGGCATGAAAAAATTTCGTGTTATTGTCTCCATACATAAGCCAATTGCATCTTGATTTTTGATACTATTGTATTTCTTCTTGCAATAGGATTTTCTCATAATCTCTCTAAAGATGTTTCTAAAGATTCTTTAAAAAAATGTTAGGCCCCTTAGTCAGCTTTCTTGTCATACCCTGTAGTCTAGCCATAAGTCTTCTCTTTTTCTTGAAGACATTTCCAAAAACATTGATATTCCAATCAATCACCTTAGAAACAAAATTATTAATAGCACATTGATATTCCAATCAATCACCTTAGAAACAAAATTATTAACAACAATCTTCTAACCATTCGAGCTATCCCAAGCCTCTGAAACTACTCTTGGAAAAGAATCCTCAAGGAGCTAAGCTGTAGATAATCTAAATGGTTTATTACTTCTATCTCCATTATCTGCTCTCTTCAAGGAAATGAGCAAAGGTCTATGATTTGATTTGAAGAGAGGTAAATGAAACACATTTGCTTTTGGGAACTTCATTCTCTAATTAATGTTACATAGACCCCAATCAATTCTTTCCTTAATCCCTAATCTTTCCTATGTGTATACAAGCCCAAAGTATCCTACGTCAAACAGCTCACAAGATTCTATACATTCAGCAAATTTCTTCATATTATTCCAATTAGGAAGGGCTCGCCCTAATTTATCCTTACCTGATAAATAAGAATTAAAATCCCCGATTGTAATCCAGGTTTCTTCAATATTAGCTGCTAATGCCTTTAAACAATTCCAGAGATTCTCCCTTTTCTTCAGATCTTGGATTGGCATAAACAAATGTCATTAAGCTTTCATAATCTTCTTGAATAAAACACACTTTTATGTGTATGAATTACTAGTGAGTCATCAATATTTCCACTCTCACCTCCTGCTCATCCCACATAATCCATATTCCTCCTGAGTAACCAATAGGGTCTACCCTTTGAACAAAATCAAACTTAAGATTCTTGATGATTCTTTTAGCTTTTTAACCCTTTGTACGTGTTTCAAAAAAAGCTAAAATTTTGACTTTATAAAGACATTTTAAGTCATAAATCAAATCGGGAAAAGATTTTGCTCCAATCTTTATACAATTCCAAGCTAAGCAGGACATTAAAAGATGGATTGAAATTTATAACTCCTCTCAAATTAGGAGGTGAGTCTTGATGCCTCCTAATGCTTCTATAGCCATTTCATTATCCATCATCTGAAGTTAATGATTTGCTCATCTCATATAATCCATACACTAGTTTTTATCTGGTGGTTTGGGAGGCTTCTTTGAAGTTGCATTCTCTTATTCTACCTCCTCCAAAATCATTAAGCTACTTGGTTTTTCTAATTCAGTATTCAGAGAATTATTACTCATATTTGCCCTTGATTTTCTTCCTTCTGCTTTCGAAGGTGAGACCCCTATCATTGGTTTCGTTTTAGTTAATCTAACTTGGTTCTTCAAACTTCCAGTATGTTCTTTTTTCCCCTGGTCCTAGATATTTCCATTTCCCTTTTTTATTATGTTTTTCTCTTTTAACATTCTTCCAATACTAGAATTTGTCTGCTTTGCTACTTTCTCCTCTTCTTGAATTTTACCCTTTGAAACACTAGATCTTTCTCTTAAGTTCTCCTGCCTACTCAGGTCCTTTCTAGGAATTTCATCACTAACTAGAGTTTCCTTATTACCACCTTCTTCCAAATTAGCCAAAATATCAAAGCGAGAAGCATCAAAAACTTGATTATTCTTTTATCTATCATAACTTCAATTTTTTTTCCTTTAGAGTTCATATTTTGCATATCCTACGAGGTCCTTCCTCCATTGCTCTTGTATGTACCCCTCATCCTTTGAACTATCATCCATGCCCCAAAAGCTTCACTTCCTACTTCCAATCTTGTTTTTTCACTAGATTCGGAGTATTTTAAGGATCCAAAATTCTCCTTTTCCACCCCAATGTCTTCCTTTCCAAACTGGCAATGTTCTTTTCTATGACTATATCTCCCATAATTAAAGCAAATGGTATGATAGCCTTCATATTCCACTCTATGAATTTTTCCTCACAGTCTGAACTTAGATAGAAATTGCTTCCTCAAATCCACTTCAATATAAATTCGAGTAAATTTAGCCCTTTCAGTCACAAACTCTTCTCCTATCTCCCCCTTTCTCAGGGTATTGTTATCCACCTTCAAAGTATTTCCAAAATGATTCCCCAGTCTTTACAGGAAATGATAGATGTAATATTCAATTGGCAATCCTAGCATTCACATTCATATAGCAATTTTCCTGACTTCATCATCAAAAAATCAAAATTCGGCCTCCATCTTTGAACAATTAGATAATGGTCTAAAACCATCCAAGGGCTTTCTTAAAGAACATAATTGTAATCCTAAACATTCATGAATCTCACAAGGAAGAAATCATTTTCCATATTGATAAAATCAAAGCCTCTCTGCATACCCCATATTCTTTGAAGTCTTTGTTTCAGAAATCTTAAACCCAACCTTTTTCCTAGCAGTTTAACAATAATTGATAATCTCCATGGTTTACATAATTCTGCTTTTTCCTCTTTGGAAACTACCACATTTGGGCAAAAAAACATCTTCGTCTTTATTAATATTTTCCTTTATTTCCTCCTCTGAATCAACTAAGATATCTTCATCATCCTCCTCTTCCACCATCACTTCATCATTTGCCTCATTCTCTCCATTTATGCCTAACAAAGTATCTCTATAAGAAACTAATTTTCGCACAGCACTTACCTGATCCTCTTGATTAGGCATTTCCACAAATAGGTGTTCTTCATTTTGGTTTAAGATTCTTTCCTGCCTCTCTTCATTGTTGCTTTCATCCATATTATCATCCATTTGGATTTCCGAATCATCTAAGCCTTTTGCTTTCTTTTTACTTTGAGTAATTAAATCCTTCTCTTCGCTTGATATCTGCCTTATTTCCATCAAGCACTCAATCATCATAATAGGCAAGGATTTCGGATTGAAGAGAGGTCTAGATTAAAAGAAATTGAAAAGAAAAATTGAACACCTAGAAGCAATAGGGATACTAAACTTCCCTCGAAACTTCTGAGATTTGGAAAAGGAAAATGGAAGGAATCAGATCGAACTTAGCTTGGCTTTCATGTAACTGACAATTTCTAATGTTATTAATTTGTCTTAAATTGGTAGTTGTTTAATTACAACTTGATTCAAGATTATCTTCTTCATTTTTTTTTTTTGGTTTTATTTGTTTAGATTCTTTTATATGTAAAGCAGATTACCTTCACTTCCCCTGAAGTTTAGGCTTTTTTTGATATAATTAGTTGATAGAGGAGTTAGTAATCAATAAATAATTGATAGTTAGAAGCATAAGTTAGTTAATTGGATTAAATATATTTGATAAAATTAATTGTTGAACTAATTGAAAATTGTAAAATAATATAAAATGATATGTTAATATAAATAGATATATTAATTAAATTAATTTATAATTATTGAGATTAAATTATATTAATTTAATCAAAATATTCAAAATAAGGATATAATTATATAAAATTTAATTAATAATATTTATGACATTATATATTATTTATTTATTATTCATTATTCAAATAATATACTAACCAGTGATGAAAAATCCGGATGAGAGTGGACGGATTAACTGAAATTGGTGAACTGGCCTTCTGTCGTCTGGGTTATTCGTAAAATTGATTGCCAAAAAAATCGGTTGAAAAATCCGCAAATCAGTTGAAACCCACCAGGGAAAAAGGACCCCGGATTTCAAGTTTAGATTTATATATCAAGAATACCGCAAAACGTAGAAATAGAAAGAGATATTGGAGGTTGATTAGATGAAACAAAATGGAAACCCACGAGGTTGGAGAAGTGTAAAAGAATAAAGAGAAAAAGGAAAAAATGTGGCAGTTGAACTGCTGTAATGGCCGATCTGCTTTAAGCTTGTGGCTCCACTGTTGCTATGTCATTCTTTTGCAGTGTGATGGCATGAATTTGGGTGTGAAGAGGAAGATGCTAGGCTTTGTGTGATGGCATAAATCTGCGTAGGTGTGAAGAGTGAAGATCAGGTCTTCTGCTGAGGATAGTTAACCCTGTTTTAGAATATGCTAGTTCTGGATTGCACGTGTTTTTAAAAATGATTAATTTTTCTTATAGAACATGGGATTTTTTAGAGAAATAATTTAAATAAATTCATAGAAAACTCCACTACATTTAATTGAAATGTAACAAATTCTTAAGTATGGATCATACATCCTCATTTGACAATTTGCAAAAATGTAGAAACAGAGAAATACCAATTCATTGCTAGCCAATTAAGATTTGTTTCAAGAAAGCAAGTTCTAATCTATACCAAGCAAATCTGTTAACATTTTCCTAACCAACATGATGGCATCTGCGGAAAGGAATGCAATACTCTCAAGTATGTAGAACAAACATGAAGAATTTTTATAGCTATAAGAAAAAAATAATAATAAATGTTGGAATGAAAAAGATCAAGGGGGGTTGCGGAAAGGCCAAATGCTAAATGCTGCAGAGAAAATGAAGAAGATCTCATTGAAAGAAATATAGAAAAGAGCATGCAATCACTGTATCAACCATCCTTTTTAGGAAGAAAAGAATTAAAATTTTAATGAAAAATGAGAATAAAACTGAGTTGAAATAAGCCTCCGACAACACTTCAGAGTCTATTTGCAAAATTTTTCTTAAAAAGAGCTCCAAAACACTGGTTCCCACCCACAAAGCAAGGTCAACAATAGAAGACAAAAGGCAGATATTTGGTGGGAAATTTTCAGCCAATAAATGACACATAACAGTATAAAAAATGCAATTCAGCCGAAAAAAGTTGTATATTGTTTATATGATGAACACTTCCTTTTCTTTGCTTTCCTTAACCATAAAAAAATGTGTAACCTATGGTATTCACATTGTTCTACTGCAATATACTCGTTCAGAACTTCATATTTCTGAACTTTGGATTTGGATACGTTCTCCTATAATAAAATCAGCTCAATGTACAGAAGCTGTAAGAAACATCAAGTTAAAGATTTTAGCATACTTGCAAGTCCTTAAGTAGTGCACCATGTAGCCTGTAAGCTCGAAAGTCATTAGGCAAAATCTAATCGAATGATGTTTTCTCTCAAACTATCTAAGAAGATTCACATCATAACGACTAAATGATTGCTCTCAAAGAAAATTTCTATTGATGAGCCAACTCATTCCAAGTAAAAGATTTCAAGAATTATAGGAAAGATTTATTGACAGATGTAACATAGTATTACCTCTATTTGAGCAGTAGGCCATCCCTCCAGATCCATTGGTCCATCGTTTGGACGTTGACCTAATCACCCACCTGGAAAACCTGACTTAAGTCTTTCAGGATCAACAAATCTTTGATCGAAGCTTGATACTTGTTTAATTTTTGTAGTATCACAAAACACAAATCAAGAGAGAATATAAGAAATTATCAACATAAACTTCTTGTAAATATGACTACAAACGTGAGTTGATGATGCAGCTTGCTAGGAAGTTTATAAAGGGCTTTTACTATTCAAACTAATTCCATGGATGATACTCTCAAAGAAAGTGAATTTCTGACATCTGAACTCAAATCCTGAATTGAATTGTATCTAGCTTGCAAAAACTACATTCTTTGGCTGATGGTGGGTTCTGGGATTTGGGTTGTACAAAAAAAGAAAGATTCCTAAAATGAAATCAAATGAAGAAAGTATGAACTTCCCTATGATTAGAAAGTAGACAAAGAAAATTACTTTGGAAGAGGTGTAGCCTTTTTCCTCATTCTTTGTATCAAATGTCCATTGTGAAGGCTTCTCCCAGAAACATCAGATGTAAAATTTTCCAAGGGATAAGACGGTTTGGTTTTTTTCATCCTTGTGAAGAGCGAGCCAAATACTTGCCAAGCATCAATTTTATCAACAGAATCCGCAACAACTCTTAACATCAATCCATTAAGAGCCCTGAATTTGATAGCAGATCCTGAGCGTTCTTCCAATCTGACAATAACCATTAAAATTTTTAGCTATCGCAGAATGCTATCTTTCACTCATCCAAACAAAATTATTCATTTCTTATTTTGTTATATTTCCTGTTTACCCTTTAGGCTTAACTCAGTTGACTTCAAATAGCCCCCAGGTTGTAACAATTCATCCACAATCATATAAAGCTTACTCAAGTCCCCTTAATAAGACGCACTCGCAGTCCATCCTGCAAGAAGAGAAATAACATCACTTGTCATTCTTAGAACAAAATGATGCTTATTTCAATCAAATTTCCTTTTCAAATCACCCTTAAAGAAGAGAAAATGTCAACTTGTTCTTATTATAAATCTCGAAGAGATCCATGCCATAAAAAATAAAAATGAGACAATTTACAAAGACAGCTCTGTTAACTAATAGCAATTAGTGTAACAATTTTTTTCCACCAATGTTTTAAGAAATTTTCAAAATTAATAATGTTTCTCACTTTGAGGATGTATCAGAAAAGAAAAATACTAAAATAGAAGTTTTTACCAAATTTTGATGCTCCTTTGTTTGAATGGTAGAAAATTGAGAAGAGAAAAGAATGGTACATGCTTTTTTTATTATGAATAATTTAACCTCCCAAAACAACAATACCATTGAATATAGAATTTGAAGTTGCTTTTCTCTCAACTATTAGAAGCTTCCCCATCAATAAAACATAATCAATAACAACTTTTCAATTTCTTTGCTTTACCAATCGTTTTCTTTTCAACATCAAAAATAAAAATAGATACGTATAGCAAATTACACATATCTGTGTGACAACTCAAGAAAATTACATGCAGATGGAAGGCAATAATAAGAAAAGTTTCGACCTTTCTAAGTGTGTAATACAATAGTAAAAAAAAGTTTCAACCTTTTTAAGTGTGTAAGCAAACCAACCCCAATACCCACAATGATGATTTCTATACCTTTTTTTTTTTTCAACCTTCCGCGGGCACGTTCCATTTTCTAATGCCTTCGCGAGCCCATTACTTTCTATTTGCATTGAATCACAAATTTGAAAATTCACACCAACTCAAAATTATGACTTCCAATCCATTAATACATTTCTTGAGATCATATTTGCATGTCCCTCGAAAGAGTAAAGTTATAGATATCAATAATACATTATAAAAGATATAACGAAACAAAAAAAATTAATTCTGGGGATAATAAGTTTCAAAGTTCTAATAGTTTTAAATGAAAATAGTGTCACTTAGTCAAGAGACTAACTAAGAAAACCAAATCAAATATCTGAAGAAAAGGGAAATGCAGAGTATTTAGATAGATATCTTGCATAATACACACAAATAAATGACACATCAAGTTTTGTCAATTCAAATCATTTTTTTTTTAATATTGTGAGTATGAAGTATTGATACAAAAGTGGTAAGGAAGGCCAATGTCAAACAAAAGCATAACTAAATTCAAACATTTTTTTTTTACACCTCAAAGATCATAGTTAAGTTTGTGAATCAATCGGAAGGAAAAACATTTTTAGCAATAAAGGTAAATGTATAAACAAATCTAATACATGCAAATGCAAATTCATAAGTCATTTTCCTTCGATTAATTGAAGAATGTAATCAAATCATTTTTTGAATCCCTTTGAATAAATAATATTGCTACTAAATAATGGTTTTGACTGTTACATGCAATAAAAGGATAGACACCATTACTAAGGTTAATCATGTTTCTGTTTTCTCACACTGTATACTTGTACATTCCATTTTCCTGCATTCTAATTTTTAAATGTGAAAAATATACATAACCCCTTAAAATATCGCATTTTTATCAAATAATCTCTTAAACTTTCAAATATAACAAATAACCCCCTTTAAGTTTGGGAAAAAATGAAAAATATTTAAAATCTCTGCTATTATACTTCATTTATCAGCAATTCAAAATTGTCGCTATTTTATCACTTATCGATCATTTAAAATCACTACTAAATGAATGGTTCAGAACTATCGCTAAATTATTCTATCTATTTTTTTCACTTTTTTCTAAATTCCGGAAGCTATTTGTTACATTTGAAAGTTTAGGAGATTATTTGATAAAAAATCGTACTTTAAAGGGGTTGTATGTATTTTTTTCCTTTTTAAATTGCAGGGATCACTACCATTTAATTGTGGACCTATCATACCTTTGATACTTTAAGCTAGGTGTCAACCTAATGACAAATTGCCCCAAAACGTAAGGAGCTCAATATGTTATATTGGTATTAAGCTACTACAGGGCTATTTTTACAAACATAACCATAAACACACTTTCAAAGATGACTATCTATTTCAAAATTGTTATATTTGAAATAAAGGGTATATTATAATTATTTTTTAGCCTTATCCAGCAAAATTATGAATGTAAAGAGGTTCGCATAAAATCAAATTTCACTACTTTTTAACACTAAAATATAAATTTACAACCCAACATTTTGTATTTCTAAGCAGCATATATTGATTAAGATTTTAATGAAAAATGCAAAACAGAAAAACGATCCAAGATTGTGCAAAGTTTATATCATTTGTCAAATAAAAGAAGAAAAATAAAATAGAAGGTAAAAAAGGCCACTTGGCCTAGATCACTCCCTAGTAGCTAGGTTAGTAAATTATATCCTGTAAATATAACCTTCTAATGTTGCATGTAGATTCAAGGATGCAAATATGACTAAAGGCCATTTTCATTTGCCCGCTAGATTCTAAATCAAATTAATACTAATTTATTTTAAGAATCACTTTAATAAATTAGTTTGTCATTGTATGAGAATGAAAATCATTTCCAAATAAAATAAGTCAAATACACCAAAGCTTTTGGTAAAATATCAATGAATAATAATCAAAGGACCAGAGAGTTTATGTACAAAAAACAAAAGAGAGCAAATTGAGCAAGTTATGCATGGTAATAGAATAAGAGGAATTAACAACAATTGAAATAACATAAGAATAGTCACATTCAAGAACCTGTAAGTCTTCTAATGTTCCTAGATCATACAATTTGTTTGCTTAGTAAATAGATTAATAGGAACACTTAGTTCTTTTTATAAATAGAAAAAAATTATTGGAATCATTTAACTTTTAAATCTTAGTCCTTTTATAAATAGAAAAAAATTATTAGAAGCATATCTCCTTTAATTTGGGATTCAGTCCTGTTCATATTATTTCAAATCAATTTAATTTAGAGCTAATAAATTACTAGGAAAATATGATATTAAGAAATAACAATGACAAACATGATTTCTAAGTAACTTTGATAACTCTTTCAAGTCATTTAGACAAACAATTAAAAATTAAATACTTTGTATGACTAAACATATAATTTTTTAAATAAAATCAAATCCTCAAAATATCCAAACTGCAACCAGAAGATGACAAAAAACTTTGAACAAAAGTTATAAGAATAAATTTCATTCATCTCCCCTGAAGAGCATAATTCATTAACCTCTCCTCTATTTTCAAAAGGTTCATTAACCTCTCTTAAAAGTTAACATCCATCGGCCCTCTTGATATAATACTAATCCTATCCTCTTAGTAGTATAAAGTTTCAAGTCTTTCTAAAAATTCTATATAAATTAATAAAATTAATTAAAATAATAATTCTTTTAAAATTATCAATAAGATAATATTTTTAATATATATTTAAAAGGTACTTTAAATTTATTTGAATACGTTATAAAGAATGTAACTTTATAAAAATTATGTAGCTACACATTATAAATAAAATGAAAATTGGATTACAATTTTTTTAATTTTATGATAATTTTACATTAATGTTTTAGTTTGTGATCAACATACACAACATCAAACTTTATATTTTTTGGTGTTTTAACTTAACAAATTATTTCATATGGTATGTAAAGTGTGTGATTCCCTAATTTTGTAAGGGTTAGGATTCCGTAGGAAGAGAAAACTTATATGCAAGAAATCTAGGATCGCAATCGGCGTAAATCGTGCATCTCCAATTGCAAGATCATGATTCATTTTAATTCGCATGTGAGATCATGACTATATCTGTTATGAATAATATTACAAATTCATGTAAGTCATGCACACACACACGTAATTTTGTTCATTATATTCGCGTATAGTTCATACCTTTTTTACAAAGTTTAATCAGGCCATTTGACATAAAAAATATTCAATAATTGATATCAGAATTACAAATTATGTAATTATGGTTGGATTATGAACTTCAAAATTATTTCATAGTTTTACACTATTATAAATTTCATGTTTAATTATTATATGTATTTTATTATCATGATATACAAATATTTTATTTTTTACAAATTAGTTTAATTTATATATGATAATTGAAACTAATTTGTACGAATATATATATCTCTGTTTATTGTAAAGAAATAAAAGTTAATTTATATGTATCCCTTTGACTTATTGTCTGATAAAATCAAGCCCTACATTCATATTGATTGGCTCAACTCAACATAAAAATGTTACAAAACTAATACTATTTATGCTTGCTTTACGTAAACAATATTATATGGCACCATTTTTTGCCTTTATGGTGATAGCAATATCACAATGTACATTGACCGCAATGATTGTCCAAATTTGTCTAGAATTGCAAAAATATTCTTTGAGCATTGTGTTATGCTTTACTTGGTACTAATGATTTATCTATATGTTTTAAAGTTTTTGTTGAGACTGTATGAAACATAAGATATAGACTTTGTTACAAAGTAAATTAAATAATTATTTAGTAGTAAAATTATACTATGCATCGAAATATTTAAAATAATAATAACTAATTTATTTATTTTTCAATTTAGTTACCAAAATAATTTAACAAATTAAGATATTAAAAATATAAAATTTGATGTTGTCCATATTAATCACATAAATAATCAATAAATTAAAACATTGAAAATATAAATAAAATATTTTATGAAAATATTTATATTTTCCTTTAAGATAATAAGTAACTTTTATATAAAAATAAAAATTTTATTGTACAATTTTATCAATATATATTTTTCATATTTGTAACATGTTAAGTGTGTAAAATATTACGTAATTTTTATAAAGTTACATCTTTTACAAATATATTTTAAAAAATTTTAAATATTTTGAAAATACATGTCAAAACATCATTTTGCAAATCATCTTAAATGAATTATTATTTTTAATTAAATTTATTAATTTAAATAATTTTTAAACAATAATTTATAATATTATAATACTTAAAAGGATAAAATTGGTATAAAATAAAAAGAGTCAATGTCCCATAAATTTTAGAGGAGGTTTATGAAGTTTTTGAAAATAAAAGAGATGTCAATGATTTATGTCCAAACTTCAAAGGAAGTGAATGAAAAGTTATAAACATTCATGAAATACAGGAAAAGGATAGAATCCGACCATTGAAGCAAATGAGTTAAGGTCAAACCGATTTAATTAATAAAATTAAATAGCTAAACCAATTGTCATATTTTATTATTTTTATATATAATAAATTATATGTTATATATGTGTATAAGATGAATGATAAAACACAAATAAATATTGACTTTAGTATAATTATAATAATTATTCAACATATTTTTGGTTAAAATAAAAGGTAAATGATAAAAAATTTGTATTTATAAGAAAATTGATATCAAAACCTTCAGTTTAGTTAAAATGTAATGTTTTGTATTCAAATTATAAAATTATCATTTATTAGGAATTTGTATTTTAGTACATTCAACTTCACTCCCGTAGGGCCAATTGTAACAAAACAAAAGGCAAAATCAGAAGAGAGAGATTAAAGCAGCTAAGCTTACTTTTAGGCAGGAAACGAAAAATCAGCATTGCTTTGACGCATCATAATGAAGAAATATTGAAATAATGGGTAGTAAAACCATGTTTTATTTGTATAGATATAGATTATTTTGGGTTGGGTTCACATTTGTTAGGATCTTAATAAATTTGGGCCACCCAATACTATATGAACTAGGTCAATCACCCAATTAAAAGAGGACTTAATCTTAGACCGGACAACATGAGAAAAAAAGAACTCGAGCTAATAAAATGTTATAATAAAATATTAAATATAAAAATAAAATTGTACCATTAAGCTAGTATATTAATAATTTGTTTTGATATTCATATCCAGAATTATTATTTCATTTATTTATAATTATTAATATATTGTATTTTATTATATATTTAAGATTTTAGTTTGACTATGATTTAACTTTTATCAAATCATTAAATCTTGAACTGTTCATTGATTTGGTTTAATATTTAGTTCAATTTTTTTTAAAACATTGATAATAACTTAAGATTTAATTAATTATATTCATAATATTTTATATTTATTTACTTACTTATTTTTGTATTTATTTATATTAAATTAATGACTATATATCAATATTTATTTATATTATTAGGATATAAGTTGTTATTTAATTAATATAAGAGGAGAAAATTTGAAGAATTTTTTAAAAGTTACTAACTAATAAGTAATCTTGAATCTATTTTGTGTAAGTAATTAATAAGTTATTTAATAGTTGATAAATTAACTAATAACTATTAATTTATCACTGATAATTAATAATTGATAAGTTAATTAATTATTCAAGAAGTGTTTCACAAAATTAATTATTGAACTAATTGAAATTATAAAATGATGTAAAGAAATATATTAATAGAAATATATATAATGAAAATAATTCATACTTATTTAAAGAATAAATTATATTAATACAAGAAGTTTAAATAAAAATATAATATTTAATATTTAATTAATTATATTTCATAAACTTATATATTTATTTACTTAGATAATTTATATTTTATTATTTATAAGAAGATTATATATATATTTTATTAATTATATTTTATAATATTATTTATTTATATAAATATATTTATAATTTAAAATAAGAGTATATTTATGTTAAAATTAAGTTAATTATATTTTATAAAAAAGATAGATTTATGTTGGAAAGGACATAGGTTGTAAATTAATAAAAAATAAAAATAAATTCGAAAAGAATTTAAAGAGACAATAACTTATAAATTATAAATTACTTTAAATAATTTATTAAATTAGAATTTATTTTTTTTAATAAGTTAGTATGAGAAATATTTCTAGAGGTTAACTTATAATTTATTTTAATAAATTATAAGTTAATTTATTTGTTACACGAAATAAAACCTTTGTAAAACTTATTAAGGAAGAATTTATAAGTTACTAATTTCTAATGTGTAAAACATATCTAGAAGTTAGTTTAGAATTTATTGATTAAGTTAATAAATTATAAATTAGCTTATTTTTTATATCAAATACACACTTAACCTAATTATACTCATAAGTTTTATATTTTTGGATATACCCTAATGGGGGATGTAAGCGTATAATTAAAATGAAGGAAAGCGTGTATTTGTGTAGAAAAAGGTTAACATATATTTTCAAAAATAGAAGTATACTAATCCCATCCAATCATGGGATTTTTGTTGACATATAGGATTGGTTTGAATCATAATTTTTTTATAATTAATTTATTATTTCAATAGAAATCATTTTAATTTATTTATAAATAAATTTTATTGTTAAAAATTTTTATCAAAAATAATAATTTTAATTCATTTGTAAATGAATTTTTTTTTTGTAATGTATAGAAAAATGTATGAAATTTAATTGAAAAATAGATTTTGATAGTATCATAGTAAATATAATATTAAAAAGAAAGTAAATTTTTTATATTATATATATTTTAAGTCAAATGAAATAAATTCTAGTAAAATTTTTATTAAATTTGATAGATTTTATAATGATATAAATATAATTAAAATAAGATATAAATGAAATAATTTTTTTTACTTAAAATTAAATATGATTAAAAAATTATTAAAAATAAAATAAGATATTATTTTTAATTATTCTAAATAAAGGATAAAACTCTTCTTCAGAATCATATTCAGTATCATTACTCATAATAATGCTTCATGCACGCTCCTGCGGCCTCACATTTACGATTATGTTATGAGGCCTTAGGGATTGGCGGATTGTGCATGCACCTCCAATAGTCAGTAAGAAGGAAGATTGCCTTCTTAAAGCCTGATCATCGAGTGGGTACCTTCGATTTTAAACCGACCCTCCCCTAAACCAAAACAAATCATATGGCCAATTCTTAACACCTGTGCCGACCGAACTTCATGGCCAGATCGAGTACAACCATCATGGATGGCTTAGCTTGGTTTTAAATAATTAAAATCGGGTTATTTTTTGCTTCTGCACCGCACCAAACCTTCTTCACCAGAGTTCAAATTACTCTCACTGCCTTGCTCTAGTTTCGCGCCTCTCAAAGCATCACCCTCTGATTCTCCAACACCATTTTCATCATCATCATCATCTTCATTTTCATTCCCGTGATCATCTACAGATACCTTGGCAATTGGTCTCTCAGCCATTGGAGTGAAAAATTCAAATTCAGAAGAATTGATAAAAGGGACGTGAAAAACATCCCCTTTGGCGAACTTTCCTAGGGTTTGTTCATTGGGGTATACCAATACAGGGCTATCAAGTGGAGTCTCAAACTCCTCCTCGCCACTTAAGAACTCTTCATTATCGGACTCGCCATTACCACTGCCATTAACAGCAAAATCGGCACGTTTACTACCCTCATCGTCAAAATCAATAGGAGGCTTCAGTGTCGAAAATTTAATATCAAAATTTTCAAGATAATGAGAAGAAGGAAGAGAACCTGAAGCAGACACTGATTGGTTTGAAGCAGAAAAGGTAGTTTCTGAAGCAGCAGAAAGGTTGAAATCCATGGATAAAACAAGCAGCAAACAATCTATAGCCAATTCTTAATTTTCAGTTGGAGTCGGTTTAAACTGATTAAGACTTCAATAACACATAGCAAACTGATTTCCTAATTTTTGCACAAAAATCACCCGCTACCAACCGATTAGGCTTTTGAACTGATGTAAATCGCATATATTCGAGTTAATTCCGTCAGTTTTCAACAGTTTGAACATTTTTGAACACCCCTACTTTCTTTTTAGAAGAACATGAATTTGAGAACAAAGAACGAAAATCGATGCAGCTAAGTAATATAAACCATTCATTGTTTCCGTTCCTTCAGCACCATTTGCCTCATCCATCACAAAGATCCTCTCGTCGGGTTCGAGAAATACTCAGGTACATGAAATGTTGTACGTCAAGATTTAAAATCATTTTTAGGTACTTTCTATTGTATCTTTTAAAAAGAAGGAGCTCAAGAACCTAGGGCATGTGGCAAATGTTGGTTGGTCCACGTCCAAAAGGAGGTAGCATTGTATTATATCAATAGTTCCTCAAATAATATTTGAAATTGCACATTATTCCCCGATAAACACCTTATATTATTTATTTATTAAATTTATTTCTTTATATCCCCATTATCGTATCTAAAGCCTTGCATTGCTAAGAGGTGCCACCTGGCACCTTCTAACTCACCGTCCGCTCGTTGTTCATCGCTTGCCCACTGTCGATTCCCATTGCTTCTTTGCATGGCATTTTCACAATCCCATTCTTTCCCCTTCTATGCTTGAAGCTCATTCCTCCATTGTGCTTTGTTTGTAATCTTCTTTCTTCCCTTCCTCGGGCACAATAAGACAAAGGTCTTTCAAGTAGTGGATGGTAACCTAAAATTAAGCAACTTGATGGACAAATTGAACTTTTTTATAGAAATATTGTGGGATAATAAGTCAATAGACCCACACCCACAATGAAATCAAGATGATCAAGTCTTCATAGCTTAACGTTTTAAGAATGGGTTGGTGTGCCATACCCTAGGCACATGATCTCTTGCTAAGATCGGTCATCCAACAGACCCATGCTATGTTCGCTAGTGCCTTTTGCTGCAATTCAACAACCTTCTGCAGCTTGTCGGCATAAACCAATTCATACAGGGCAGACAATTGATCAAGAGCCATAGAGCCAGCTCCTATCTGTTGCTCGCTTGTCAGCTAGAGGGGGAACAAGTAAGGCTCGAATAGAATGATACAACCTTACCTCTGTTATGGGGTTGAGGAAATGTTGTGCAAAGAAGCAATGAGAATTGGGGGTGGGCAAGCGACGAACGGCGAGCGAATGGTGAGTTAGAAGGTGCTGGGTGGCACTTCTCAGCAATGCAAGGCTTCAGGTGCAATAATGGAAATATAAAAAAATGAATTTAATAAATAAATAATATAAGGTGTTTACGGGAGAATAATGTGCAATTTCCAAAATTATCTGGGGAATTATTGATATGATACAAATACTGTCAGCTTTTAGATATAGACTAACTGGCATTTGCCATGTACCTTGAGTTCCTAAACCCCCGCTTTTTAAAATATACCGTAGCAAGCACCTCATTTTTAAATACATAATTGGTGATATGCAGTTATCAAAATAAGTGAACTTTTTTGTATTTTGATGAATTTTATGTTTGATTTTTTTATTAACATGAGACCTATAAAAATATTGGGGTCTATTTGTTTTAATTATTAAATGCAACAATTACAATTATAATAATTATATTAGATCAAAATTCAAATTATTTAATATTTATAAAATTATTTTAAAAGAATTTCTTGCAATATATTTCATAATTTCTCCCCGATACCAACTCAATATTTATCCATTATTTGCATATTATTCTTTGTTTAACGAGCCAAAGTAAAGCGTCCAAGTTAGAGTTAGGATATGTTTGAAAAGAGCTTATTGAGAACAAACTATTTATTTCTGTAAAGATTTATTCTCCATGTATTTGGTGGGTTGCTCTTCTTTTTTAATCTGTTCGCTACCATAGAATCTTATGCTTCTTTCTCCTTTCTTTTCATCAAGCAAGATCAGTCATAAGTTGAACATAAGGTATAAAGAAAAATTCTATTTCCACTATGTAATTTATGTTTGAGTTTATTTACTATATTCTTACAAATAGGCATACAGAGAAGTCTGAATCAAAGTAGTTCCGTCTGTATGTACAAATAAATTATTTACATGGATGCAGAGAAAATACTAGAGCTTACTTTTTACAGTATTCCAAAACGTGGAGCTAAGCTTCACTCATCTACAGAACTTTAACCAATGTATAGACAAGAAAACAAGATTCCTTTATGTTAGTTAAATTCGTCTTATTATCATATCATCCTTCCTTAGGGCATGTATCTGATTTACACTTACTAATGAAGGACACATTTCTTTCACTATGTGAATAATATGAAAATAAGATTATATGCAAGAAGTATTTTTAGTGATATTCAAGATTTCCTTCACAGAATCACACAGATATTTACTAGAGTTAAAAAAAAATTATCTAACTTATAACTAAATGCTAAAGTAATAACCAAAAAATGCAGCTTAACAATTAAGCTAATTAATATATTTCGAGAGGATAGATGTAACTATAGCCTGTTGGGCATTCCTTGAAAATTATTTTAATTTTAAATTTAAAATATAGGTTTTAGAGAGTTAAGATTATATTATATTATATAAAATTATAATTTTATTCCATTTCAACTCATGTATTTGATAACTAGAAAATTATCATCTAAATATTATTTATAATGTGTAGAAAATAATTATATCAGATCGATCAAAATTGAATTTTTATAATAAATTAACATAATTTTACTGAAATTAATTCTAGGTTGTGTAACAAATATTTAAGTTACAATCTTCATATTATGTTTGAATATAATTATATATAATAAACTACTTCGTATTAAAGAATAAAGTTACTTGGTTGAAAGTTACTTGGTTGAAACATATCATGAATAAAATATATTTAATGCGATTCTTAAAGAAGGTAAATGTATTAATTTAGGAACTTATTCTTAAATAATATTTATCTATAAAAATATAATAGATAAATTAACATTGCATTGTCCGAGTTGTAAATTTTCTATTATCTATTTTAAAATTTTAAAATAGTTGTTTAAATTCATGAAATATATAAAACATATAAATATGGATCAAATTTCTCAACGACTTAATTTCCATTGTTTTAAGTTTTAATTTTAGATTAAAAGTTTAGGAAGTATATTGTGTTGCAAACATGAAAAATCTTTCCGTTTGCAACCTTAAATCAAATAATCATAAATTTGAAGTACATACATCATTATTAACAGTACATAGAAAGAATGTAATGAAATTATAGATAACAACAAGTCAAAGGAATCGAACAAAGAGATTACCGACATCTTTTCTCAAGCAAAACTAGAAGAACCAGAGGCCAACAATAGAAGAAGTATTGAATCAGAATGCATGCATTGATCCAAATAGGTTCGAAATAGCTGATAGCTGCCAATGATAAAAGACAAACCGAAGGAATGACTGAAAGAGAATAAATGGAGCATTATGGAACAAAGATACGGCTTGAAGAAACAATTGTTCCTTTATATGCTGCGAAAGCTAAAAATAAAACAAATAGTAGCTATGGAGTAAAGTTAGTGGAAGCAGTGAAGAACATTTGACTCAATGAAAGCTCTTATTTTATTTTCAAGCGGTGAAGAACATGGCCGCATGCGGATGAGAGATCAGGATTATAAATTAAAAAAAAAAAAGGTGGTGAAAAAAGTTGGTCCAAAATTAAATAACTTGAAAAAAAAAAGCGGTGGAATAGCGTTAGTAAAAAAAAAAAACTTGTTATTGGATCTTTAGGTATTAAATTAGGACTAAAAAATAACCTTTTGAATAGCTTATTTAATTTTTTATTTTAATCGTGATTATTCACTTTATTTTCATAAATATATCTTCAAACTATAAATTAAAATAATTCATCATAATATTTCAGAGCGATGAACCCTTCCTTTGGAACAAGCAAACACGATGCTGAGGCTCCATCAATGGAGGAGATTGACAACCTCGATTGTAGCACCAAGAAATTCAAACAGAATGGAGTCGGATTTTTGGTCTCTTCTTCTCGGATACCTCATCATGAAGATTGGATGGATGATTATAACCAAAACCCATCACATGAAAACTAGGTACTCGTTCCTATCGAGATACTTTGGTTTCAAATGATGGTAATGTTTTCTCTGATAATACGTGGTGGGCTATTGAAAATTCTATTAACACAACCAAATTTTGGAGATTTGGATGGGTTTTCTATTTCTGAAATAGGAGGTTACCCCAATTTATTGATCTCTGATTCTGAGAACAATCGAATGTGTAACCCTTGGAAGCACACTTTGATTGTTAAACTTTTAGGAAAACGAATTGGGTACAATGTACTCAAGTGTAAACTTCATCAGTTTTGGGCTCGAACTAGCAAACTATCACTTATAGACATGGGAAATAAATTTTTCATTATCCATTTTAAAGCTACAGAGGATTACCAATTTGCTTTGTAAGGTGGACCTTAGATCATTTTTTACCATTATCTCACTATAAGACATTGGCAGCCTCATTTTGACCCCTACTCTACTCAAATTAACAAAGTAACAACTTGGATTCGAATCCCTAACCTACCTACTGAACTTTTTGACCAGAAGTTTTTGCAAAAAGTTGGCAATCTTCTGGGCAAAACTTTCAAGGTTGACTTCAATACAACTGTTATTCATAGCAGAAGATATATCAGATTATATGTGGAACTTGACCTTACCAAACTTCTTTTACCAAAACTCTTTATTGAGGGAGTGCCTATGAGGATTGAATATGAGGGAATCCACCTTATTTGCTTTGATTGTGGAAAGTACGGACATGACCATGACCATTGCCTAGAAAACAAAATTGAACCTACTCCTGAAATAGAGCCAATTAGCCATGTGGTGGAACTAAAACAAACTAGTGATATAAATGTTTTTGGCTTGTGGATGTTAGTTTAAAAGAATAGGAAGAACCAAAAGGGTAAATTCCATGTTGGAAATCCTCACAAAGCAATTAGGAGTAGCTTTAATAGCAAGATGAGCACTTCTCGTAAGATTACCATGGGGGACAATCTCGTTTTAAGATCTTGGAGGACATTATTAACAAGACTACATAGCAGAATGATCAAAGCCAAGACCAAAAGGCACATGTAAAACTAAAAAAGTCCACAAACTAAACAAAAGACACACTTCCTCTATATGAGCAAGCCTAGACCCTATGGAATAAACAATACACCTAGCCACTAGAAGTTTTGCATAATGCCACAAACTTTTGTACCCCATCCTCCAAGGTTACTTCCTCTCTCCTTCAAAGCAAGGTTCCCACTCAGGTCCCACTGCAAGCAATAGATACTAATCGTAGTGCAATAGGAGGCTCCACCTAAGACGTAAATAAGACACTCCTCTCTTATTGAAATGCAAAATATTATTGAAAAAACACATGACAAACCACCAGACCCTATAGGAAATAATGGTGGATTTGAAAATATGAATGTAAATACTTCTAAGATTGTCCTAAAGAATAGTGGCCTCCTATCCTAGGATAACAATGAGACCATGTTAATTGCTTGATATTTTGTTTATTTGCCTCCTTAATGAAGTTTTTAGTATGGAATTTTCGAGGAGCTGTTGGTAATGGTTTTACCAGGGCTCTCAGAGAAATCCAAAAAATTAACAAGTCTAATGTGGTTGCTCTCCTTAAACCACAAACCTCGAACCAATGGTTCTCGAACTAAAAGAACTATCAAAAACTTTAGTTTCAAATTCTCTAAATTGATTGAAGTAGAGGGTTTTAGTAGGGGAATATGGTTGCTATGGTCAAACTAAGATATTCAAGTAAAGGTTCTTATGTCCTACACGCAATTCTTACATGTTAGTATTTGCTTTAATAGTAATGATCCTCACCTATTTACTATAATTTATGCTAGCCCATAGGAAAATTTGAGAAATGTAATGTAGCAACAAATTAAGTTAATTGCAGATTCCACTACTCTTGCTTGGCTGTAGGTGATTTTAATGAAATTGCTCTATGCTTTGAGAAGAAAGGATGAGCTCCTATCAATGCATTGAAGTGTTCTAAATTCTTGCAATGGATCAACTTTTATAACCTAATTGATATGGGATCTATTGGTGTGAAGTTCACCTAGTGGGGACCTAAATGGAATAACTATGATCAGGTATTTAAAAGACTTGATCAAGCACTTTGTAATGCTAAATGGCAAACTAAATTTCCCTTAGCTTATGTTAGAGACCTCCCTTGAATCCAATCTAATCATGACCCTCTCTTAATCTGCAGAACTACTGATTCTCATAGATAATAGGACAAGCCTTTCAAATTTTTAGCCTCTTAGCTCACCATCCTAGTTTCAACACTTTCCTATGCGACAATTAGAGACAAGGCCACCATATCCCATATACTCTCCTAGACCTATCTTCTAGTCTCTTATCTTAGAATAAAGAAGTTTTTAGTTATATCACTGAATGGAAAAACCATACTCTAGCTAGGCTAAATGGCATCCAAATTTCTCTCCAAAAGGGTCCTAAAAAGTATTTAGAAACTCTTGAATATACCTTTCGTAAGGATCTTGACAACATACTAGACTAAGAGGAATTACTCTGGTTTTAGAAATCTCACAATGCCTATATTAGTTTTAACAATAGAAATACATGTTATTATCATGTCAAAATAGTTATTCGAGGGAGAAGGAATCATATTGTCATACTCAAAAACTTTGATGAATAGTAGATTGATGATTAAAATACTTTCAAAATTATGACAGTATCTTTTTATGAAGGCCTCTATAAAGAATCCATAAATAACTGTAATTGGTTTCAAACCTAACATCAGTGGCTAAATTTAAATCGAAGAACCAAACAACAATTAGCTCAAATGGTCACTAAACATGAAATTCTTGCTACTTTCACTAACATGGGAACATTTAAAGCCCCTGGAGAGGATAGTTATCCTATTATATTCTACCAAAGAAATTGGGACTTGATCAACAAGGACATTAGTGACTTTATCAGGATGGTGTGGATCAACCATTCCCTGATCAACCAGGTGAACTCCATATTGCTCTGCCTCATGCCAAAAGTTAATCAGCTTGAGTAAATTTCTTAGTTTCATCTAATTGCTTTATGTAATGTCATTAATAAAGTTATTATGAAGATTATTTTCAAGTGATTAAAAAAATCACTCCATAGACTTATTTCTCCTTATTAAGCCAGCTTTATCCTATCTCACAATATTCATGACAATATCATTATAGCTCAAGAACTCCTTCACTGTATGTAAAAGATAAAGGACAAAAAGTGTTTCATGACTATTAAAATAGATTTAGAAAAGGTGTATGATAAGCTAAACTAGGAATTCATTTGAAAAGCCCTTATGAAGATAGGTATGCCTTTAAATCTCCTTCATTTAATAATGACTTGTATTACTTCTTCTACCTTCAAAGTACTTTGGATGGCTCAAAGTCTAACTCTTTCACTCTTTCAAAAGGAATTCAACAAAGGGATCCTTTATCCTTATATATTTTTGTTCTATGTGTAGAGAAACTTTCCTTTCTAATCGTGGATGAAGTAGACTCTCATAAATGGGTTCCCATCTATGTAGGCTAAGAGGGACCTGAAATTTCTCACCTCCTGTTTACAAGTGACTTTTTTTTTTTTTGTAAAGCTAACTTAGCACAGATGAACACTATCCTTAAATGTTTAAAATCCTTCAATGACATGTCTGGCCATACAGTAAACATTCAGAAAACTAGTATTTTCTTTTCTAGTAATACTCCTCTAGATATATGTGATTAACTTATTCAATAAAGTGGCTTCAAGGAAGTAAAGGAGTTAGGCCATTATTTAAGATCCTATTTTCAACATAAGTGTACATTAAATAGACTTTTTCATCATATTATTGACCGAATGGATCAAAAACTTAGTGGCTAAAAATCCCAATGTCTCTTAAAAGCTAGTCGAATTACTCTAGCCAAATCAATCATTTCTACCTTTCTGTCATTCCAAATGTAACACACAAGAGTTCTTAGAGAAATTTGTAAAACTATAGAAAAGAAACAATGCCAATTTATTTAGAGGGATACTGATCAATCTCGAAAGCCACATTGGATATCTTGGAATATTATATGTTTGCCTAAGGAAAGTGAAAGGCTAGGTTTCAGACACTTATTTGAAATGAATAGTGCATTTTTAATAAAGTTAGGTTAGAATCTCATATCCAATCCCCAAAGTTTATAGTGTCAAGTAATGAGAGGCAAGTATCAACAGAATCTTGAACTTAGTAAGCCTTTACTAGTTAGGAATAATGCCTCCTAACTATTAAAGGAATTAGTTAAACTTTGGCCTTAAATTTCTAAATCCTCTTAATGGGAAGTTGATGATGGCAAGAACGTCTATTTCTAGACCTCCAACTGGTTAGAGAACATATGCCCCCTTCTAGAATTGACTAGCTCTCTAATACTAAGTGAGATTATCCAAGCAAAGGCACTTGATTATGTTAACAACCTTAGCCACTGGAATATTCCTAAACTACAATCTTTACTCCCAGTTGTTGTCTTCCACCGACTATAAGTTATTCTTCCCCCATGTATCTTTGACAGCCTTGATTACTTAGTTTGGAATGGTAATTAGAGTGGTAAATTCTCTATTAAATTTGCTTATGCAGTGATCACAAACCAAGCATCATTAATATCCTTACCCCTTTGGAAGCTAACATGGTCTTGGCCAAGACTGAATTGAATTCGGGCCTTCCTTTGGCAGGCTACTCATAATAAACTCCCTATTAATTTTGCAAGAGCTAAATGGGCTAGTGTCACTACCCTTTGTCAGTAGTATGGTTTATAGGTAGAATCTACCTTACACATTCTTCAAGATTGCTTTATAGCCTCCATAATATGGAAAAAAAACTTCTTAATCTTATTGGTTATAAGAAATTCTTCTTGGGTGATTTGAGTTTTTAGCTGCATCATAATCTAAAATAGAATTGTGATGGCATTCTTGGATCACACTAGCATATTATGTATAGCATCACTTACTGGCTCCTTTGGTCTTGGAGGAATGAGAGCTTATTTGAGGATAATTCCTACCAACTAGCTAACCCTTTTCCTTTAATTTATAATTGGAGACATAATATAATTAATGTTATATTAACCCAATTTGGAGCTTCCCCAACTGTACAATATCAAACATTAGATATCTGTTGGATACCATCATCGAATGATTGGATTAAACTTAACACTGATGGTAGTTGGAAAAAGGAAGGTGATAGAGCTCAATGTGAGGGCCTATTATGGAACTCTACTAGCCATTGGCTAGGAGGATTCATTTTTAATATTGGAGCCTGTCACTTTTTCACTGCTAAAGTATGGGGTATTCTCACAGGCCTGGAATTTTCTTGGAGTATAGGTTATAGAAAAGTTCTATGTGAAACTAACTCCGTAACTATAGTTAATATCCTTGATTCAAAGGATCATCATCACAAACATCAACTACATTTAATCAAAAGAATTCTAAGATGGTGTGATCAACACTAGGAAACTTCCTTCATACACCAATACAGAGAGGGCAACCAATGTGTAGATTGGTTGGTCTAATACAACTTTAAGTTTAGCCTGAGATTCCGTGAGATTGCTTCTATTCATGTAAATCTCTTTGTGTTTCTCCTATTTGATATTATTGGGGCTTTTATACCCTACGTTGTTCTTCTTTAGTCTTGTTTCTTTTTCTCTTTTCTTTGGGCCAATGCTCCGTATTGTTGTAAGAAAAAATAATTCATCATAATTATTAATTAATAAAAATTATTAATTACTAATGTAAAAATTATATATTTTAAATTTTTTATAAAAATTTTTATCATTAATTTTTTCATTGATAATTGATTTTTTATTTTAATTGTCATTATCCACGCAACACTCCTAAGTACATATTTTTAATTTAAATTAAAATGCATTATCATAATTGATGGTGAAAAAACATGGGAACAGATAATAAAAATTTTTTAAAAAATTTCTTAAAAGTTGGATGATTTTGTTAACATAAAATGTAGAATGGCATGTTATTTTAAAGCAATGAAGATCATGAAAATCTATGGTGAAAAAAATTCTTTATTATTTTAAAGCAGTGAAAGAATGACATATTAATAGATGTCGTTTATAACGATATAGGATAAAAACATAAGCTTAAAATAGGTGGCCTTGGAAAACATTACAACATAATATGGATAGATAAACACATAATCCAAAAGAAAGCAACAACATAAAAAGAAAAAAAAAGCAATTTTACAAATTACAGAATTTAAAAACTAAAACGAAAACATCACAAAGTTAAAAACAAAGTAGCTAATTTCATATGAGGATTTTTAGGGCTAATTACCATGCTAATTTTGGACTTAGGACTTTTAGGTCTTTTAGGGCTAATTATTATGTATATATAACAGTTTGGTGTTTTTTATGACTCTCATATTAGCTCAAAATTTTACTAAAATTAGTCTCAATATTCCTAACATAATATTACATATCAAACATGAATTATTTTGTATGATTTATTCCCATGATTACTGTTCATGCAAAACCAAAAATGAGAATCCAAAATAGGACAATATGTGAGCTTTCTCAACAAAAGTTCCATTTCAACATTCAAATCATCTTCAATTGATATCAAATTTTGATATAACATCCTTAACAAGTTGTTTAGTGAAAATATTCAATTATTTCACAAAAATTTCATGATAGTACTATTCATAGAGAACCAAAATTACAAAATTGTCAAAACTAGATACATTTGAAGCTATTGTGATAAATGACCTTTTCTAGCATGTAAATCAACTCCAATTGTAATCAAATTTTTATGTGATGTTACTAACATTTCTAATATCCAAAGAATATCAATTACTTTAATTTTTCTCAATTAAAATATGGCCTAAATAGTAGCAAAATAGAACCTACAGAATTGACAATTTTGTTTCAATTTCCTCCAATTATAGTCCACAAACAATTGCATTTCATATCTCTAAATTTTTTCAAAAATTCTCAACTCTCTCCATATCTATTCTAACACTATTTTTAACATTTAAACACTGAAAATTAAAATTTTAACAATTTGTAATCTATGATTACAAAGAGAAACAGAAACATATCATAGAATTATCCTAACACAATCTTGATCCTAGAATTTTCCTATGATCATTTCTTAAGGAAAAATTTCACAAATCATATCCAACTCATTTTAATATTATAATACAAATATAATATGATCATATTAACATTTATGCAACCTCAAAATCAAATTATTCAACATCACCACTCAAATTATATCTATAATGACAATTTCATCAAATTTCTTCATCTATCTAAAAAATACTCAATAAAACAAGGGATAGTTGCCACTCACCTTAATTCCTTGACTCTTTAAATTTCAAAAATCTCTTGGATCAACAATAAAATAACCTTATTAAAAGGAACTAAATTTTAGAAATTTTAGGAAGAAGATCATCATGAAAACCTAAAGAGAACGGAGAAAAATGCTAGTTACCTTCAAGAACTTAATGAAACTAATGTAGGAACCTTTTGGGATTTGTTAGAAATTGAAAAGCTGAGGAGAACCCTTGGAAAAGACTCATGGCTATCATTGAAAAAATAAGTAGAAACTTGTTCCAAAATGACTCCATTTCCTTATATAAAAATCCTATTCAAGCTTCCACCAAAAGTTTTCTTCTTGGCTAATTTTTCTGTCAAAAAAAATTAGGTGATTATTCATCACTTAAGGAACTATTTTTCTAGCCTCTTTTGAGAAGATATTTGCTTCAAATCAATCAAATTCAACCAAATAAAATACCTAAAAAAAGCACTAAGAATTGCCCTTGGTTTTCTATTTATTTACCAATAGATTTTTCTACAAAAATTAGCTCTTATTTAGGCATAAAATTTTTTTAATTTAAAAATCATATTTGGGCCAAAAATGGTTGGTTAAATCAAACCAAATAAGCTAAAATGATTTATTTCAATTTCAACACTAATTCCTTAAATTTTAGATCACTTGGGCTCTTAATTTCATATTGAGCTTTCATAAAATTTTCCTAAACTTAGTGTTGAACTTTTTAATTATATTTGACACATATTAATGCCTAATACCATTTCTACAAAAATATTAGCTAAATAAACCCCTGTACTATCTTTATGATTTACCTTAACTTTATTTAATTATGTTACTAGATTTCTATTAGGGTGATTTTTATCCAAAATTTCTTCTTGGACCTTCTTACTCTTTTAGGGCATTACATTTACAAATAGTATAGATACTAATTTATTAATGATAATTAATAATAATAACCCTAAAAATAAGAAAATGGAGAAAATAACTTAGAAAAAAGACCATAAATAACATCTTCCAATAAGAAAATGAAAAAAAATTACATGCTGACCAAACATATGGAAAAAATGAGAATCCAATTGATGAAAGAGGAGAAAAGATATAGATCAAATAGAGATAATGAATAAACAATGAATCACTATGAATAGATGAAAAAAAATAATGGATGAAAGGAATTGCTTATCTCAAAATAGCAAAGAAGGTAAACACATAATGTACTAAGTTACAAAAGGTGGCAAAGAAATAAAAAGAAACAAATCCATTTATTGAAAATTGCACATAATGGAGATATATGAAATAAAACTGACCTAACACTTAGCATGAAGAATTAAATATAATGAAACCCTTTATTGAGCAGAAGCGTCAAGATGATAATCAGACATTAGGTGCCAATAACAACATTAAAGTTTTAGACATAGTGTTTCATCCATTTCTATAATCAAACAATACATGTACTATTTTTTATCAATGGAATACTTATACAATGTAGATAAATTGAACAACAACAATTAAGATCATTGCTAACATATTTATTTAACAAAGGCTTCTTGAAAAAAACTTAAAATCAACCATTTGGAAAAAAAAAGTTTACCTTCATAAATAACAAAAAAATATTAAAGGCATATAGTAAATGTTCATATTGCAGTAAATGTAAAGGCATATAGAAAACATGAAACCAAACCAAACAATAACAACAACAATCTATGGAAAATAACTAAAGCCATACAAAAAATACAACTTGAAATAGAAAACTTGTGCATAAACAATATTATTGATTACCTTGAAATAGTGGAGAAGGTAATGATAGAATCCAAAATAAAAGCACAAGTAGGTAAAGAAGGAGAAAACACAAAAATTCTTGAATGGTTATGGAGTAAAACAAACAGATGGAATAAAAGGAAAATGTTAAAATTGATTTGTGTTTCTTAAAGTAAATGGGAAGGAAAATAAAAATAAAAAAATGAAACTTGTAATTTGAAATTGAAATAAAAGAATAGGGGTGTATTAGGATATATTTTATTCTTTGTATTCTTAGAAACTATTCTCAAAAACTATTTTTAAAAATTATTTTTTCTTTTTTTAAAACTATTTTGGGATTGAAAGAAAATAAAGATTAGACAAAGGTCAGTATTATGAATAAGAAAATATTTTATTTGATTACAAAATTAACATGCAAAATAAGAAAATAAGTTCAAAAATATATAAACAATTATTTCTATTTTTCTATTTTTAAGTTGCAAATTTCAAGAATGAATTTTAAAATCAAATTTTAAAAATAGATCTTTCAAACAAGTTCTTCTATTTAAAAAAATAGGAAATTATTTTTTAAAAATAGTAAACAAATAGACCCTAAGATTTTCTTCTATTCAAAATTATAAATCCTAGTCAAAGGTGATAAAAAGATAAAATCTTGTACAATAATATGTATTATTGCACAAATTTGCTCATAAATAACACAAAACAGAATATTAACAAGGTAGATTAAATTAGCATTTGAAATAGGGTTTCAAGTGTTCATTGTTAAGCATGATTAAAATCAAAAAAGTGAAAAGGCATTAATAGAGTAAAGAGCTAAAGAGGAATGCTAATAAATCAACTTATAAAACACAAAACATATAGAAAAATAACATACATACAGTTAATTTCATATGGCAAAAATTAGAACAAAGAAGGAAAACAAATATGTTAAAATAATGCAAAATAAAGAAAATTATATGGAAAAGCTCATCCTAACAATTAGAAGATTTATAAACCCTAAATGTGGTAATAGATCCTTAAAATGTAATGGCCTAGAATTACAAATCCATTAGACATTGAAGGAAAACATAAATCAAAATGGAATAGCATAAGTACAGAAATCATCACACATAATTAATGGTAAGGTTAAGACAAATCTATTCGTCACTTACATATTTTTTAGGGAGAGCAACAATGTTATATACAAAAGATTTAATAGAAAATTGATTGATTTCCCTATCACCAAATTACTTCATTAGTATGTTGATTTTATTAAAAAGTCAGCATAGGAACTAGGCTACCCATAAAACTAAACCATGCAATTACCAATACCATTATGCACCAATGGAAAAGAAGTCTAACCTATTAATGTATATATGGCATAACTTTATCTTCCTAAGTTAAATGCCATACTTAAACTTAATCCACTTCTTCATCTTCTTCTTTTTCCTTTTTCGTGTCTTACGTAAGCTTAAGATTTCTTCCTCCAAGAAAGGCATGGAAGAGTTTTATTCAACACTTGTAAAATTCTGCAAGATTTATAAATCCAAAGCCTTTAAAAAGGCATAAAAGCTCCACTAGTAATGAAGCCCTTTAAGTTGTTCCATTGGTGTCTATGTTGTAAGAAGTTAACAATAAGAAGTGCTAACATATATGGCTTCCATAAGAAAACTACACTTATGTATATTGATAAGCATTTCAAAGAGCTAGCTTGTGATTTAGTAGAAAATATGAAGCCATAAATAGTAAATGATGAGAAAATAGTGAAAAAGAATACGTTGAAGATTATTCATGAGCTAATAGAAGAAGGAACAAGCATATTAGATGATATTTAGGAGTTTGTGAGATTAGATTCCCTTTTAGTTCACCATAAAAATAAGAGAGTCAAGAAGTTCATAGCTAGGATCAATAAAGACGTGGCTTAAAAGATGTTTGCTAGCAATTTGTATTATATGCTTTAAATTGATATTTACCATGTAATTTGTACTCATAATACATGTTTAGCTTCATTTACTTGATTATTTTTATGTCATAATGCTTAAAAGCTTAAGTTAACAAGGTTAATTTGGTTGATTCATAGAAACTAAAGTACTTAGAGTTTTTTTTTTTTTAAGTGGCACAAATAAAGTTTTAAAACATAAATTGTATTTATAACTTGTGTATAAAAGATATAAATTGCATGTATAACATGTATAACTTATGTATAAAAGGTATAAATTATGTATATAACATGTATAAAAGATATATTATTACTTTATAACTCTAAAAGGTAGTTTGCTAACTCTTAGAATTGATTCACGGTCATCTTATTATGTTAATCAAAATAAACTTGTACTAATTTTGAATTATATATAGTTTGTTTTAATTTGGACTCAAAATTAATTGATATAAAAAGAGAAGATATTATATATAATTATTATATTAGATAACTATGTGATTTATAATTTATTATTGAGGAAAAATATAATTTCTTAACTCACCTTAATATTCTAATTACAAATCCCTATATCCTAAATAATAAATTACAAAACTAACTAATATAATAACTATTCTTCTATCATTGATTTTAATCTTAAATATAGTCCAAGAAATCTAGATAAATTTTTTTAACTTTTATATAAAATTTTAAAAGAGAAATAAGAAACATTTAGTCCAAATAAAAATCAATTTCGTGCAGTCTTTTGAAATTTTTAAAATTTTAAGATTTTGCAATCAGCTCTAAGGTTGCTAATTAGTTAGTTTTAGTAGTTTGAAATCATATTGTAAGTGTCCAAATTAAAACCAAATAAATTGGATTCAAAAGGATTAAACTTACAATAACACAACATTTATTGGAATAATATTTTTAGAACTCCTTTTTTTAATATTGTCTATTCCATTGAAGAAGAAATGAGAGTATTCTTGCAATTAAATATGATGAATTATAATTGTTATGGCAATATTGATTTGAGTAGGAATAAATGAAATATGAGAAGGAATTAAAAGAAATTGAAAATTATTTTTCTTGAACTTTTGTTGAACAAAACTACTAGTAAAAGGCAAAGTTGAAACTTGTATGCCTTCTTCCATTGACATAGACCATATGGTTTGATTAAAAAATATTCATGAAAAGCATTTTAGATGATAATTGTGAACATTGCACCTTATGACAACTATACACCATTATCATTCTAAACAAATCTCATAGAGTATATCTAATGATGATTATAGATAGATAATTAAAAGCAACAAAATAGGACTAGTGAACAAACATGCAACAAAATGGTACATTAGGACTTCCCCCGAGAAGGTTGTCATAACTAACAATCCATATCACAATCCTAACCTAGTCATGACTGGCGTTGAATATCTTTTTAATTTTCACTAACCTATTCCTAATTAATTACCTTGATTCAGAATAACAAATGTTGTGCATTTATAAAGAATCTAGCATTTCAGAAAGAAAACATCCAATGAGATTTTTACAAAAAATGAAGAAGTTAGGCATGCTTATAGCCCTTCCAAAATGAGGATAAGCAAGCCTAACTAACTTAAGAGGAAATTAGTTTAACGTTCCCACTATCTAATTCTATGACAAACAAGAGGTCCAGAATATTCTATATATATAAAACTATGCTACCAAAACACCATCAATAAATTCCTATAAACTCTAACTTTGAGGAGGTGAGATGGAGGTGGAGGTTTAACTTAAGAATCCATAAAATAAAATATGGAGAAATGAGTCCGGGGCTCAATAAGTAAATAATCTATAAGAACAACAATATTTTACAATAACTTACCTATCGAACTATCCTCTATAACCACTCATATCACATTTAAACATGTTAGAAACCAAAAACCAATGTCAATGAAATTAACATATGATCATTTTCATTTTTCAATGTCTCATATATGAACACTCAAAGATAACTATAATCAAGTCATATCTCATTTAGGACAATAAGCAATGAATAGAATATAACATCCACCTTTTGTCTATCGGGTTAACCTTATACCTTCCATAAGCTTTTCATCCTTGTTCCTTCAAGGTCTGCCTTATACCCTCTACAAATATGTCACCGGGAATTTTTCATTCGGTACTTATAATATCATCCCATCACATTTCTCATTTCTACTACCATTTGTGGCATGACTCACAATTGCAATTTCAATATTAAAGCTTAAACTTTATTCAATATAGCCATAATTCAATTTCAATATATATCACAGTACTTATCATTATCATTATGTCCTTTGGAATAGATACAATCATTCACATATATCATAGTGCTCAATTTATAAAATATTTCTCAATATATATATCTCATTTCATAAGCAATGCAATAAGTTCATTACATCATATCATGATTATCTAACCCATGTAATCATCTTATACCTATCATGAACTATACTATCTTTAGTGTTTAGTGACCAAATACTTATCTTGGGCAATTAAAAGTCATGAAAACATAAAACAAATGGGGTATATGTTATTATACGATTATCTTAACTATGACTTTTGAGTGATCTTTTATGAATAACTTAAAAATTATAAATATAATATCCATGAAACCCTTTTCGTATAAAAATAAACTCAATAAGTTTTTTATAGAATGGTTATTTACCCAAATTAGTTAAGTTTTGAAATTGTTACTCGATTTTGAAGATATTTGCAAAAAGTCTATTTTTTGAAATTCTGAATTTTTTACCTCTGTCTGTTATTTTGATGATATCTCAAAATATCTATAAGATTTTGATTTAAAAATAACTCCATTTGAAATTAGACTTAATTTCCTTTAAAATAATAGATAGTTTGTTTAAAACAGACATAAGATAAAAAAGTTATACCTTTTCAAATTTGGCATAAATTCTACAATTGATGAATTGATTCATGAATCAATTCATCCACCTAATTTTTACTTCTAAACCTTCAGAATTGATTGGTTGCTCGATTTTGAGGCCTAATTTCACCTTTACACCATTGGAATTGATTTATGAATTGATTCATCAATCCTTAAACCTTTAAAATTGATTGGTTATTTAATTTTGAAGCCCAGTTTCACCTTTAGATCCTAGGAATTGATTCACGAATCGATTCACATAAGAAAATCTCAATTTTTTGTGAAAAATTCAATGTTTATTTGACATTGAATACCTCCTAAACTCATATTACATACCAAATCTCAATATATTCATCAATACACTTATCTAACCTATCATATCACCTCTCTCCATCATTTATTACTTTCATAACATAAAAATAAACTAGATTTAAGCAAAATCACAAATAACCTATATTTCATCTATATCATCATATAACCTTAAAATTCATAGATTTAGCTAAATTATCCACTCACTTTATATGAAAGAGGATGCTAAAAGACTAGTTTGAAGATCTTTCAACCCTAACCACATCAAAATCCATGGTTTCTAGAGTTAGGATTTAAAATGCTCAACAAGATCAAATAAACTTCAAATATTTCATCATCCAAGAAGAAATAGGAGGGATTCTTAATAAAAGAAATATTTTTATCTTAATTGGATCAAGAAATCAAGAAGATTTAAAGTTCCTTTGCTTGATTAATAGAGTGGTATTGAGATTGTGTAGAGAGAGTGAGAGAAATTCTTAAAGAGAGATGGAAGAATTGGAGGGATGAAGTGAAATGAAGGAAAAATAGGGTTTAGGGGTTAAAATGGGAGAAAATAAGGCCTCAAGGGCATTTTTGAAGAGTTACTCCTAAACTTCTTCCATAATCACATGCTCACTTATATTAGTGTATAATTTTATACTTTAGGATTCTAATAAACTTTCTCCATCAAAATTTTACTCGAATCACATTTCCACATTGTTACTTTTATTAATTCTATTTTATTTTATATTTTACACATAATATTCTTAATTCACCTAAATTTATTGATTACTTTAACCATTCTTCCTCATATCATAATTTCTAATTTATTAATAATTAAAGAGGGTGTCGCAATCTAGTTTGCTCAAATCCAAATAAACATAAAGGCAAAAGAGGCTACATCCACACTTTCATCCCTTTTTTTATGCACATTGCAAGAATTTATTCATTAGATCATTATGATGAATTTTCTTTATTTTGAATCCTCCATGTTGAACCTAAATTATATAGATAACACAATTAAAGAATTTGCAAGATACATATACATGAATATAAGTTATTAACATGTAGCATAAATTTATACCTTATCATTCCATCTAACATTATATTTGTGTTATTACACCTATTCAAATTTTAAATTATTTTGCATGCGAAATAATTAACAAATTAGGATGATTAAATTTAAATGAAATTTTTGTATGAAATGGATGAATTATTATAATGAAATGTGGAAATGAATATTAATTAATCAAATGAAATTCAAATGAGAATCTTGTATGGAATAGTTGAAAAGAAAATAGGAGAAATGAAATGTTTAAAGGCGAGTAATTAAGTGTGTAAGAGATTTAAGGCTCTTTTTTCATTATTAGCCTTGGCCTTATTACAGCTTCTTTTACCATTTTTTAGTCGCTAACCTTAATAATCCTCATAAAACAACCTACCAAATCTTATCTTCATCTTTTTTTCTTCTCCTCATCATTTTCTATTCTTTTTCATCAAGAAAATAAGAAAGGAGTTTAAATCTCTATCAAATCTTTCATACAAACAAGGAAAATCTTCTTAAGCTCTAATTCTTGCATGCTTTCTCCTCTATTTTTCCCACTGGATTTCAATGATTAAGAGCTTTGGCTAGGAAGAGGAATTTGAGCCCTAACTTACATCTTTTAGATTTTGAATGTTTAGGAACAAGCAAACCTCAATCCCATGTCCCTAATATCTCCTCCAAGTAAGTGAGTAGACAATCTAGCTTAAGTCTAAGGAAATTATTTGAAATTGTGTTTAAGAGCTAGGTTTTCTAAGTTTTGTGATTTCTTAAGAAATATATCATATAATAAGTTTTTATTTGAGACTTTTGTTGAATCTATTAAAGATAATATGGTATAAACATGTTATAGTGATTTAATGGAGTTTAGTAGCCTCATAAATGAGTTTAGAATGGATTTATACCAAATGAATAGTAAAATTACATTGAAATCTACAAAAAAAAACATAGTAATAACCTTCTATATAATCGATTATGGCTAAAGAAGTTACCTTCTTGAAAACCTTAGTCACATATACAATGGACTATCACAAGAAATTTAGCCTTGAGAATATAATGGTTAACTATATAATGGAATTTAACTTGAAAAGTTGCTCTTTAAAAGTTCATAGTTGAGTATATAGTTGAATATTAACTAAACCATTACTTTCTAAAGGTTCTTAGTTGACTACATAATCAAGTATAACTCGAAGAGTTGCTCTTTAGAGGTTTGTTATCGACTATATCCTGAGAATTTGTTCTCAAGTAACTCATAGTTGAGTATATAGTTAACTATTACCTCTACATCTTTAATAGTTAATTTCCTAAGTGCTATAATACATGATAAGTCTCTTAATATCAAAACAGAGTCATTATCCATTTAAATGATAGTATATGGATAATGTGAGGTCATGTAAAAAGGCATGGTGATGTCAAGTTATGTAATATGATATGATTTAAATTATCTTATGATAATTAAGTCTAGTTTATGAAAATGCTCGAGAAATTAAGGTGGGGGCATTTATATCACTTATGAATTGAACACCTAGTTTGGTAACAATTTATGAAGGACAAGGTTAACTTGGAGGGATAAAGATTGGTTTGTAAGGGATAAGAATGGATAAGAGTTACAAAGATATTTACTTACTTACTTTTCCTTATCATTTATATCTCTTATGTGATTTTGGATGTGGCATTCGTCAAATTGAGAAATTATGCAAATGAATGCATATGTGTTCATGATTGTTATAATGATACCAAAGGGATTGTGATATGGATTGTATGATAAGTATAGTTAAGCTTGAGAAAAGGTAAATCCAGTTGATAAGCTTTTATTTGATTTCAAATTTATCTATGCCAATATGTTTAGTTACTAAGCACCAAACTTACCTTTCTATATTTTAAATTGTAGATTCTTAAGATGAAATGTCTCTTTTACCACTATGACAAAGATGAGTTTTTTAAGAACTACTTAGATATAACTATGGGCAATAATTAGTTACTTTCAACTTATAGATAGAATTGTATCTTGGATTTGTAAAGAAAAGGTAAAGGATTCTTTGTTTATTAGGGCTAGCTAGGATAGCTTATACTTGAACTCGTATAAAGAATAAAAAGGTCTAAATTCTCTTTGTTGTAGGATTATTTTGATGAGTATAATATTGATACTTTTCAATGCTATATTGTCATTTTCCTTTATTATCTTATGCATGCAATTGTATAGTGACAATCAACATAGGCTAGGCTAGTGGAAATCATTTGTTTGGGTTTCATACTGATCACGACTAGGTTCAGGTCATGACATATGCTTTTTCTTGTCTCTGTCTTCCTTCTTTTTTATTTAATCCTTTTATAACAAACCCGAAAAGTCAATAATCAACATAATATACACACGTATGCTAAGCATGCTTAAAAAATTCACTTTAAAAGAATAGTTAACATTCTAAATTGTATTAAAGGTATGTGTGTGTGTGTGTGTGTTTGTATAAGGATGGGTTAAAATTTACCTTTTTGAGTGCTTCAGCAAGCAATCTTTCATCTAGAATTAGGTAATTAGGAACTTCAATTCCTTATGTACTAAACCTTTTTTCCTTTATTGATTCACAATCCTCTGAATAGGTTTATAAAATAAACTATAAATAATATGTTAAGTAATAATTATTTAACTAATAAAGTAAAATTGAGGAAAAAAAGAATATAGTAAAGGCATATGCCATTAATTAGGTCATTTTTTAACAAACCTTTAACCGCCTCTTTACATGTAACATTAGCTTTTATAAGATTATTTGCAATCTCAATAACTTCAATACTAATAGCACCTATGCAATTGCTATCACATATTATCTGTTTGCTACACTTATAGTGCCATGATCTAACCTTAGTCTAACTAATGTGGATCTCATTACTTGATTTCCACCAGTCTAATTTATATTCTACATTAACATAATAAATCATATATGGGGATTTAGGGACGTTTTCATGCAATAAGACAAAAAAATGATAATTTCATTTAATAACTTAAAATTTAATTACCAAAAGAAAGTTAAGCTTGTTCATAATCCCTTAAACATGAGGATAAATTGACCTAATTAACCTTAAAAGAACAAAATACTAGCCTTCTACTTTTTTTTAACCATATACATATAAAGGCCTAACATATCTACAACATAATATCCAAAGTTGACTAAGCTATACCATTAAATCTTTTAAGAGCTTAACTATGAGGTGGTGGTGAAAAATAACCTAAGTATTTGTAATATATATATATATATATAGACACACACACACAATGGAGGAAGTTCAGAGCTTAGTAAGTAAACATTCTAGCATAAACAAACATAATTAATAATTATAAACTTATTGACTGGATTTATCCTGTTGTAAACTTAAACATTTAACCACACACATCATAATACAACTTCTATTAGTATCATCATATTCATTTATAAACATTTGCACTCACCATTGTCATCATCCAAATGCACACATTCTTCCATAGTATAATCTCAACAAGCATATATAAAGCAAGTAAATATCGTAGTGATTCTTTGTCACTTTTATCCTTTATGAACCCATTCTTATACCTTTTAGGTCTACCTTATCCCTTTATAATCATTTTTTGAATCCAATTTTCACATATATCATTGCTGTATTACATTTTTTTATTATTTAAAATAATTTCATTCTTATCATCAAGATCTCACATTTTAATTCATGATTATCCCATGCCTCTCTATATAGCTACATATTTCATTTCCTTCATTATTTATCATATAATTAATAATCATAATACTATACAACACTTATTTAATTTTTTATAATACAATTCTTTAAAATTCACCTGGATAATTAACTAATAGTTTACTATGTAACCTAGGAAAGGGTGTATAGTCATTATAATGGGCTTTTCCTAGAATTTGGGTGCTAGTAATTAACTATGAACCCTTAACTCATTAGTGATTCTTTTATAGTGAGCCCTAGATAGTATTGTTAATATAGATGTCTTCTTTATACTTGTTCCTATGAAATGTTGCTTCTTATTGGAGTATCTGATAAATAAATAAATTATGATTTTAAAAAGGACAATTACATGTTATATAACATAATTGAATATAACTATTTGTCATAAGTGCATAATATTAGGCTAACAAAAGGTCAAGCTAAGCCATTAAAAATACATGTTCCATTTTACTTTGCTTTTCACTTCTAGTGCCAAGCTCCACATGTGACATTTATCTAGAGCATAATTGAGTATTGTCCTTAAGATTGATTGTGGCCTTTTACTTGGGGTCTAACCAAAACATAAGCTTCTTCTTCGAGGACACCATAACAATATCCAATGGTGCTTAGCATAACAAAATGTCGAAACTTTGTCTACAAAGATTGCTCAAACTAGTGCATAAGCGAGACTTACCCCTCAATGTGAAGTTTCATTATTTCCTCAGCTTTGCTAGGATTGCATTTTCAAGTAAACTTACCTCTTACTCTTTTTTTTCAATGCTTGATGGTTAATGTGATATAAATATGAAAATCCAAAATAGGAATTCTTTAGCCTGGTTTGGAATGTATAACGATACTATAATAGGAAAGGTATAAATTAAATACATATTTACATAGTAATTTAAACTAAATAATAAATGTTCAAAGAAGATAAAATTAGCTCCCCTCGCTTAGAGTTATATGCAAGAAACTTTAAGCTCCTTCATCTTTAGGAGATGTAAAATGGCATCTTTCTTAATGAATAGAAGATAAGTTACATTCATTATCTTCTTTACCATGAAGATTTCAATTTAGGACTGGGGGGCCCAATTGCTGTTAAGGTTGGATTATAATGCAATTTGATCATGATCACAAGGTTATTGAAACACAAACAACAAATTAATATAACTTTGATTATATAAAAAATGGGTGGGAGGATACATAATGATACCTTTATTAAGAATTTAATAAAACTCTTTAACCATTTAGTCAAGGTTATGTAGGTTTTATCTACTATTTGAACTTCATCATTTGGCATCGACACCTCAGTTATGTAGTTTAAAGTTTTATTGATCACCACTTTAACTTAATTGTTTGACAATGATTGATAGTGGAGCTTATGGCTTCTAAAAGTTAACTTAATTATGACATAGCACATAGGTAGTCTCACCATCATTAAAACATATGAGGCTTCACTATGTTCAATGTGAACACTAATTATTAAAATCTTAATTCATAGAATATATGGAAAAGTAAAAGTGTTTAAGGTGATGTTTACCTTAGGTATATTTTGTGTAATATCTCATGCGTTAGTGGACATAGATGAAAAGGTTGACACTTCTAACTCATTAATGGTTGAAAGGGAAAGTACCTCTTACTAATCAATGGTTGTAGAGGATGGCTCTAATTGAATAGTAGTCCTAAAAATAAGCACAGCAATAATCATAAAGGCAAACTTCTTCATGTAGGTTATGATAATAGAGGCCAAGCAACTAATGAATAGTTAAACAAGTACCTCAAACCTTAACTATGTAGCATGTTAGGAGGACATCTACTTTATCATAGTGTGAATTTAATACTGCATTTATTATTGCTCTTAGAGCGCCTTTTACATCTTTGCCTCCCAATTTGTATTAAATTGAGCTTTTGCTTCATGGGTGATCATTATAGTGAGCTTCTCTACCTTAAAGTCTAAATGTTCAACATGATAATTCTTTGGTATGCCAAAGTAATCTTTAAAGCCCATGCTACATCCAAAACCCCTAAACATGATTAGGATGCTCCTCAAATCCTAATGCTATAATCAGGATATCCATCTTTCCAGTCAACCAAAACTTACCTTAGAAGGCTTGTTGCATGAAACCATCTTGTAGCATTCAACAAATCATGGATAATTAGATTTCAAATGAAATATAAGCTTTAAGACCAAATATTATGTTTTAAATAAACTTTAAAGAACTTAGGATTCTTTCGACAATAGTTTGACTTTTCAAGGTTGTACACTCCCCCTTTGAGTAAACTCTATCACACTTCTATAATTTTGTATGAGAAATTGAAGGTGCCTCGTCGATGTCATCACCCTCTATTTAAGCAAGCCTTTCTTTTACTAACTATTGCTCAAACTTTTGGTAGCCTCTACAGTAGTGTTTATGGGGAATTTTATTCTTCCCTCTAATTTCTTGGTTCACTAACTACTATCAATAAAACTATATATTAATTTATAAGTATAAATGACATAAATAAAAGATATTGAGAAGAAATGGCTACTAAAATGCCTGAATTTACCTAAAAATGCTTATTGTCACCTTATTCTAAGAGCTTCTTCCATGATTGCTAATCTAGGAAGTTGAATTCCTTAAGTGGGTTTCCTTTTGTCTTAGTCCTAAAGTTAATGTAATCTTGCATTAACCTTGTCTTGAAGACCTTCTATTAGTTAGCCACTTGCAATAGTATTTTTCTACTTATTTATTAGATGTTAGGAACATTAAAAGCATTCTAGAAAAAAACCCATATAAAGTTATTACATATAATTATTCTAGAAATATAGTTTTATATATCTTGAACATAAGGTAAAATAATTAAATGTACATACCAATTAACAAAAGTTAGTCGGAGTTGCCAGAAGTTTCGCCCTCTTAAGTAAGGTCTTGAGTTCAAACCTTGTGAATAGAGAAAACTATCACTAAGAGAGCTTTGCCCCCATATTGAATCCTTTTAGCTCAAATCTAAATTATTCAAAGGTCTAATATTGTTTGTTGAACACCAAATTGTTCATACAAAAAAAATGCACATACCAAGACATCCTTTCATAGGTTATCCTCCAATTCTAAAAGGATAAACCTCTGATTTGTATAAACTACAAATATTTTGATCTATGTTGTCAATCCAATGTAACTACTTAGTAGAATTATAGTTGGACTAGTTGCTTGCCCCTTAACATTGAACTTGACATGTGCCTTCTTGCCTTTAACATATACCATACCAACGAACTTCATAACTATGGGACCTTTTATGATCTTTTGGCTAAAAGTAGTTTCTTCTTCAAAAAGATCAATATTCTAACTATTTCAAAAAAATTAATGTAAATCATATCTAATGATATATAGACAAAGCTAGAGGTTGACATTAGTCAATGATCAAGGAAATGACAGTTATACAAATTATACTCATAACAAATACTATATGGTGGGAATAATAAAATACATAGCTTGCATGACAATTAACTAAATTTAAATTATAGCAATCATCATACCCAAACTCCTTCCCTTATTTGCATAATTATGGTACAAACAGGATTTATTACATAAAATAATAACCTAAATCTTTTAATTACTACAAAAGCAAGTAATAAAGATAACAATGTAAAATCAAAGATCTAATTGTTTATTTTTTAAAAAAATAATTTTCTATTTTTTTATTTTTAAAAAATAGTTCTTGCTTAGAAAAATATTTTCAAAACCTATTTTTAAAAGTTATTACCCTAAATGTGTAACTTAAAAATAGAAAAATAAAAATAATTTTTAGATTTTTTTAACTTGTTCTTTTATTCTTGATGTCAATCTTGCAATTAAATAAAATACTTTCTTATATACTCCTTTGAACATCCTATATTCTTTATTTTCTTTGAATTCAAATATTATTTTTAAAAAATAAAAAATATTTTTTAAAAATAATTTTTGAGAGCAATTTCTGAAAATTAAAAAAAATATCCAAATAGACTTTAAGGTTTTCCCAAGCACCACCACTAAATAAAACATTAACATAACCATATATCTCAAGAGCAACTAAAAGTATCACCAAACCTAACTAAGAATATAAGGTTAAACTTAGCCTCTTCCCCTACCCCCTACACACATATATATGTATATATATCACAGTTAAATAAAGTCAAATAACCTATCAATGAAATCGAGAAAGGATAACATACTAGAATGGTAATAAAGATGAAAACAAGCTTGAAGTTTACTATGAAACAAATTGAGTACATGGAGGAGGTTTAGAGATTATTGGGTAAGTAATGAAAGTGGAATTTATTGTTAGAGAACATAGGTTCCAAAAGGCAAGAGTAATAGCAAAATAAAGGACAAAATGGAAGTTATGTAATTAAAAACTTTAAACATCAATTTTTTAATAAATAATTGATGTCTTAAATAAATGACATCAATTTTTTTTATAAAATTAGATCCTTATTTACAAAAACACCATTGCTCCTATCACTTTTAATGTTGGTACTTTTTGAAAAATTGATGTCTAAATATAATACTTAATGTGTTGATTTCTTAAAAATATTTGACGTATTAAGTTTACTCAATGTACCATAGACTAATAGTTTTCATAACTTTAAACATTCGTTTAGTAAACAACTGATGTCTAAAAGTTACGCATCATAAAAGAGATCGATTAGATTTATGAACCATTTGTCTTAAGTTTTTAAACAATTTCAGAAGTGTCATCCCATCAATATAAACATTAGTATTAACTTTGACCAATATCTATATTGTGATATCTATTAGCATTTCTTTAGTAGTAATTTTGACTATACCTCAATATTGTCTGCAAAGGTGCTACTTATTCACAAGGGTCTACTAGTGGCTAATAATTTTCATTATTGGAATGTTCAAATTGAGAGTTATTCAAAAGTTGCAGCGGAAGCTTTTTTACGTATTTCTATTTGCCTTTGTGAGGGTCTTGTAGTTTTTGAATTTATTAAGTCTCTTTTGAATTTGGTGTCTAATATTTTTTAATTCGGTGTCTTAGATCTTGTAATGGAGTAACTCATGTGGCAACAAATTGGATTGAAAGAATAGTTTGTCATGGGTCAATTAGTTTATCACAAGTTCTACTAATTGTATAAAGGATGCTATTTTGTATAATGTCGCTCACCTTCTTTATTAATAAAGTTTCTTGTTAAATAGTCCCAAAAAAAATTTTTTTTTTACTATGAAAAAAGAGAGAGTATGGACAACCAGCATTGACGGCTCTCTTTGAGCGTTACCATAAGAATATTCCCTCGCTGCAGAATGTTCAGTTTGAGCTATAGTTATTACCTAAAGAGCGAACCTGTCATCACAACCCCACTAAAATACTAACGGTCCTATAAATCCTCTACCCCTTTATTGACCACTAAATTGATGCCCTCTTGCGTCGAACCCATAACCTTCAGAATGAAGTAATGATTCAGGTACTATTATGCCAACCACCTTGGTGATTAGCTCCAAAAATAAAAACTTGATGTAAAAATACAATAAGCCATAGTATTTAATTTGTCACATAAATAAAAAAAACCATAAATTTGAAAAATATTTATTTTAAAAATTTAAAAATGACTTTACTATAAGGAAAATTACCTGTTTTATTTAATTAAAAAGTTTTATTATACTTGCATCATTCCACAGAAGTATCTAAAATCTATAAATATATGTAGTTTTACGTACAATATGCATCACACTTATTTGAGTAATAATTCTTGAATAAATATACCGTGAAAAAATTAATAGTAAAAAAAATTATATAATTTTAAAAAAGTGATTACACGCGCCAATTTTGCTGGCGCTCCTCTCCCTCCATTCCTTCAACCAACACCTTGTTTTGTCATTCCTATAATAACCATTTTGCACCTGTGCGTACAAATTACATAACCGTCATTCCGATTCTAACTAATTTCTCCTCCTTCTCTTCCTTCTTGTTCTTCTTCTGCATTTTCCTCTAAAACCCTAATTTCCATCGCTGTAATCAGATTTGGAAATCAGAAAGAAGATGAAGAAGGAAGTGATGAAAGCTCTTTTCAAGCAAAAAGCACGGACTCCGGTTGAGCTTGTGCAGCACGCAAGGGAGCTTCTAATTTATATGCAATCAAACACAGAGACCCGCGAACACAGGCGCGAAGAGAAGGTTCGAACGTTTATTTGGGATTTTTCTGCTTTCTTCGTTTTTGCATTTCCAATCTTGAATTTCCGTATTAGTAGTTTTTGTTTACATGTAGGTTTCGTTTACGAGGGAGAAAATTGAAGGAATTCTTTCTTTCTTTCTTTTTTTCTTTTAAATGAGGAAATGAACTTTTCCATCATTTCATCATTTCATTTTATGGACGCTTGTCACCATTTTGTCCTTGATCTATAATCTCTTGTTGAGAATTGAATGGTTGGAGCCGGGGCTATTTCTTGGAGTTTGATCGAATAAATTATTTTTTGAAATATTTTATATAGGATTCGTAATAGAGGAGATGTGGAAATTATGATTCTTTTAAATTTATATGGATTGTTATATTTGTAAAGTATATGATGATATTTGCTCAAAATATACCTACAAGAATGGCTAACCTTCTAGATAAAGGAACATGGATGGAGATGGCTTCATCTTCATCTTGTGATTTTTCCCTTTTGAATGATAACATAGGAGTAGATTTTTTTCGCTCCCTTTTTTGCTTTTACTGAAAGGTAAATGGAAAAACAGAAGTTAATTTCTTGTATGGTTGAGACTTTATCAATCAATTAAATGCTAAATCACATATTAAGTCGTTAACATTAGACTCTTTAATTTTTCCTTTTGTTGCAGATGTCAGACCTAAGCAAGACCATACTGGAAATAAGAACTGTTCTCTACGGACATGAAGGATCAGAGCCAAGTAAAGATGCATGTGCTAATTTGACCCGAGAGTTTTTTAAAGAGGATACATTCCGCCTCCTTATCATAGCACTTCCAAACCTGAACTTGGGGGTAAGCTTGAACTGTAACTCATGGTTTTCATACTTTAAAGCTATAAAATTTGCTTTCCTTCAGAGTTTGATAACCATGGCTAAACTTGGCTTCAAGGAAACCCTGTACTTAGTTAATTTTGAGGGGGAGCAGAGAGGAATTTCGATATTACAAGAAGTAATACTTTTAGAAATTTGAGCAATGTATTTATCTTTGGACTTTAACCATTAAGATGGGCTACACATAGCAAATGTTGCTACCTATTTCTTCAACTTTATTCCATGAGAAATCATATCTGTCTATCCTCTTGCAGGCCCGTCAAAATGCTACTCATGTAATTGCAAATCTGCAAAGGCAACGAGTTGATGAACAATTGGCTGCTTCTCTTTACCTTGAAAATAACATGGATCTTATGGATACTCTGATATGTGGGTAAGCTTTTATCACTGTGCACTATGAAATTTGAAGATTATTTGATGATTTTGAAAGTATTAGATGGCTAAAAGAATTTGTGTATTTTTTTTCCCCGTTAGCTACGAAGACAATGACATTGCTTTGACATATGGTGCAATTGCAAGAGAGTGCATACGCCATCAGAGTGTGGCGAGGTTAGTTACTCAATATTGCGTTTCTGAGTCTTTGCCATATGATTAGTTACAACCCTTGTTTTCCCAAAAACATATAAAAGGGGAAAAAAGGAAAAACTCTGAACTCATTTAATATTTTTTGCTGTAACTCAGCATTACCTCTGCATGATTCTGGGAATTACCTAATAAAAGTATGGGTTACAATTGTTGCTTGTTGATTCATTGATCAAATCTTGGTTATTTTCTAGGGAAGATATAATTTAAACACCAGTGATTCCATCTGAACAACCATTGCTACACATTGTGAAAGTTCTCTTTATGCTTTCTTCTTTAGAAGTCTGACAAATTGCTTATTCTCAGGTATGTCTTGGGGTCAGATCTCATTAAGAAGTTTTTTGGGTATATTCAGATGCCAAATTTTGACATACAATCAGATGCTGCTGCAACTTTTAAGGTTGAGTATGCCTAGGATGCCAATTATTTTATTTTCTGTTCAATTATCTTTGTAATCCAATTTGAACTGGCTGCTGATTGTTTCATCTTTTACCAGCAAGATAAATTAAACATACATTTTAATTTGTTTGTAGGAGTATGATTCATACAAACTTTGCTTATATGTATTACTTGCCAGCATGAAAGCTAAATCATATCCTTCATACATACAGGAGCTACTGACCAGGCATAAATCTACAGTTGCTGACTTTCTCGACAAAAATTATGACTCAGTAAGTAAAAATACATCATCTATTTAGTTTGTTAATGTCAAGCACCTCTGCAATATGGATTTAAAAGCGTCTCAGTGAATATGAAAGCAATTAAGCCTTTATGAGAGAAAGGTAGAGATTTTAATCTTTTATTAAATTCAGTATACAACGAGATTCTGGGGTTTAACTTCTCTGTTTCTAGTTGGAGTGTATGGTTATAAATGATGTAAACAATTTGTTGTGTGGAAGCTGGGCTGCAAATCGAGTGTTCTCTTAAGCACTGTGATTTTTTAAACCACTTTTTTTACATTTTCATCTTTGAATTTATGCGAGCATTAATCAATTTGGATATACACTTTGTATTTACATTTTTTATATATATTTTTATCAATGCTTGAACATATCACATGCTGAGTTTACTTTTCTCTTTCATTCCTTGGTTGTCAGTTCTTCCCAGAGTACAACTCTTTGTTGTTGGAATCCAACTGTTATCTAACTAAACGGATAGCTGTCCAGGTATACATTTTTGAGCATTTTTTTTAAAAAAAGCCCGCCCTGCATTACTAATTTTGTTCATTTAAATTTTTATATTCATTGATATTTTTATTGTCATGGTGCCTATACTTTAATTACTTAAATTTATATAATAATCATTCTAGTTTCATACTGTTACAAAGATGCATATATTGATCATAGTGAGCAAATATCTTACAGTTATTGGGCGATATGCTATTGGATCGCACAAATACTGCTGTGATGATTCGGTATGTGAGCTCGCTGGACAACATGAGGATCTTCATGAACCTTCTTAGGGTATGATCTCTGGCATACCACTTTTCTGACACTTGCATTTCTAACTCACTTGATTTTGTTACTCAAAATGTTTCTTAATTTCAGGATTCTAATAAGTCAATTCAGTTTGCAACCTTTCAAGTGTTCAAGGTATTGACAGAGCATCCATTGTGTATACATATATCTTAATTGAGTGTTTTAGTTCGATTTGAACATAAATATTATAATTTTTGGTGTTAAACAGTTGTTTGTTGCAAATGAACATAAGCCTCCTGAGATTGTTAGCATAATTATTAGCAACAGGAATAAGCTTTTGCGCTTCTTCGCAGACTTCAACAGCGACAAAGGTGGGAACGTTTTCTTTCATCTCTAGTAATGTTCACCTTTGTTTTATAAACTGTTGTTTATAAACTGTTGTTTGAGAGGTTGCCATGTCATTTTGCAGAGGACGAACTTTTTCAAGAAGATAGACAGGAAGTCATTAGACTGATAGCCACTCTGGAACTGAAGGATACTCCTGCTACATCATTGGACAAGTGTGAAGTTCCATGCTGAATGATAATGTCTAAATCATGCCTCCATTTTTCCTCTCGTTGACTCGGACCGACTTTTGGTTTGAGCCTTTCCATTGTGGTTGAAGGCATTTTTGTGCCATGTGATTTCTTTTCTTTTCTTTCTTCGGTACGGATATTCGTGCACATTAGGAGGAAATCAAAGTACTTTACTATATAATACTTCAATGTAGATGGAAGATCCAGCAGCTTGGCTTTCAGTTCCTTTATCATTCCCACGCTCATCATCTATGGATGGATTAACACATTGTAGCACTGGAACTAGCTTCCGAAAATAGAAGATCTAGCTCCCTTGCTTTGCTTTCAGTTACTAACATGCTCTGAAAATATAGCTGATTAGATTGACAAGTGATATGTGTTCTTCCTATTTTATGTGACCAACTTTCACTTGTTGGGAGCAGGAGAAATAGAGGGTTTTCTTCCCAATCAAACTGAGCTTAACGTCTTGGACAAAATTAGAAAAATTCTATAAAGTAGTAAGATATTTTTCGTAAAAGAGATTAATACAAATTTAAAAATAGAAAACATTTAAGTCCCACAAATGTAGAGTCCCTATACATATCATGGGTCTGTCTGTTTCTTACTGGAGTAAGTTTTTTTTATTCAAATTTAGGACTACAAGTATTGTGCCAACATTTTACTTTCTTTTTCTCTATGATGAAACATAGTTGATGCATCAGAATTTTTTTATTCTTTGACAAGCCGAATCTAGGCTTTGTTGTTGTTTTTGTTTTGACAAAGCGATCAAGAAGCCAGGTCTCCAATGCAAATACTAATCACATAGGAAAATGGAAAAGTTTACCAAGCTGGATACAAACAAATCAAAATAAGCAACAGTAATAAATCTTGTGAAATGCAACAGGGGCCACTATGTCCTATTTAAAGCTGAGGGCTTGAGGCAGGTTAAAGAAATATTGCTTAAAAATGAGGTGTTTCTATTTGAAAATAATCACCTTTTTGTGTGTGTGTGTGGGGGGGGGGGGAATATTAACTGATTCTCAATTTATGTGTCTTGCAAAATACGGAAAAGAGGTCAAGAGTAACAGATTGGAAGTTTCTATGATCAGAAACATTGTGATAGCTTCCAAATTCCCCCCCCCCCTTTTTCTTGTGATTATCTTTTTCCCATTTTGCCGGGAAGAACAGAAGAGCTACCTTTCAAAATAAAATAAATAACAAGGCCTATTGAATTTACTTCAAAATTTTCTGTTACTCACATCTCTACTCTAGTCCAAGTAATACCCATAAATGGCACACGTCAATCTATTAGTAATGAAAGTATGAAAAAATGCAACATGATAATTTATACAATTAACAATTTAAATATTCTTACAATTTTAATGACTAGACAAATCTCTACCAATTTAAATATGAATCAAATCTAATTTAAATTGATATGTAGTTAATTAAATATTATGATTAATGAATTAAATTTTATTATTAATTAGATATTTAAAGTTAAAGAATCACAAATTTAAAATCATATGAATATTTTTTCCCCTACTTTATGATATTATAATAATTAAATTTAATATTTTTAATTTATTATTTATTGGAATGATTAAACAATATTAAATGTAATATTAAATTATAATTTAAAATTTAAAATATGAAAATATTTTCAAATAAAAGTAATTGAAATTTTGAATTTTTTAAAATATAGAAAGCATATTTTAATTCATTTTAAACTGAATTATTTTTTATAAAAATAGTATAATATAGTATTAAATATAATAACTAGTTATAAAAAATAAATATATAGTATTTTACAAAAATGTATTTTCATTTAGCGATTTAATACTTTTACTTAATTGATTTTTCTTATTAATTAAATTGAATATTATAACTATCGAAAGAGTAAATTTTTCTATTATTTTTCATTTAAAATTATATTAATTTGATACTTCTGACATTTCTATCAATAGAAATCAACTCTTGATTAATGAAACTCAGCAAATATAAAATAATTCTTCTCATAGTTATCTAAATATGCATGCAATTATTTTTTATAATCAATTATGATAATTAATATAAATAAGCTGAAAATAAAAATTTCAATTACACATTAATTTTTGAGTATAATAATAACTTCTTCGATTACAAATATTTATTAAAACAAAGAATTTAAATGCTTATTGGAATGATTAGTTGATTATGACATCTTTTATTCGAATATCATTTATTATACATTAATCTTACAAATATTTTTTAATTTTACTTATAAATTTTTTTACATTAATTTGTGTAACTCTTTAAAATTATATAAATAATTTATTTCTTAACGATAGATGCTATTAAATTTATAAAAGTGCGTGTATATATATATATATATATATATATATATATATATATATATATATATATATATTAACTTAGTGATTTTATTTAGTTGCCTTTTATTATTAATACATTGGTACCTTAGTTTCAAATTTTAAAAGTTTAATATAGTTTGTTCGATAGTATTATCATAATTCTATGATATTTTTTATTATCTGCTAAGTTGATAACACATTAAATCTTTTTTATTATAATATTCATTATTTTATTTTATTTTTTTAATCATGAAACAATCAAAATAACATAAAATAATAAAATAAAAAATCCAATTATTCATATATCTCTAAAATATATTTCGTAATGAATTAAAAGCATAATCAAATATTTGACATCATAGATCTTAGAATCATTATAATATTTTTATTCTTTTCAAATAATTTTTTTAACAATATTTTCCAGCATCAAGTTATAAACATTTAATAATACTATCAGACGTATTGTGGTGATAAAAGCTAAATAAAACATACTTAGTAAATATGGTAATTAATTATAAGAATCAATCGCTTCCATACAAAAATAAAAAAGAATTCAAATCTTGATTGGCTTTTAATTTGCAAAAAAATTTATTAACCTAATTGCTAATTATTGTTTGATTGATTTTTATCTTTAATTATTATATTCACTTTTATTTTTAATATTGATCAGTTTTTATTAAATGAAAGTCAATTGCATTACCCTTTGTACAACATTGTATATCAATTTTGTTTTTTCTTTTTATTTTCATAATTATACTATTTTTCAATATTCAACGCAAAAAATCATGCTAATCATTTATCATGTTCTAGACAGAACCACTTTTGTTAAAAAAAAGTCAATATAATATTAATTATAACAATTCATTTTAAAAATTAAATATTTTTTATTATTTACTTGCGTTAAAAATTTATTTCATATTCAATAAAAAATTTCATCAAATATATGGTATCATGAATGACTTTTATAATTAGATTAATATTTCTAATTATTTTAAAATAACTTTTAATTATTTTTCAACAATAAAACTACAAATAATTAATAGTACAATCAGATATATTATAACCAACAATCTTTTATTTAGTATTGTTCTTTTGCAAATGGAATTTAATTATAACCTGACATGGATTAATCACAAAGTTGAGAGACATAACACATAATAAAGTGATAATTTCTCGGGTCAACATTGTTTGATAGTGGTATGTTTCAAAGTATTATAAGCCTAACGAACTTACTTCCATTCCATTAAACTTATTTGTAGTCCTTAATAATGAGGTATTATTCTCATTTAGAGTTATATGTTCTATATATTATGTATTTTTTATTGTTACAAAATAATTGTTATCTTCTCTCTACATCCTATTTTTTATGAACTATGTTTGAAGTTTAATTTCATTATATATGTTTTTAATTTAAACTTCTACAATTCAAGCAATCATGTTAAAAAAATTTCTTTCAAAAGTTTAAGGATGTGCTGGCTAAAAGAACATGTATATGATATTGATCTTTAAGCTTGATATTATTCACAAAGATGAAAAGTACAGGCCAAACTGACATAAATGCTTCTTAAATTTTAAACAAAATACTTTGGTTGCAAATTCTAATTATACCAGTATTCCCATCAACTAGCTCCCCCCCATCAATTTAACCTATGGATGTTGATAAAGACAAAAATAACAATGCAGATATGAGGGAAATCGAACTCTGTAATGTTTGAGCAATTAGATGAATAAGAGATTAAAGTTAGAAAGATAGAAACTTGATATTAGAACATATGTTTCAATTTTAGTTTTTTTTTCACGTCTTCAAATTAAAATTATTTGATTTAATCAGCAACAGAGATTGCTTTATGATTTGTGAATTTGCCTTTAAATAAATATCTGAAATTATTTTGTGATTCAGTTATGTATTTGTTTTTATATTTTTAATAATTTTATATTTTTATTTAGGTCACTTTATTATTAATTAACTCTATCATCGTATTATAATGGGCAAATTATTAGAGCTTTCTTATTCTCATTTAAAATTATGATTAATTTAATAGTTTATGATATTTCCATCAATATATGATAATTAATAATAAATCTCCTTTAAATAAACTTCTTTTTAATATATGATAGGAATGGAGGCATTAAAAGCTAATTAATAATATATATATATATATATATATATATATATATATATATATATATATATATATATATATATATATATATATATATATATATATATATATGATGAAAGATATATAATTGATATTTGGTATATCCTAAAGATTTCCCAATTGGTTTGGTAAGATATTTCACACTCAATCATTTTTTTAATCTGCCAACAATTTTCTTACATAATCAATATACTTATGATAAAATTTTATTACTAATTAATTTGTCATGATAAAATTTAATTACTTCATTAAAATGAATTCACTTAAATTTATGATATAATTGATTTAGTGTAATTAATAAAATTAAGTATAAATTTAGATTAAAACTCAAAAATTTTAAATTACAATTGATTTAAATTAAATTTGGTCTAGATTTTAAATTATTAAAGATTCAATAACGATATTAATTACTTTTTAATCATGTCAATGATTTCCTTAAAAAATCAACATAATTTTGACATATTTTTATAGTCAATTAATTTATTTTGATAAAAATTATAAAATAAAATCATTTGATTTTTAATGTAATTAATTTTATAATTAATATAATTAATTATAATATCAAAATAAAAATTGAGAATTTCAAAATTCATATTAATCTTTTGTTATTAATATTTATAGATACATTAATTCAAGAAGCAAAGTCTTATTTTGATCTTAATATGTAATATAAATATGTCGTATATAATATTTTAATACCATATATATATAAATTAATAATAAGAAAATAATAGTTTTGGATAAAGGAAGAATGCTATTGCAAATGAAGCAAGCCCTAGTAGAGCTGTCTTTGAAAATGCACATGAAAAAAGCAGCAAGAGACCTTTCGAAATAAACACAAGAAAATGACTTGCTCTAAAGGAGCAAAAAGAAGGTTTGAACAGGTAATCATGGTTTTGCTAGAGAATTTTCTCTATGGGAATCTTATGACAATTTGCTTTTTGAGGAGGAGTAACCATTAGAAGAAGTAAGGAAAAGTCCTGTAAAATCATATAGAGCTATTCTCTTAGGTACAAATAAGGAAGATGATATCGATATAGACAAGAATAATGAAAATTTTTACTTGGATCAAGGAGAGATGGAGATAAATGTGGAAGGAAGGGGAAACGATGAGAATGAAAAGAAAGCAATATAAGGGGAAAAAATAGAACAACAACCAGGATGCAAAAGAAACACTAGGAATCTAAGTTTTTGAAGGAGTAATAGAAGGTAGTCCTATATATCTTACAATATTTATTCTAAAAGAAGGGGAGGAAAAGCTATAGGAACCTTGGAAGAATGCTATTATTGTAAAGCTAATGGGATCTAAAATTGGCTACAAATTGCTTGAAAGAAAATTACAAGCCATATGGAATCCATCTAGTTATATGACAATAATAAACCTTGGGGAAGATTTATATTTGATCAAATTTTCTAATCCTTCTGATATTCAATTTGTGTTGATGAAAGGCCTATGGGTGATTTTTAATCACTATTTAGTAGTCTAAAGATGGACCTCAAATTTCAATCCTTACAAAGTAAGTATCAATTCAATGGTTGCTTAGGTACGCATTCCAGAATTGCCCATCCATTATTATAACAAAAGTGTCCTTAAGGCTATTAGAGACTAATAGGGAAGACTGTTAAGGTAGATTCAACTACTTTTTATCATAGTAAAGGGAAATATGCAAGGATATATATAGAAGTAAATCTTAACAAACCTTTACTATCCTAATTTTGCTTAAAAGATAATATTTATAATATTGTGTATAAAAGGTTACACTTAATATGCTTTTCATATGGATGATATGGATACTATGTGGAAGGGTGCCTTAATATTAATAGAAGTAACAAGGAAAAAATGGTAAAACCTGTTGAGTTACAAATGGATAGCACTATTTAGGCTGAAAAGGAAATTATGAAAATTGAATAGAAACAATACAATCCATGGATGCTTGCCCAAAAGCCTTGAAGGGGTAGAGGAAAAGGATAGATGACAAAAAAAAGTGATAGCATTAACAAAGGAAGGCAATTGGAAAGTACTAATGGGAAAAAAGGAGAAGATTCATGCTTTGCAACTTTGGGTGAATTAGAGGAAGCAGATTTAGAAATGAGAATGGAAATAGTAGCAAACATCATAGAAGTGGGAGGAAAGAAGGAAGGTGCAAGCAAAACTTTAGAATGCAAGAATCAAAAGAACATACATAAAGAAAAAAAATTCAAAAGGAGGCTATAGATACACATGCTTTAAATACACAATCTCTAACTATCCTAAATGATAATACAATGAGTAAAATACAAGTGCCTAGAAATAAAAAAAATTAAGTAAGCAAAATGTTGAAGAAAATATCATTAATGAAAGGATAGTGAATAAATAACATAATATTCAAATGGACATTGCCAGTGAAAAGGAAAATGTTAACCTAAAAAATAGTATTGTTATAAATGATCGCGGTCTTAAAAATAAACCACTAGATCCTAATTGGCAATATGTTAAACCTGACCAAAAAAAAAACTAACTAGATATGGACTCTATGCTAGAAGAATCAATGGAGCATGAAAGCAAAATATTTACCATGGATGTAGAAATTATGATAACATGAAGCAGCTTTTTATACTAGTAAAATTTTATGGTTCATTATATCTTCTTTATCCTTTTCTTTTATAATGATTAAATGTATATTTGTCTCGAACTATCAAATAGCAACAGATAAAATTTTTACTAAATATGCAAAATAATTTATGAGGACTATTAAACTAAACATTATAGTATTGGTAGAAATAAAGATGATGGAATGTAAAGCAACAAAAATACTTGATTATCAAATTTCTTCACTCTATAATAGTCGTGGGTAGAGGTAGAGCTGGAGGAATTTGGATTGGCTAGAAGAATAAAGATTTGAATGTAGCAATTATTGAAAAAAAAATACATAATTTATACATTTGTTAATAGAAGAGGAAGATTAATCATGGTTATTCATAACTATATATATCAGTTCAAACTCTAAATTGAAAATGGAAGCTCACAACCATATTTAAAGACTTTTTAACATAATTAACAAGCCTTTGCTTATTGTAAAGGACTTTAACGAAATAAGAAACTTTAATGAGAAAAAAAAAGGAAGGTCATATGCTACTGATAGATGTAAAAAATTCAATGAACTTATTAATGATTGTTAGGTTGACCTCAAATGTTAAGGTTCCAAAATATCCAAATTATGCTAGAATTTTTAAAAGACTAAATCATGTTTTTTGCAATATGGATTAGAGAATTCTTTATAAAGATGAGGTGGTATAAACTCTACCTTAGATATACTCTAACCACCACCCTATTCTAATTAATTTAAAAAAGGTACAACTATAAAAGAAAATCATCCATTCAGGCTTGTGGTAACATGGCTCAAACATAATAATTATAATAATTTCCTATGAGAGACATGGGAAACCTAAAGTGATATTAGTATTACAATTAACCATTTCATCCCTAAAATTAAACAATGGATTATCAATGTGTTTAGACACATTAAAAAGAAGAAAAAAATACTTATGGCTAGAATAAAAGGGGTCCAAAAGGCTATAGAGAGAAAATAGTTTCCGGACCTTGATAAAATGGAGAAAAAAACTATAAATTGAACTACATGAAATCTTAATACAAGAAGAAATAATGTGGCATCAAAAAGCCATAACTAAATGGATTAAAGATAAGGATCATAACACTAAATATTATCATGTGAAGATTGTCATTAGATACAAAAGGAATATAATGACCAATCTGAGAAATGTGAATGAGAATTGGATAAAGAACCAAGATGAGATTCATGGAATGGTTGTTAACTTTTACAAGAAACTTTTTACTAAAAATGGCCACACGATTAATTCTAATGATTGGGGTTTTCAATATCCTATAAGTTTTGAAAAATTTCTAGTAAACTTGATGAAACCAATTAATGATATGAAAATACAAAAAGCTAGTTTTAATATAGGTGCTTCTAAAGTACCAAGATCAAATGGCCCTACTAAGCTATTTCTATTAATCTAATCGGGAGATTCTGAGCTCTACAATCTACAAATTAGTGAAAGAATTATTAAAGAAAAGAAAAGTGTAATAGATATTAATTCTACTTTACTAGCACTTATTCCAAAAGTGGACAAACTTGAATTTGTTGTCCAATTCAATCCTATCTCCTTTTGCAATGTAAGCTACAAAAGTATCAATAAAATGCTAGTAAACCACATTATACCTTTCCTAATAAACCTTATTTGACCATACTAGGCCAATTTTATTCCAAGAAGGTGCATCTACCATAATATCATTATCACCAATAAGGTTCTCCATACCATAAAGAATTCTTAATGAGATCAAGGCTTCATGGTTATCAAAGTGGATTTAGAAAAAGCTCATGACAGACTCATATAGGACTTTATTCACTCAATTTTAAAAAGTGTTAACATGCTTCATAATATTTCTCATATTATTATAGAGTATATTACCTTGACTTCGATAAAAGTTCTTTGAAATGGCAATGAAAGTGAGACTTTCTCACTAGTTAGAGGAATTAAACAAGGTGATCTTTTATCCCCTTATTTATTTATTCTTTGTATGAATGCATTATCTTATATTATCACAAATATAGTACATGATATAGAATGGAAGCCATAAAGATGGGAAGACATTGACCATTAATTTCCTACTTTCTTTTTATTAATGATCTTTTATTATTTTTTGAAGTATCGACATCTCAAATTCAATGTATTAAATGTTATTTGAACAGATTTTGTGAAATTTTGGATGAAAAGGTTAGTGAGCCTAAAACATCAATATTTTTTTCCAAATCAATAAAGGAGGAAAAGATTGAACAAATTCTTGATATTAGTGGTTTTGATAGAATACAAGATATAGGGAAATAATTAGGCATTAATTTAAGATACAAAAGAATAGGGAGACATAACTTTAATAATATTGTTACTAAAATGGAAAGCAAGCTTGCAAGATGGAAATGAAACTATCTATTTATGGCGAGAAGAGTGACTTTTATCTCTTTTGTCATGACTACATTACTTGTTTATACTATATAGGTAGAGAAAATCCCCTAACCAATATATCTTCATATTAAAAAGCTGCAACGAGGCTTTCCATAAGGCTATGATATTCAAACTTGGAAACATCATATTTTCAGTTAAAAGATAATCTATTAACCTAAAACTCATAGTAGATTAAGATTTAGAAAAACTAGTGAGATGAATGATGCATGCCTGTTTAAATGGACTTCTAATCTAATCTTTAATAAAGATATTTTATGGAGTTAAGTCTTAAAAATGAAATATGCAAGAGGAGAAGGTATTTCATGAAAAATGGTTGCTAAGCCTGAGATTCAATCCTTTGGAAGAATATAACAAGATTACAACCTTTTTATTTAGAAAATTCTCAATGATTCTCGCTAATGGAAATCAAATGTCTTTTTGCAAAGATCAATGGGTGGGAGATAGTTTACTTTTTTGGAATTATACGACAAAGAATAACTTTTCTATTGGTAACCAAATAAAAGTTAATGAAGTTGTAATAGAAGATAGAGAATGGAACTGGCAGATATTACAATATCTAGTCATAAAACCAAGGTAAAGAATAACTTTTCTATTGGTAACCAAATGAAAGTTAATGAAGTTGTAATAGAAGATAGAGAATGGAACTAGCAGATATTATAATATCTAGTCATAAAACCAAGGTATGAACTTATTCAGGGAATAAAGCCTCCAAATAACCAACATGAGGCTAACAAGTTAAATATGGAGACATAATGGTGGTTAGTTTAGTGTAAAAAGTGCTTATGAATTATTGAGTAATAAAAACCAAAGCCTAACTAATTTGGTTTGGAAGCTTATTTGGAAGTTAAGAGGTTTGAAACAAATGAAATTCTTTGTATAGAGAGTGCTTCATAATAGGATTCCCACTAACCATTGGAGAAATAAACTATTCTAGGCATCACCAAATTATGAAAAATGCAATTAGCAATGTGAAACTATGATGCATATGCTACAAGATTACCCTTTGGCTGCAAAGTTATGGCATCATCTTGTAGCACTAGAAAACCCTTTCTTCACTTAGGACTATCATCAATGATTTTTGCATAAAATACAAATGGAATTGGGTTTATAGACTAATATGCAATAAGATTTGATTTAGGGAATTACTATTAAATTACTTTAGGAATTACAAAACAAGGCTATTTTTTATAGCAATTTCCTAACTCCATGGAATGGAAACCTCTATCATATTCAAGCAGTATAGTGAAATGGTTTTTTGTTTTGTAAAACAAAGACATGGGATCCATGAAATCTTTCCATGAAGTGAGAATAAATTAGATACCTCTAAAGGAATAATAGGTTAAACTAAATACAAATAGAGTTTGGAAACCTAACATTTTGAAAGTAAGCTGTAGAGGTATTTTGAAAGGTTGTTATGGAGAATGGTTACATGGTTTTGCTATTAATGTGGGCAAATGTAATATAGCCAAAGCTAAATTGTGAAGGATGTATGAAGGACTTAAAATGGCATGGTCTCTTAATTATAGAAAGGTGATCCTAAAATTGACTCTAAGACTACAATATAGAGAATTGAAAAGCAAAAGGGGACCAATGGCATAGATTTTGCTTTTATCTAAGCCATCCAAGACCTATTGAAGAGAGAATGGAATGTTATAATCTATCATCTATATAAACAAGGAAATAGATGTGTTGACTAACTAGCAAATCATGGGACCACCTTGAAAAATGAAAGACGAATATTTTTAAGGCCTCCTTCTAAATTACAGATTTTAGTACTAGCTGATATGTTAAGGGTTATATTAACCAAGTTTGTTCTTGATAAGTATTTGTTTACTTTTTACTCTTTGTGTTTTCTTTTTGTTCTAGCTTTAGCCCTTTGGATTTCCTAAAAAAAAAAAGAAAGAAGAAGAAAATAATGTGATGATAAATATATAATTGATATTAGTAACTTTAAAGATTTTTAAGTGAATTTGTAAAGTTATAATTTCAATGATTATATTGATATTTGAAAACACTAGTTAACTAATAAATACAATAAAAAATATGATGTTGAAGGAGGTATTCAAAGTTTTGTTATAGTAGTAATTTTTCACATTATACATTATGATAAAAAACTAAAATTCAATTATTCAATTTTGGTACAATTAATTTTTATAATTAAAAGAATTAAGTGTAATATTAAATTAAAATCCATATTGATAATTTAATGAATAGAGCTTCTGAAGATCAATTTTATATTTATTTTAAGGAAAAAAATTACTCCCACTAATTATGAGATGATTGAAATTTACCAAATTATAAAAATATGTATATTACCTCTTGAAATAATATAAAGCTTGGATTCTACCTTATTATTACTAAATTAAGGTTTTATTTTGCATAAATAAGTAATAAATTAGTTAATAATTGATAAATTAACTAATAGCTGATAGGTATGATGTAGCTGATTATGTAAGAAATATTTCACAAAATTAATTATTAAACTAACTAAAATTATAAAATGACATAAAAAGATATATTAATAAAAATAGATAAATATTAAAATAATTCATATTTATTTAACAATTAAATTATAATAATATAATTAAAATTTTTAAAATAAAAATATAATATTTAATATTTAGCTAATTATCTTTTATAAACTTATATATTTATTTACTTACATAGTTTTTATTTTATTATTATTTATAATAAAATTATAATTACTTAAAAAGTAATTAATTATATTTTATGACATTATTTACTTACTTACATACATATTTTTATATATTTATAATTTAAAATTAGAATACAATTATGTTAGAATTAAATTAATTATATTTTATAAAAAAATAATATTTAGATTTATGTTATAAAGGGAATGAGTTGTAAATTAATAAAAAAATATATATTTAAAAAGAATTTAAAGATGCAATAACTTATAAAATATGAGTTACTTTGGGTGATTTATTAAATTAAAACTTTTTTTTTAATAAGTTAGTGTATGAAATATTTTTAGAAACTACCTTAACCAATTAATAAGTTATAAGTTAACTTATTTATTATATGAAATGGAGCTTAATAGAAAACGCTAAGGAAAATAGTAAATTATCCTTACCAACTATGGAATGGTAGCATTTTTCTTCGACTAACTTTGAAAACTTACAAATTGAACTTTAATTAGATAAAATTTGCAATTTAACATTTATTATTTACTTAATTAACTATTATATTAAATTACATAATCATTTTAAAAAATTTTAAATAGGAATCATAATATTATTATACATTATATTATCATATCATTTTTTAGCATAATTTTTATATTATATAATTAATTAAAATTAAATTAAATATATAGAATTTTAATTAAATGCTTAAAAATGAGTTAAAAAATTATGTGCAAAAAATAACATAATAAATTAAAGTATAATAATATTGTAATTCATATTTATTAGTGTTATTTAACATTGAATGTTACTATATAATTTTTTTTCTTTGAATTAGTCACTTATTTCATAAAATATAGATTGAAAATATTAATTGAAGAAGTAAAGTAAATATAAATGTTATACTACACGGAAAAAGATAAAAAATGTATCATTTCTATTTCATATGATCATATATTCAATTTAATTTTAATACTATGATGATCATGGTTTTAATAATTAATAATTTTTATTTAGCTCTCGAGACTTCTTTTACAATTTATAAGTTATCTTTTTTTTATTCTTTTACAATTAATAGTTGTTGTGATATTTATATTTAGACTAATACATCTATTTTTAAAAAGAAATTATGTTAGTTAGTAAGTTTATTTTATTTGTCAAATATAATTTTTTATAAAATTGTCACAATTTTAATTTTTATCTCAAACCAAATTTTTGTTTACTTATATCATTAAAAAATAATTAATTTATAAAATAATTTTATTTTGTACTTATAACACATTGAAATTAATCCATATTTGGATTTTAAATTCATTTCTAACTTTAAAATTTAAAAAACTTACTTTAATTTATTATTTTTTGTAATTTTAATTGTATTTGATAAATATCAAAATGTCTAACTAGACCTAATTTGGTTAGACTAAGCGAATAACTTGTGCTTACAACGATTCTCAACTAAATTTAGGATAAGGATATTAATCATATTATTTGATTTCTAGCCCTAAATCTCAATCATTTAATACAATTAATAATTTGATTAGTAATGGCAAAGAATTAATCTTCCTCTGAGCATCTCCTTTAATGCCTTAAGTCTTATAAAACCCTAAGTATGTGATCACAATTGATATCTTGAGATTTCTTCATAAAACTATATAGATTTTAACTTAAGCATTAAAGCACGCTTAACTGATTCTTCTTTGCCATGAAGCCTGCCCTTGGTTCCTTATGCAAGTCTCAAATTCGGCTCAAATCATAAAAAAGTAGTTAGACATTTTTTTAGACATTATTTGGCATATCCATGGGCCTCCCCAGCCACCATATCTCTCAATGTATGCTCTAATTGCTTACACTCTTGCGTCGAAGCAGCATTAAATAAATCCCACTATTAGGATTATACATCTCAAGTATGAAGATAAAAACTAGCAATTGAAAATCAAGCCATATTCTTAGTTGAATGAGAATGCCACTGCATAATGGAAATCAAGCGTGATGTTCTCATAGAACAAGTCACCCACCTAAAAATTTAATTAGAAAGGCTATGATAGCCATATTAACATAACCAAGACATAATATCACTGATCTTTAATTAGCCTCCTTAGCCACTTTAAAGCTAATGTTACCCTTACTAACTCCTCTACCATTACTGCCATTGATACCCTTATAAATGTCATTCGGCATGCTACCAATCCCAGCCGATCTTATAATTTCTGTACCATAATATCCCCTTGAACAACATCCACCCTCAACGTTAAACATCCACCCTACATAGGCATTGAAATTAACAATGCCACCACCAATACCAATATTATCCCTATTAATATTCCCACCACTAATATCATTCCCCTTTCATAAACTAATCTTAGCACTCAATATATCAAAACACTAAAGGAACAACACCTAAGACATGAAAATTATGATGCACTCTTCATATTCATCAATCAAAATAATTCAAAAAATAATTATACTACAACTTAGCCTTTTGAAAAGAGGTGACCATCCATTTACTATTAAAATTATGACTACACTACTTTAAATTTCCTACACATTTGGAAGCATATGATAGTACTTCAAATCTAGTGCAACACCTTGAAGCTTTCCATGCATCCATGCTTATCTTAGGCACCTTTGATGCCATCACATGTTGCATATTTTCAACAACCTTAAGAAAGGCATGTGCCCGGTGGTTTACATCCTTTCCTAGCTTTCTATCATAAATTTAAACAATTATTTAGGGCCTTCTAAACCCATTTCGTGACCAATAGACCACCTAAAAAGAATTTAACAGCTTTTATGAATTTTTAACAAGGACAACAAGAGACTTTGTGGGAATGTTTAGCTCGATTTAATTCCTTAACCTTCGAAATCAAAGATCTCAATAAAAGTGTAGCCATCCACTAAATAATAGTAGGACTAGGGTAGGAGCATTTTGCTTTATCCTTGGCTAAATGACTACGTATTACTGTTAAAGAATTACTAGGAAGAGCAAAAAAATTCATTAATATGGAAGAACAAGATTTAAAGAGATAACAACATGAAAGAGAACAAATAAATGTAAGTTAAAACAATAGACTAAGAGAAAGGGATCATGTAGTACCATAAAGCAGATATTATAACTATGAACCATTATTAGCCTTGTTAAGCAAAATCACGTATGATGTTAAAGCGGCAGAATTGATGAAATTCTTAAAACTAAAAAAGAGAAAACAACCCCCACCAATCGGATTAAATATCATAAGTTCTATAAAGATTATGGCCATGATACAAGCAAATGCATTACACTAAAGGATGAAATGGAGCATTTGATCAGGAAAGCTTACCTTTCTAAATACAAGAAGTATAAGGCAAAAAACTAAAGACAAAGAGACATAGAATCTAATCAAATAGAAAAGGAAGCTAAGTAGAACAAAATCAAACTAGCAATCATAAGGTTGTATAAGTCATTGAAACAATAGTTAAAGGATTTGTTGGAAGGGGTAGTTCCAAAAAAGCCAAGAAAAATTTTACTAAACAACACTTTATGGTTGGGAAAAAATGTTAAAAGGAAAAATTTAAGCCTATTAGCTACACCAAAGAAGACTTTAGGAATATCAATCATGACCATGATGATATAATGGTTATCATGACAATGATAGGCAATTGCCTAATGAAGAAAATCTTAATTGATTAAGGAAGCTTGGTAGATGTTTTATATTCAAAAACTATGAAAATCATGGAAATTTCAAAAGGTATGGATAAACCCTATAATAGGGTGTTAATTTTATTTTCTAAAAGTTAGGTGTAAGTCAACGGGGCAATTACATTCAAAAGAAGCCTAGGTTCCAATTCCAAGCTAAAAGTTATTGAAGTCAACTTCCTATAATGCTATATTCGCTACCTCTAAACTTACTAGATGCAATCATATCCATGTTGTAACTATTAATGAAGTTTAACATCTCTAATGGTGTTGGTTAAGTCTAAAGCAATTAAAAAATAGCACATTATTGTTACACAGCTAGTTTGAAAGACAAGGAAATCAACCTCAAAACAACTAGTTGCACTACTTTGCCAAAATATTTTCAATTAATCAACTCTATTTTACTCGATCTTTGATCGAATAATATGTTACCATGAGAACTCAAAGCCAAGCTTAAAGAAAGTAGACTATTTAATGACAATGATGAATGAATAATAAAAAATAGGAGCTAAGTTATACACATAGGATAAAGATATATTGATATAGTTACTAAAACAAAACATTGTAGTGTTTACATGATCTCCAACTGACATACTAGGGATCAACCCATTTATATCCTGCCTGTAAACTCTGTATAGACCTCAACGTCAAACTTATCCAATAGAGAAAGTGGAAAATAGGAAAAGAAAGGCAAGTTGTAATAAAAGACAAAGTAGAAAACTGCTAAAAGCTAGGTTCATCTGAGAAGCCTTTCACACTACCTAGTTAGGGAATGTTATCCTAGTAAAAAGAAAAATGAATGGTACTTGGAGAATGTGCATTAATTATACCAACCTAAATAAAACTCTATTGAAGGACACTTACCCTCTACCTAATATCAATTGGCTTGTCCATAACTCATCTAGCTTTAAAATTCTTAGCTTTAATGATGTTTTCTTAGGATATAACGAGATAAAAATGTATCTTGAAAACAAAGATAAAATAGCTTTTATAATTAATCAATACATATTTTTCTCAAGATTTGTAGCATTGTACCAATGTATGATAAATAACATCTTTACAGATTAGATTAGAAGGAATATAAAAGTACATGTGGATTACATAATCATAAAATCAAAAACAAAAAAATAACATTAGAAAGACATCATTAACACATTTCATATGTTGAAAAAAAAATACTAAACATGACTCAATCCAAAGAAATGCATATTTAGCATTGAAATTGAAAAAATTTTAAGGTTCATGCTCATAAAAAGAGGAATTAAGGCAAACCTTACAAAATCCTAAGCAATCATTCGATTGAAAAGTCTTTTAAGATTTAAGGAAGTTCAAGCACTTAATGGTAGATTAGTAGCATTATCAAGGTTTCTATCCAGATTATTGGACAAATATTTGCACTTTTACAATTTACTCAAAGGAATAACAAAATTCAAAAGGACTAGTAAGTGTCAAGAAGCATTCATTAAATTGAAAGGATATCTAGCTACACCACCAACACTACACTGACCAAATCTAGGGGACATATTGTTCTTACATTTGGCCATATTAAAGTCAACGGTTAGTTTACTTTTAATTAAAGAATGTGAAAGGATTCAACAATAAATTTATTTTGTTAGCAAAAGCTTCCATTCATATATGCCTTATTAGTAACATCGAAAAAGTTGAAACCATACTTCTAAAGCTACTTAGTGATTATCCGATTGAATACTCCTATTCGATAAGTCCTACACAAGCCTAATTTAGCTAATCAACTAATAGCATGGTCAATAGAACTCTCATAATGCAAACTCATTTATAAAGCAAAAAAGGCATGAAATTCTAATCATTAGTAAATTTTCTTATAGAAATGACGAAAAGGGAAAATGAATAGCTATCCTTAGAATAAGTTATGTACACCGATAACTTATCAAACAAATATGATAGCGGCATATGAGTAACTTAGGAAAGCAAGCACGACATAACATTGGAATATTTGATAAAATTTGAATTTAAAGCTATTAATAATTAGGCCAAGTATAAGGCAATAAAAAATGGTCAGAACCTGGCTAAACAAGTCAAGGCAAAAGTAATCTAGATTCACAATGATTCCAATATTCAATCTCCTAATTCATAGGAAAATGTAAAATGAAGGAACCAAATTTGATCAAGTATGTAGAAAAAATGAGAGATTTGTTAGCAGAATTCATATATGAGCTACTTAAGATACCTTATTCGAAAAATAAGAAAGCAAATGCCTTGGCTAAGTTAGATAGTGCCAAAGTAGTAGTAAATAATTGAATGGTGATTCAAAAGTTAATAAAGACACCTAGTATCGAGGAGAGGACAATGTTATAGGTTAATCAAATAAATTCATGGATCACCTATATCATGGAGTATCTAGAAAAGGGCAAGTTATTGGAAAAAGAAAAATGAAGTTTGTAGGATCCAAAGGCAAGTGTCACATTTTTATATAGATAATGAACATTTATACAAATCCAATGTTGACCTTCCAATGCTCTAGTGCCTCTGACCAAATGAAGCTAGCTATGTGTTGGGAGAATTACATGAGCGAATATATGAAAATCATCTAAAAGGAGTAGCCTTAAAATTAAAAGTAGTTTGCTTAGGATATTACTAGCCTAGGATGAAAAAAGAAGTAATTAAACTAGTTTAAAAATATGATAAATGCTAAATTTTTGCAAACATATAGAGATAACTAATAACCCTTATAGAGCCTATTATTTGAGCTTAGCCTTTTGTACAAAAGGGATTGATGTGCTTAGACCTCCATCAATTAGCCTCAGTCAGCTAAGGTTTTTTATCATGGTTGTAGATTAATTCACTAAATAGGTGGAGGTAAAACTTTTAGCTTCAATTACAACAAAAGTTGTGCAGTTATTGTGGAAGTCTATCATTTGCAAGTAAAATAGCAAAACCTAATCTAACTACATATTTTTCATGAGTATGTTTTGATACATCATTTGTAGATAGCTTCATAAGTTTTTGCTAAGGGTTAAAAACATTATAACTTATATTAATCATACTTAACTTGATAATGTCTTACAACTTTGTGGTTTGTTAAATAAATTAGAGATTAAACAAAGATTTATTTTAGTAGAACACCCCTAATCAAATGATCAAGAAGAATTAGCAAATTGAATTATCTTAGAAACACTTAAAAGAAATTTGGATAAGGCCAAAGGGAGATAGATAGAAAAGCTTCCAAGCATCCTATAGTCCTTCAAAAAACTTTTTAATTGTCAATGGGGGAATCACATTTTAAACTAACTTATAGCTTAAAAGCAATGTTACTAGTTAAATTGGGAAAAACATATTAAGTATCGAGAAAGATATAACAATTCACTTAAGAAAATTCGACAAAGTCAAGACTTGGATCTATTACTTAAAGTTTGAAAGATGCCTTAGATCAAAGTTAAGCAATATAAAAGAAAAATGGTTAACTATTTCAATAAAAAAGTTAAAAGGCAAAGCTATACAAAAGGATTGCTAGTGCTCAGACTAGCTAATGGACCACGTAAAAAACCTAACAAAGGAAAATTGGCCTCCAACTAGGATGGGCCATTTTTAATTAAAAAGTATATTAGAAATGAAACTTACTGGTTAAAAACCATTAAAGGGAAACCAATCCTTTCTACGTAGAATGCCACTTGTCTTTAATAGTATTTTGTTAGCATTTGAAATTCAAGAAGAATCAGTAAAATTGGTTACTTAACAAGTTGTTATATCCTTAAAAGCCTAAATGAGTTCTACACTTTGAAAGCTTGAATGAGTCCTACATCTTCGACACCTTAAAAGCCTAAGCTAGTCCTATACCCTTAACATCTTAAAAACTTAAGTTCCTTTTACTTCTTCAGCACCTTAAAGCTTGAGTGAGTCCTACACCTTCAGTATCTTGAAAGCTTAAGCAATTCTTGTACCCCTAGCAATTTAAGAACAAATCTTATCTCTCAAAATGATATATATAAAACAAATAAAGTGAAAATAATAAAAATTCCATGTCCTTGGCCTTTTGAAAACCAAGCGCCAAAAATAGAGCTTGCATACAAATAAACAAGCTATAAGAAAATTTGTATAGATTATTGAAAATCCCACATAATGATTATATTCGATCAAATTTATAGCAAAAATCAAGTCACCACTAAAAAGCTATTACACAAGTTAAGGGGCATTCCCCTTTTCAACAAGCAAGTCATTAAGCATAGAATACTGAACCCATTTAAATAGTTGAGCAACAATGAAGAAAATGCTTAATTTATTAGTTATAGCTTCAAAATCCACTTGGAAAAAAGGCTAACATTTAGCCTAAGCATTGAGCAACTTGGAGTCTAGATTTTGAGCTTAAGCCTTCAAATTTTGTATCTCTTCATCTTTCTCAGTCAACTCACTCTTTCATTTTTATTTCTTCTTTCAAGAGGTAGCTAAAAGCTTTTCTAGTTATTTCTTTCTCCCTTTAAGAGTTTTCCATTTCCTCTACTCTACTTTCAAGCTTTCATCCAAATATTTTTCTCTTTTATTGGTATTTAATAACTTTAATGTTTTATTCTTTAAATCCTACTGAGTGGTCACTAGAAAGGATTTGCTATTCTTCTATATTAAAAGGTAGTTTCCCATATTGTCCTAAGTGCTCAACCTAATTCCATTATAGCAAATTGAAGCATAGAGCTATCACCAAATTCCATTTGATAATCCCTATTCTTGGTGCGATCTATCTCCATCACTAATTATTCTTACACCAAAGAAGTATAGTCCATATTCTTATACCAAAGACTTTAAGGGAGCCTAACTTGAGTAAAGGATTCTATAAGGACCATGAACACCAATGCTCTCGACTACTACCTTGATTTTAATTTTTAATGGTAGTGTTAGTACCCTACTTCTTTTTAGTCCTTTTCTCCTTTTAGAGTAAACTTAGTCCGATTGGATAAAGGAGGAATATTTCCTAATAATTAAACATCGGGGATCTTTAAAGCTGCCAAAGTAATAGCAAGCATATTAGCAATCAGATAAGGAACCTTAGATTAGGTCGTCACTATAGAATTAGCTCTTTTATCCTTCTTTTTGTCCATATAAGTCATGCAAACAAGTGTCATACAGACAAAATCTATCATAAAAGACAAGATATCAAAGTCTCCAATATCCAACTAGAATTTTGCAAAAATAACAAGTATGAATTGAAATTCGAACAACTAAAACAAAATAACAATAAGTAAATGTGTGCTATAAATAAGGTATATGTCAAATAAATTCTCATGAATATAACATAATAATCAAACAATGGTATCTTGATCCTTAGCATTGAAACTTTATAGTGTAGAAAGGGTAAAATGTTTACGCCCTTCTACCCATTTCACTAAATAAAGTTACTTGCCATTTAGAATCTAACACAACTTAGTATCACCCATCATCTACACCTTGAAAAAATACTCTTCTAACCTTTCACACTAAAAGTTATGTGGGAAAAAAGCAATTAATTGAAACGTTGCATGATATAACTCTACCTTCCATTCCTTTGGTGGAAAAAGTGAAAAAGTAGGAGAACACATTGGAGCTATAAGAATTCTTTTTTAATTTTGTCACATAAAGTTTCAAAACAAGCTAGGAAGTATTAGGCATTCCATGATAACTAGGTCGAACAAACATTCAAATGCTTCAATACACCTTATTGAAAAGGTAAAAATAGAGGAGAGATGCTAACCTAATGGATGATGTCACTATAGAATATAAAAAATAAGCCTATGTCATAGCTACATGCTTGTTCATGTTTCTTAGCAGGAAAAAATTGAATATCCATTTTAACGATAATAAAGCAATAATGTTGCAGTTCGATAATAGTGTCAAGATTAGTTCATTAATTGGATGCTCAAGTGTTCTTCACATTCATGTGAACCCACTTCAAATCTATAGGCCACCTACTAGATGCAAAGTAAAGTCCTTACCTTAAGCATTCTGGGATCAATTAGCTATAACAATAATAAGTGATACAATAAAAATATGATTAATTAGCTATTCTTAGATAAAGATAGGAATTCTAAAAAAATGAATGAAGGATAATAAGAATGAAGTAACATGCTTGGATGCCTAATTTATAGAATCAAGTATAAATCTGAAGAGTAAGAAGAAACCAAATAGATTTCTAAGTCATTACAAGGTGGAAGGGACATCAAGTAGCGAGACAAACCTTTAAGGAAATGAGGTTGAAGATTAAAAGGGTTACTCTGAGTAGAATATGCAAAATAAAAAAAGAGGGACACTCATACAAATTAAAGCATAAATATATGAAGCAAAGGCCATAACAAGCAAGTAAGATCAAATAATAAAAATAAAATATTTTTCGTAAAGATCTTCAAAGAACATAAAAACATCAAAGCATACTAGAAATGAATTTTCAAAAACAAGTTAGAATTCATAAAATAAATATGTAGACTAAAAAGTAAAAAGAAAAGCATTATAGTAGGAAAAATACACTTAGAAAGCAAATATCAACAAGGGAATCCTAATGTACTTAAAAAGAAAAGATCAACAAGGGAATCCTAAAAGCAAGTAATAGAGAAAACAATGGAGAGCTCTTTAGAGAAGATAATGATTGAAGTGAAAAAGTTAAGGAAGAAAGAATATGTTAAAAGAAAAGGATATAATTTTAATGGATGAGATCCATTGGGAGGAAAAACACCTAAAAGATTTAATAGTTAAAGATATAAGAGTCAAGATTGAGGTAGAAAATATAACTTTCTCATCCAATAGATGGGATGACATAAGATAAATGGTTGAGATCACGATCCTAGAAGATAAATGGCCTCCTTTATCTAACAACAGTAAAACTCATATGATGATCTGTTAAGATCATGAGTTAGGTCATGTTAAAATTCAAAATATTAATATTCACGCCTATTAACTATTCTAAAAAAAAATGGATTCATAAATTCAAAAGAGATTTTCGATTTATAAAGAAAAAAAACTCTAAAGCCACTTTTAAGGAAATAACCCATAAAAGACCTTGAGCGCTAAAAGCTTAAAATAATGGTTACCCCTTCTTACCTCAAGGCAAGGCTAGGTAAATGGTAAATATCGAAATATCCAACTGACTGACTCGATTGGACAAAGCAAAGAACTTGTAATTGTAATGAAAGGAAACCTATTTCGCCCTAATCTTAATTAAACTTAAAATAAGGATATTAATCTTATTGCCTAATTTCTTGCCTTAAATCTTAATCATTTAATATGATTGATAATCTAATTAATAAAAGCAAAGAATTAGCCTTCCTTTTAACACCTCCTTTAATGCCTTAAGTCTTATAAAAGTAAGTATGTGATAACAACTAGCCTCTTGAGATTTCTCCATAAAACTATCCAAAGATTGACTTAGCCATTAAAGCATGCTCGATGGATCTCTCTTTGCTATATATGGCTGACCTTAGTTCCTTGTATAGGTCTTAAATCTAACTCAGATCTTTAAAAAATGGTTAGACATTTTTAGAGACATTAGTAATTAATACTCATCACTTACTAAATTAATCATTTTTTAAAATTATGTTTTTTTTATTAACTTTTAAAACTTGAATTACATTACTATTAAGTGTTAATTTATTATTTCATTTTTTGCATATAATTTCATAATTTAGTTTTAAGTGTTTAATTAAAATTCTATATATTAAATTTAATTTCAATTAATTATACAACATAAAAATGATGTGCAAAAAAATGATGTGATAATCTAACATATAATAATATTATGTTTCGTGCTTAAAAACTTTGTTAAAAGATCATGTAATTTAATAAAATCATTAATTAAGCAGACAATGATGTTAATTGTAAGTTTTATATAATTAAAAGCTTAATTTGCAAGTTTTTAAAGTTAATTGTAGCAAAATGAAACCATTCTATAGTTGATGGGAGTAATTTGTAATTTTTCCAAATATTTTCTATTAATTTAGTAATAGTGGAATAGAATCCAAGTTTTGTATTATTGCAGGAGATAATTTGTTTATTTTTATAGTTCATGAAAGTAAAATCTAACTATTCATAATTTGTGGGGGGTAATTTGTATTTCCATTTAATTCAACATGTTTCCATTAAATTCCTTATTGTAATAATCATGATGATAATTCCTTTGTTAAATTTTATATAATATCAAATTATATATTATTGAAATAATTTTGAATTAAGTATTTATATTATTTTATCCCATATCATGCACCCCTTCACTAGTTAAATAATAAGTCTAGAAGCATTTTCCCATTAAAAAAAATTAACCTGTTTAAATTGAATGTGGGTTTTTCACACTTTCCTAAATATACAATGTAAAATAAGGTATTTTTCATGCTATAGTCTAATGGGTAAGAAAGTAATGGTGATTTGTTGCCTTATCACTTGGTCATTTTTGTTCACATTAATGTTGAAAAAATAATAATAAAATAAACTAATAGAATGAAAATCAATTAACCATTAATAAATCATTGTTTTAAAATTAATTGGAAAAAACTTTATTTTTTGAACTTATCAAAGACTAACATTATTCATTGAAGAAAAAAAAGAACAACATTGTTAATATATCAACTTCTAAGGATCATGCATCCCCTAGTTTATATGACAAATAGATGTTGTACCTTTACTGAATAAAAAATAAAAAGAGGCTATGATTATGTGAAAAAAATAAAGTAAAAAATAGATTTTTAAAAGTTAAATTATATGTTATTCCTTACAATTTTGCACTTTTTATAAATAGGTATTTATACTTTAAAGATTTCTAATTTAAGGCTAACAACTTCATTTCATTTTTAATTGGGCTTTTGCCATCATGACTTTCCAATTTTAAATAGGGATGCTTTATTTAAAAACAAAATATCACCTTATTTCCATCTTTATTAATAATATCACATCATAAAATATATATTAGCACATAATTATAGGTAATTTCATATCCTAACCCTCCTTCAATTTTTCCTTCTCTCATTATATTAATTAGCATTTAATTAACAAAATATTTTTGACAAGTTTAAATATATTTTAAGAGAATGTTAGATTCATATGTTTAATTCAATATTAATAAAAATGTACCTTAATTAAAATATTTTATTCTAGTATTCTTATATTTTTATGGCATGAAAATATATTAATAATATAAAATTTTTATTTTACCCATCCTTACATTAATGTTTTAACTTCATCACCACCTTAATACACCACCACCCTTGATCATTAATTACTATCTATTGCTGTTGATTACCATTCATTACTATTGCTATTGTTGACCATTACCCACCATTGCCCACTATTATTAGTCATAACTCACTACTACCATTATTATTAGGCATTATTCATTATTATCCATTATTTTTAATCACTAACCACAATTATGGACTATTACCCACCACCATTAGACTAATCAACAATCTAACAATAACTTAAAAAAAATATACAAACTAATTAAAATTTAATATTGTATTGTTTGAAAGACTCTTTTTAACTAAATCAAATATAGTAATATGAAATTCTCAAATATTATGTCAAAAGAATATTAAGAGTCTTAAGAATATATGATTTCATGAATTAAAAAAACTCTTTAAAATAATAAAATATGAAATTCTTGAATATCATGTCAAAAGAATATTAAGAGTCTTGAGAATATATGATTTCATGAATTAAATAGCTTTCCCTGAGCTTTAACTAAGTCACTTTTCTTTGTACCTATCTATGAACCTTTGTATTAATTAATGTAACTTCTCTAAGAAATGCATTGATAATGCTCTTTTTGAATGATATCCATTCAACTAGCAGTAAAAAGTTAACATCTAGATAAGGTCCCTCTTTTTTATAAAATTTCAACTTCTTTACTTTTACTTTTTTTTAAATTAACCAAGGTGAAAAAAACCTTCCCATTGAAACAAAATGAGTTGAAACTTGATAAGGCTAATAAAGGCTCTATGGTTTCAATTCCTTGAAATATAAGTGAAAAAGAAACAAAACTTGCTTTTTTCAAGTCTTTTGATTTAGAAATGTGCTAAATCGATCTTTTAACTTTGGGGTGTGTTAAAGGATTTGAAATAAGGACTTGTTTATCAGCTTCATGTTATGTTTAGCCAACTAACCTTAACTATGTGTTTGAAATAACTAGTAAATTTTCAAAAGTATCATACTTAGAAATGATATCATTTCAATTAGGAAATGCCTCATATACTTTCAATAGGCATGTTTTTTGGGATCTATTTAGAGATAAATGGCATGTTGGGAAGTGCACAATCCATCATGTCACCTATACTTGCCATTATGATTATTACATGAAAAGTTGCCAATCTTGCTCCTTTTTTATGCCACTAATGATATTAGTCATTATTCATTATGACTGCTTATAAATGCCTCTTCACTCTATCTCTTTTAAATAGTGACCTTCTTTTTCATTTCATGTTTTTTTGCTCACATTCCTTTTGCGATTGCTATGTTTTCTCATGCCTTATGAATTTACATCTTCCTTTTTGCTTCTTCGATCTTTGTTCTTCTTTCATAAACCTAGCAATAGTATTTGAATCCACTACTTCTACTTCTTCTTCCTAAGTTTCTAAGCTTGATTAGCATTATTGACATTACCCATGCTCATTCCTCTATACTTAAGTTGTATGTGTTATCTTTTTCCGTTGTTTGCCCTCTAGTTTTTTTCTTAAGGTTTTTTTCTTTGAATGTTTTTTAATAGGAAAATGATTTTTTCTTTAATCAAAAACTTATTTTTACTTCTAACAATATTTATGCATTTCCCTGTATCATATAGGAGTCTAGGGTTTTTAAAAATTTTTCTTATCCCACAAAAGAATTTCTCATATGGCTAGATCGCATTCATTTTTCAAAAAGCCATTTCTAGAAAGACTTAGAGATTCTTGATGTCGTTCATTTTTCTAAGTTGCCTTTAAAATCTCTATCACTATTAGTAAAGGTAGCTTTATCTTTATGGTCACCATTGACTAAACATTTGCATTTTTAGTATAGGATGGTAGATCCTTCTCTTTTTGATTTTTGGTTCTTAGTAGGTTTTTCGTTACTAGTGAGACTATCCTTCCTCTTCTAACTCTAGCTATAAAAGATTTTAGAACATTGGTTTCCATTGATTCTAAATGTTCAGCCTATTTAACATTTTTTAAAAAGTATATGAGCCAAATAAGCTATCCTATTTTTTATGGCGAACATATTACTTTCCTTTTTTATTAGCCATGTAAACATCTTTTTTGTGTTTCTTCTCTAAAAATTGCTTCTTCTTACTTGTGTTAGTAGTTTTATGTAAAGGCCAAAAGATAAGTCTAGGTTCTTTGGTGGTAACATATTTATATGAAAATATAAACCTTGCTATTGCCAATATGAAAAATCAATAACCTTTTTCAAACTTATGTGGCCTATTTTAGGATTTCAAAATGTAGCTTATGGCCTAATTTTAGGAACATTATGTCATTTTTACTTGTATCCCTTTAAAGGAAAACTCTAATCTCAATTTCAAATATGTGTAATCAATTTTTCATCCAAGTATAAAAAGTTTTCCTTAACCAATCTTTATTATATGCTTTTCAAAACCTTTTATACTTGTACTAAGGCAATGGCCAATTTAATGACATTCTCTTTGTTCATTTTAACCTAATAGGCCTTCTTAGCTCATTATTAATCTTAATTTTGAAAACTTGGAGACTGTCAAGGTGTGGTCTAATGTCCTTTACACCTAATATTTTTACACTGACTTTCCCTAAGGAAAAACCTTATCAATTAAGCCACACCTTGCAAATACTCTAGCTAGAGAGTTTAACTTAATTTAGAGTAGGCCATTGATCCCTTTTGACAATTAGTTTCGTAAGTAGACTTTAACTATTCCATTTTTTACCTTTTCATTATTAAGTAACAGAACTATGCTTTATATGACTCATTTTATCTTTTTTAACTTCTTCGATTATGCTTACACCAATAACTTCCAAGACTAGTGGTTTTCAAATATGAACAAGTATTTTGACATAGCTATTGATAAAAAGATGATGCATATTCTTATTGTGTAAATGGTTAAGCTATCAAAGAAAATAACAAGAATGCACCATGCTAAAATACTAGCCTTTGAGAAATTTTACAAGGCTGGGTATGATTATTGACACTTAAAAGTTGCATTATTTAATGCCAAAAAGACTTTTAAGAAAAAGAAAGAAAGCCATAATGCTTATTATAAGCTGAAATGACTCAAATCTTATTAATAGAACCCTAATATTAGTTCTAATATCCATAAAAATCCTTTTAAGCTAAAACCAGTTCCTTTACAAAATACTCCCTTTAGCATATCTAATTATCCTCTTTGATACCCAAAATAAAGCTTAGAACTAACCCTTAGTGTCATAGTGGCTCACCATTACACATATAAAACCATAGACATCCATTTACTAGTTGAAACATCACCTATTGATTAAGAGGCCAAATATGAGAAATGTAATGACTGTGTAGGTAAATTTTATATTCTTTAGCCTTTATTTTAATGATAATTAACTCATGTTGTCATGTTTCAATTTTTAAACCTTCAAGATTAGTGTAAAGATATTAACCAGACATGTTAATAAGATTTTGTAAAATATCCTAAATTTTTAAAACTATTTTCTAAAAGTATGGATGATGTAGAAACACATAATTAAAATTTTCATTAAAGGTTTTGTTTTTTTTATACTCTATTTTTGTAACTTTCTAAACACCAAATCAAAAAATAGTTTTACTCAAACTAATGAGGTTCAATCTTTTATTAATTAATTAATCCAATAGACAAAACCTTATCTTTAAATAAGAAATATTTTTTCTTGTTTCCTTTGTATACATATATACATATATATACACATTTTCTTATTTCGTTATCAAAAATAGCTTTTCTTAATAGATAATATGTGTGTGTGTGTGTGTGTGTGTGTATTTGGAAAATAGTTGGTAGCTTCAACTAACAATTTTCATTAGTATCAAAAAGTTTAAAAAGGACTGGTATATTGAAAACTTCTTTGATAAGATATAGTTTAAAATTTTTATATCACCTTTAAGAAAAACAAAAATAAAGAATAACTTTCTTCTTTCTTTTGAAGGATAATTCAAAGTCAAATATAAGATAATTCTCCTTCATCTTAGAAATCAAATTCTAAAAACTTTATTTTAAAAGCAAATACGCTTTCATTTTGATCAGTAAAATTTTGAAACATAATTCCTAAAAAATAAATTAGATTAAGTATCTTCTTCTTCAAATTCCTCAAGAAACCAAAAATATATTTTAGATAGAAAGTCATTGAAGTATATTATTAATTCTTTAAGAAAATATTAGTTTTCTTCTAAAAACAAATTGTCAAACCATGAAACCAATTTAATAGAATAAGATTAGGTTAATAAAACTAAAATAGAAAAAATTAGAAGTTCTTATTCTATTAATAAATTACTTTAAAGATAACATGCTTTCCATTAAAACTTAAAACTTAGTTTTCTTTCTTTTGAAATCAAATCATAAATATTTCTTTAAGATATTTTTTAAAACCATTTGACAAAGAAAATTCAAATATATATATATATATATATATATATATATATATATATATATATATATATATATATATATTAATAAAATGCATTTTACATTAATGATAGAAACCATTTCCTTTTTTTTCTTTTAAAATTCCATGTAGGCTAACTTATTTTACCTTATAAAATCATTTTTGTAAAAACTATAAGAGAATTAACCATACATATATTTAAATATATGTAAAATAAGTGTCAAATAATTAGAAACACTTGGGTTAAGTAGTAACTTAATTCTCATGGTCAAAGTCTTAAAATAATTATACACATGATGCAGTAAGCCAAACATAATTTTAAAGACATGACATAGAAACTAACTATTAATGGTGTCCATGTTAGAGGCAAAGTCATGATAATTAGGATCTTCAAATATTGGAGAGTGTAGTGGATTATCTATTGCTAGTGGTGGTGCAACTAGTAGCCTGGTAATATTAATATAGGTGCTCTTGAAGAATTGAAGCATAATTTATGGCATAGACAATTAAGAGCTAGTGTACACCTATAGTCACATGAAAGTGAAATTCTAGTTTGAAACTCCTATAAGCAGTTACATAAGTATGTCACCAAAAATCAATAATTTTAAATGACATCATTAAGGGTAAAGTATTTGAAAAAACATATTCATGAGTGAGTAATAAAATTACTCAATGAGATAACTATCATACAAATTTTCTAATAAGTTTTAATTAAGAAAACCATTTATATACAAGATATATATTAAAACCATTTCTTACCAAGAAATATTTCACACTTAGTAATTCTATATAATACGCAATCAAACACTTGAACAAAATATAATTTAATCATATAATCTAGTTATAAGCATAACATAAATATTAGAGTAGTTATTTAGATAGTATAGAGGTATAAAAGTCTCCTCCTTATTACTTTGAACTAACCTTATCCCACGCATATCCTAACCTTATTCCTCCATAGTCAATCTTATCTCATGTGTCATTCTGTTGACTTGAAATATAAGGCACTAGGCCAATGCCCAAATTTCTCTATAAAGTCTCATTTCACATATTCATGTTACAATATTACATATGATATTCAAGCCAATAATGTTGTATACAACATATAAGCCAATATTTGGCATTTAGCCTTATTTTCACATAGGACATTAAAACATTTTCTAGATGAGGCTTCATTAGCTCATTCCACATATAGTAAATTAAGGTCAAAATGCCATCCATTTTCCATAACTAACATATAATACAAAGTATAATCTAGCAAAAAGGGTTTTACAGTTGCCCCATCTTAACTTAAGTGACCATAGCAAGTATTAGTGCTTTTATTTGGCATGCTACATTATTGTATCACTTTCAAAAACTCATTGACATTGAGCTTCAATTACAAATATTCTCACATATGTACACATTAGCGCATACATAAATCCTAGAATTACTTATACCATAATTCATTCATTAATTATACAAATAGGTTCATAGTTTCATTATGAAACCTTATGAAGTGTCTATTTTTTTCATAAAATGTCCATTAACATTCAAGAATGCTTTTAAGAAATTAACTTAACATATTAGTATACTAATAGACAAGTAAAATATCAATTCAAAAATTTATAACCATTTCATGGTTTTTCATAGCAAAATTAAGGGAAATAACTTAGATTTTTCAAGTTCTATAACTTTTGATTTTAAGCAAATTTGATCCTATGCCTTGTATAGTATTCTAACAAGTAAGAAAATTATTTTTCCTTACTAATTCATATATCTTAGGATGTTTTTAAATAGTGATAGAACTGCATAATATCACCATATGACCGTATTTAAAAGTTGAGAAAATAGTTACAAATTCGTACTATGTTTTAATAATCCTCCTTATACTAAAAAAATTTAATTTAAAATAGCAAAATTTATTAAATTTTTTTATAAATTTTTTAGAATTATTATTTGAACATTTAATAATATTTTTAAACTTACCTTATGCTCAAAATAAGTCATATAGGGTACCATTGTATTCAACTATTAAAATACCTCAAAAAAGGCTCATTTAGCTTTGAAAATCTATATGAAATTTTAAACTTCAATGAAATTTTATAATTTTTTTTATTAATATTAAATCATAAAATATTACTTTTCAATCATTTTTACACTTAAAACAAGTTATATAAGTTATCTATAACTCTAATTATCAAAACGCCTCGCCAATGATATGTTTAACTTGAATATTCCAATTTCAATTCCAAACTTTCTGAAATTATTCTAGAAAAGTCCACAATTAAAATAGGGATTTAAAATGCCATTTTGAACTCCTTTTCATATTTAAGACAAGTTACATAAGTCACTCACACATAAAGCTATCAAAATGTCTTGAAAGAGATATGCTTAGTTGTTGAAATTCCATTTTCCTATGTAACTTTTCCCAAAGTTCCCAATAAAAAAAATGCATTTAAACAAACTATACAAGTAATCAAAATACTTTGTTAGTAAAAACCATTTTGTAGGAAACTTTCCATTACTTAAAAATACTATTTAAAAATAATTTTTTTCTAGCACTAAACTATGAACTTTCAAATGTGTTTTCAAACATGTTTTTGCTATTAACTCTTAAACATTTCTTAAATAGTTTAGAACATAATATAGTAAGTTTTTCTCACAAAAATAAAATTTTTCCATGCTAAATAGCATGAAACCTGTGAGTTTGCAAACTATTTTTGCTTAAAAATTTCAAAGTAATCATTCAAAAACATCTATACTAGAATACAATTCCTCTAATTTGATCATGATAACTAAAGTTTTTTCTCCTTTAAAAATAAAGAAACCTAAGACATACACCATGCTTCCACATTAAAAAAAAAAATCTTCCTTTTGTTTGTAAAATCATGTTTCCAAACCAAGTTATTTTAATTAATATTTAAGAAAGTCATTCTTTATGTCTCTTCCAAGATTGTTCCTATACAAAAACCAATTTTTTTAAAAAAATATTTTTGTCTCACTTTTCAAAGAAAATTTTCAAAATCTTCTTTTGAAAAAAATGAAAATGAACGATAATTTTCTAAAAGTAAGACTTTCAACTTTTTATCATAAAGCTCTTCAAAAAACTTTTTTAAACTAATCCACTATGAAAAATCATGGTTTTAGCATATCATCAACCTCAAAACATATATAACTTATATATAGTAATCTTCTAAGAAGAAAAGAAGTAAATCTTTTCTCATTTAAAGAAGCTGGGAGTAATTATTTCCTTCACCCATAATTCAAAGTTTATCATCCAAGATATCATGAAATTAGTGAAGAATTCATAAAAAAAACTATGAAAAGAGAAGAATCCATAGGAGTTTATCGGCTTCTATCTTCATTAAATGATCAGAAGACCTCCTATCTTTAATTAACTCATAAGACCATTGAAGGAACTACTGAAATTTCTTTAAAAAAATAAGAAGAACACTCAAGATTACAACTTCTTTCTCTTCTTTCCCTCTCTAATCATAGGTTATTATTTGTATTAGGAGAATTTGAACTAAACTTGGCTATTTATAAGGAAAGGATTGAATAGCCCCAAGGAACTAGATGATATCATCTTGTTGATAGGGAACCATGCACTGCATGGTTAGTCACTTACGGATGAAGCCAATCTAAGTCGATTCTAATCAAGTCTCCTTTAATTAATGTAAACCCATCCTATCCTCATATATGCTAAGAATATTCTTTTTCTAATCTCAACTTGTTAATAACTAAGCTTTCTAAGAAGCTTCCTAGACTTCATCACTAAGCAAGGTATTAAAATAATAGTTTCTCGTCCTAATAAATACTAATTATTTAACAAAACTATAATTGTGAAATTCATTTAGGAATTACACTACTACCCTTAAATCAAGTTATATTCCCATCTTTGTCCTTGCATTCAACCATACCCCTTATAAGGTGTTCAAAATTACAATTTTAACACCTTTGGTTAGTTTTAGGATGCTCTTAAGTAAAAATACTAAGTTACTTTAAAACCTTCCCAACCTTAGATCTTGAATACTTTGAATTTACTTACATTTTTCCTAAATAACACTTAATAGATTTTTTATCCACTAAAATTAATAAACACCACTATTAACAAAAATAAGTATTTCTACTAATTATCCTTCAATAGACATCTTCTGATTTGATTATGTCAATCTCTATCCATTGAATTTTTACAAGGTATTACACATGTCTTAACTTATTTTATTGAATAGGCATTGCTACCCCTATCAAGTTCTCAAGCATTGCCCTGGATTATGTTGAATAGGTGGCAAAGGAATCTCAGCTAAAGATATATCATAAAGAGGCTAAGCAATTATTCATGGAAGATAAAGAAAAAGACATTCCTTTGAGAACAAGAAAAAGAAAACATAATTAAAAAGGATAGTCTAAGACAACTAGCAATCAATTAACTAAGAAACCTTCTGGAAATGGTAGAAAGAAGGCTACTACTACTAGTTGATCCAATGCCTTAGTTGAACTAACTTTAACAAATATGTTGACTCCTTCACAATTGAGAAATTCAATTACTCAACTAACTACTCTTAGAACTAGTGCGATTGAAGAAATGGCATAGTCTCAAGTAAGTGTAATTTATTCTTTATAATGGATATGATCTCCTGGGTTATTTAGCTAATGTATTAATTTCTCTCTCTCTCTCTAAATTTTTTTTAAGAAAATCTTAACCTTGTTTTAGTCTTTACTTTACTTGTAACCTAACCAGTCTTTTAGGTCCCTATTTGACTAATTTAACTAATTACATGGTCACCTCTTCCTTAGTAGATCAAAGTACTATCTAGCTAGTCCATTTCTAGCAAGTTGACTAACACTATGGAGATGGCTAGAATGCAAGCTAGGCTAAACACATCATTTAGTGAAAAGAAACATATTGAAGACAATATGAAGAGGTAAAGTGACCCATTAATGGAAGAGCCAATGGTCTAAAGATGAACACAGATGATAGTACTAAAGTTAAGAACCCTATTGATGATATAAATCACTTTAAGAATACTAAAGGTAGAGAGAAAGATGCTGAAAAGGAGGAGTTTGAGGAGGAAATTGTAAATAATCATAAAAATGATACAATCTAAAAGGAAGAGCAAATCCATAAGGAAAAGAAAGATGATGAGAAACATTTACTACCTTAAGATTGTTAACTTTTTTGTTGATGCCTCTAGGTCAGCTTCCATAACACCTAAGCTTCTAATAGCCCAAAATTAAAGAGAAGAGGAAGTCTAGAAAGTTATGACTAGCTTAGCATTACTCTTAGATATGGAATTAGAAAGCCACATGCTTAATATTTAAACTCAAGAAAAGCTACACTTAACCTTAACAATCTTGTAGGAAACCACAACTATTAATTTAAGGATTACCATTGGTGTTAAAGCCTTTGTGATATCATTAACTAAGATATCCTTGAAATGATAAAGATTGTCAATAAGGCCTTGTCTATTAAAAATGCTTATCAACCCCTATTTAGTAATGAGATGAATTAATCGAGTTCTATAAATTAGGTAAGCAACAGAAAGTGAATCTTGTGGCTAGATGGAGAACATATACAAAAAAGATGGAGCAAACTATTAAGAGTATTGCTAATTTGTAACAACAAGTTTTAGAGTTCCAATCATAATTATAGCTAGCCTAAAGTTTAAAACCTTAACTAGAAGTTGAATTCAGGGCCATTGAGGAAGAGTATGCTTCATTTAGTTAAGTTAAAATGATGGTAAAAAAATTTAAGGTTATTAACAACAAGATCACTAAAATGAAAGATAAGCTATAAGTTATACAAGAACATAATGACATTAGTATGGCTAAATGATGTAGCTTTAAAAATTCTTTTAATTACCTTAAAATGTAATTAAAGGCTAAAATGGTCTAACATTTTTATGATAATCTTTTGAATGTTCTTGAACCTAAATGGTCTTATGTAATTCCTAAATATTTGAAGTTTTATGTCAACTCTTTTCTTAATGGATGAATACTTTGACTAAGTTTGTAATATATTTATCTCATGTATGTTCAACTTGTATACTTTAAGGTATTTATCAATGATAGTCTTGACTTTATTATGTTCAATATTGTGAACCTTGTTACTATTTTTGTTAAAACATCTAATAATCAAGAATGGTCCTTCCTATTAAAGTAACTATTTTTCACAATTTGATTTAGTCGATATTGGTAGGATTACTTTCCTCACTAATTAGCCTTGTGACAATTTCTTATTTCTAGCATGTTGTTACATTGTTTAGCTAACTTTTCTTTATTGCTTACCAATGACTCCAAAGCATTCTAATTTAATTCATTTAATTTTTTAACTCATTAAGCATTAAATTATAGTATTCACTTTGCAACAATTTGTTATGCTTTGGCACTTTCAATGTTAGCACCATCATTTTGAATGACCACACCATATTGTACTCGAAGATCAATTTATAAGGTATGATTCCAGTTGACCCTTTTCATAGCTTTTAATTGCGAAAATGCATTCTAAAGCATTGAGTGCTAATTCCTAAGGTATTAGCCAATATATTTCTTATCAAATCAATAATAATTTACTAGCAACTTCAACCTAACCATTGGTTTGTGCATAATATAGAGCCAATGTAAGATTTTTTTACTTGTAAACACTATTCTGTAATAAGTTTTTTTCATTTTTAGTAAGTTGAATCTACACACTAGCTTATTTTCTATAAAGTAAATGAAGTTTAATTTTTCAATCTCCTTATACACATTTTCCTCAATCTATTTTGTAAAGTAATCTATACCACTAAAAAAATAGTGGCTTTAATCTATGGGGGATATATTTTGCCAATTATAAAATAGCCCAACCTCTAAATGGCTAAGGCTTAATGATGTATTTTCATTAAGTGGCTAAATCCTTTGAATCACTTTATGCTTTTTGCATCCTTTGGCATAATTTTTATAATTCCAAATCATTTTTTGCCAATAAAAACCCTTCTAGTTAGTACCCATTTTATTTTTATTCTAGTCTAATGAGCGTTGCAAATACCTTTATGAACTTCTATTATAGCCAAAACAACTCTATTCTTGCTTAAACATCTAAGTAATTATCCCTTAAAACTCTTATTGTACAATTCACTATATAGGAGTACAAACTTTAAATCTTTTGTTTTAACTACTTAACTAGCATTATTAGAAGGGCTTTTAAGGTATTCCATCAAAGGTATCCTTCAATCAACTTCTGGCATATAATATTCCTCCAAATTCTATTGCCATGAGATATATTCTATTTGTAATCAATTTGGCTACTTATGACATGTGGATTTTATACCTTAATGCTATAAGGGCTAAGGCATTGAATTTTTCATTTTCCAATGCACTTAATTACATGAATCTAACTGGGAACATATAATAGGGACCAATCTCATCTATCCTAAAGGAGTAATAGAACTCTAGTCTATACCATCCATAATTAATATTAAAAAGTAACCACTAAAATCATTAACTTTGAAGGGATCCATTGGGAGGTTATATATTAGTAAAATATTATCCAATAGAGTTTGAATAATAAATTACTCAGTGAATGGCCACCTACCCTTTTTTTCTAATGGATTTTAGCCAAAAAAAATCATACGTATACTAAATATATATTAAAATTATTTTCATTTTACATAATACTTTAGCATTTTTTTTCATTTATAAAACCCACATAAATAATGGTAAAAGGTATGCAAAATTTCCTCATTATAAGTCTTGACTAACCATATCTCACTCATCCCATCCTTATCCTTCCTTACTACTTACCATACAGCATTTTGTGACACTAGAATATAAGGCACTGGACTAACTCCGTTCACTTTCCACAACATAAGTCAATTTTAGATAATCTTACGGACTTTCAATATTCACATTTATAATCATTTAATAATTCACATTTATTGTCATTTTCAATCATTCATGAATCACTTTAGCATAGTGGGAATTATTCCTTAGCATCATGAATTCATTTATTAACAAAGGCAACACATGAGCAAATTTACTCCACTATTATTGGATTCTTATATAATATATTATAAAATGATGAATATTTTGCTATACTATTCATCAATTCATTATTTCTTAATTTTCAATAGAACAAGGTAGAATATTGTCTATGCCATGATCATCATATAAATAGTCCATATTCATATTTACATTCACAATTTAAAACTTATTAGAGTTTATTCAATATTATAATTAATTTATCATATCTTAAGTGATAATTTCAACATTTTTGCATTGTCATATTTCTCAAGTTTCATTTATATACTTTATCACAAATTTCCAATAGTTCATCAACTTTTTTTTCACTCAAAATTTTCATAATAAGCACCAAAAGTTTCTACTCAAACTCTTTTTCAAAGAATTTCCAAAACCATTTCATTTCTCAAGTGTGCATTTCCATAAGCTATATCGTATTATTAATTCATCAAAGGGCTCACAATTTTCACTATGAAATTGTTGGTTATATGTAATTTCCTAAGCTAAAATTTCAAGTTTTATAAATTTTAATGCTTGTGGATACTTAAATTATTCAATTAATATTTAGTTTTAATTTTATTTTCTAAATCAAAGATTTTGGAACATTGAAAATGATACTTATGAAAATATTTAAAATTTATTTATTTATTTTTATATATGACCATATTGATTTTAGTTTAAAATAATTTTTATAAAAAATTTCTCATAAGTTGAAAATGTTTTAGTAATTATGGGTATAGAAATTTATAAAATAAATTATTGTATTTAATAATTTAATTAGAGGATTATTGAAGTTTGAAATAGGTTTCTTTTTAAATGGCCATTATTAATTTGTAGCTTGTTTAAATATTTTATGAAGATTTTCTTATATGTTGAAAATTATAATTATCAGTATAAAGTTTTATGAGGTTAATTGTTAGCATTTGATAAATTATATTTTGAAAGCTATAGAAAAATTGAATAATTATTTGAGAAATTTGAAAATAACTAAGTTGAGATTATAAATAGAATGAGTTTCACAAGAATTAAGTTTCTAAAATAAATTAATAATTAGGATTTTATCAAGAGATAAACTTAAAATAGAGTGAGATGCATAGTATCAAAACCCATAGCTCCCATTTATTTTATTATTTCATTATCTTTGTTGATTATTTTTCTCTCTCTTTTAGATTTTTTTCCTTTTAATGTTAACACTTTCCTTTTTTATTTAATTTATCTCAGTGTTGTCTTTTCTAACTTTTCTTATTTTCCTATCAACCTCTTTCTCTCTTTTAGCTTATTACTACATATCCCTTCTTCTTCTTTCTTCTTCTCTTCTTATCGTGATTTCTTCTCAATAGTGGCTCTCATTTTCAACTATTGTTGTTGTATACTATCATCTCATCTTGAGCCTCGCTCTTTTGGTCTCTTTCATTGTGGTCATTGCAATTGGAGTTACTGGTGGCATGGGGAGCTGCCTTGTTGTGTTAGTTGCCGTTTAACGGCCATAATGCAAAAAAGAAGAAAAGTTATGATTAGTAATTGGTCTTAGTCATAACAGTAAACCCATAGGATGATACTGCTATAGCGCATCATAGGTGTTGCTTCTTTCTTACTTTGCCAGCAATTTGGCACGCCTTTGCCACCAGTGAGCTGACCAAGGCCTTTTAAAAGGTAATAAAACATTTTCATATTAATAGTTTCTCCTATTCTTGTTAATTGAAGGTTAATCTCAATAAGATTATTTGTACGCATTTATGATATTTAGGTTGGTGCATAGGAAATGTTATAAAATACTAAAATAGAATGATTAAAATACATATGAATTATTTAATCCATTATTTTGGGATATTTGCATATGAATTAGGAAACCTATTTTATGTGTATCTGAAATACATGAAGAACATTTTGAAAATTGGTGTTTTATGATATAAAATGTTAGAATAGTATAGTGAATCTTCTTATGTTGTTAATTAGTTTATTCCTAATCTACATTGATTAAAGAGACTTTTAAATGTACTTTGATATTTTGTTTAGATAGGGGTAGGATATAAAAAAACAAGTGTGTAATGATATGAAACAATATGATTCTGCAGATTAAAGATCCAAATATATGGTTTAGTAGTTTTACTAAAATAGAGTTAAGAATGTAAGAAAGTAAGAATTACTAAAGGATTTAATTAAGACACTATTATTATAATTTTACTCATATAAGAAGTAATAACATTAAATAATATTGTAAGGTAAGTAGCTACTTTCAATAGCATTAAATCTTACGATATCTATTTATATGGGTTTTAATTGAATCTCCATATTATGATATGTTTTCAAATTCCTATAACTAATCTAAGAGAAAATAATAGTATGATTGTAACTAATTGCATATTATGGTAAACTTTTGATGCATGTATCAATCTTAAGGAAAGAATAAAGTATGATTTGAGATGTTAAGATATGAATATCCTATGGTTAGAAATTAAAAGCATTAAGTTTGGAAAGAAGATAAGTAATATTTATATAAATATAATTTATTTTTGTAAATGGTGATAATAGGAGGTAAATGTGAAAAGATGGTTATGGATGCTTCAAGACTTCTAAGAATGGATCAATATTATCAGGTGACTATATATCTCCCTACTAATTTTATTTTAATAAAAAATAACTTAATTGTATTCTTCTTATTAGTAATATAGATTTCTTATTTATTATATGAACTTAGTTTCATGATATAAGAGTAATTAGTTGTTGATGAATGATAATTGATCAGAGTATGTAGCAAAAGCCTGGTTATATTATTATTAGCTATTGACTAATTGATTGTAATAGGATTGTAATAAATCATATTGTAATTATGTTATATGCTTTGATTGCTTGTAATTATTGAATAATTATCCATGTGAACTTGTATTGGATTTGATGATATGAATAGAGTAAAGTTTTAATAAATTGACTACATTGTGAATTAAACCTTATCAAGAATTGAAAAATTCTAAACTATACTAAAGCAATGACATCAGATATTGTGATTTGTGAAGAATAGATGATACCAAAAGTTGAATGGAAAATTCTTAGTTAACAATTGCAAAAGATATAAAATTAATTTGAGTGCCAGATGGAAAATTCTCAATGAGTAGTTAAGAAAAGTGTAAACTTAATCTTGAAATAAAAAACAATTACATATATGTTTATTATAACTGACTGTGTGATTTGATGTGATATTAGAACTTTGTTTATAATTGGATGTCACTGTTTAACATGATCACAGATATAATGTGACTATGATGATTTGTTTGTATTTTAGCCTTCAGGGCTGTTTATGTTTGCATTGATTACTTCGAATAGGTAATGTTTGTTATGCTGATGATGTTATGCATTGTCAGATAGTTGTATCTTCTTCCATGAATCTTGTGCAGGAGAACTCTCATTCTAAGATTTGGTTTTATAAGTTTTAAAAATTCAAGAAATAGGTTTGTTAATAGTTTCTACTTTATTACATGCTTAACCTATGATTATTATATGTAAAATTAATCTCTCACAAGATAGTAATAGATATATGCTCACTGAGTTCTTATAACTTACTCTTTTATTTCCAATATTTTCAAGTTAAGAGATGAGCTTTGTAGCATCTATGGAGAATCAAAATTTCCTTACTTAAGGATTTGATAGTTAGATTAAAATTATCATTTAAATAGAGATTTGTTGAATTATATGATATGGTGAATTAATTGTATGTGTATAAATTTGAAAATGTATTGTACCATGTGAATGTTTGATGCTATTGTACTTGAAAATATATAAGTTTTGTATTTTAGGGTATGTGACTCTTAGGAAGTGTCCAAAAATAGGGGAGATTCTATTCATTTTTTCATAAAATTTTAAAGTGAAATTTTCAAGTCCTCGTAGAAGTTAAAAACTCTTATTAGATAGAAAGATTGAAATTAGTTAAGGCTTGTGGAAACTAGTAATGAGATCCATGCCAGTTACGATCAAGTTGGATCATGACATTATATTACCAAATTTCAACATCAATTTGTTCCAAATTTATCCATATTTATTACCCATGCATCCTACACTAATTTATCTTTCTAGGAACTAATTTTCCTACGCAATTTAAGAAGTAACTCACATTTTTACCTATAAAACCTGTAAGTTCACTTAAGCTTTTAAGCTCCAATTTATTTTTATTTCTAGCATATACATATTTATAGGCAAATGGTTTTATTTTGTTCAACATTGAATGATTTCAAAATCATTAATTTCAGGTTTGTCATTAAAGTCTTTCTAACCACCTTTTCATTTCTTTTTCCAAAATAGGTAATCCAAACATTCCTTTTTAAAGTCTCTATCTTTTAGTTTCCAAAACATTAACATATATTGTTCTTGAAAAAAACACTTTTCAAGATCCGAAATCAAGTTCCAGAAGAATAAAGTTTCATAACTCACCATCATGTAAGAATAATATATGATCATATATATATATATATATATATATATATATATATATATATATATATATATATATATATATATATATATTCTATATGCATACAAGTTTCAATGAGAAAACCAAAAGTGAAGAAAGAAGGTTTTCACTCACATTTCTTCATGTTTTTCCTTGATTTAGTACTTAGAAATTCAAGATTCAAGTTTTTCAGACAAATTTTAGTAAAAGAACCTTCAAAGAATCATGGAAAAGAAATCAAACTAAAGAGATCTTTTTCCTTGCTTTAGAAAGATCTATGAACTCTTTCTTGAAGAAAAGCAAAGATGAAACCAAGATAGCACTTTAAGAAAGTAGTAATATGAAAATAGCAAAAGAAAAAGCTCTCTTCCTTTCCTCTTCAAGCAAAAACTATGTAGCTTTCTTCTTTTAGTATGAAGTTTACTTATAGCAAAACTTTGGTATCACTTTTTGAAACATTACATCACCAAGTATGTAAGAAAGAATGCTTTTAGGTTGCTTGGGAAGGAATTTGGCTTGCTTATTAAAGGAAAATCCAATGCAACCTTATAAAATCTCACTCAATTTCACAAAATCAAGCAAATATTCCTTCATTTAATGTCATTAATGAGCATGTGCCAAAGTAGCCTCTAAAACACACCAAATGCTTTTTAACTTAGTAAGATAAACAACATATGATCATAGGATAATAATTAAATAGTAGGTCATGCCTCAAATTAATATTTCCAAATCAAACTTTCATACTTTTGAAAATTAGTAAAAATTCAATAATTCTAAAACTACTTTCGATTTTATTGAACTAAATGATTTTATTTGACAATTAATACAATATTTACAAACTTAACATTTGAAATGAAACTAAAAATTTGCTAATTAGGCAACAAAATAATCTCTTTACTTTTTTATAATCAAAACATATTTTTTTGAATTTTTTAATGCTTCCATATTTTAGAAGAATTATTTAGTATTAAACTCAATTAGAATTAGTAGTGTGAGTGTTAAGCTTCATTTCTTAATGGTTAAGTAAAATAAAATCTCAAGATCTCAAATCTTGTAAAATCTTAGGAAATCACTAGCTTAGGTTCTTAAGTAGGTTTTTTTTACCCATATTCACATTATTCATACACATTGTACTACTTACTTCACATTATTTATTGCCATTCAAATTTGAATTTTCCCACTTTGGCTCCCTTGTAACTATTGGTATGCTTTCAAATTTCCAAAAATTTCTTCATTTTGTTAGCTTTGGATTAAAAACCATTTATTACACTAGGATTTTACTAGCCCTAGATTTTTCTTACTTCTTGAAATCTTCTAATTTCTCCAAAACAATTACTAATGGATTTTTGTCCACTATATCCAATGGATCTTTCATCTAATTACCCACTAATAATAACATTGTAATTGACTTCCAACAAATTTAATCTATTGGATTTCTACTAGGTATTTCAAGACATGTACACATGTACTCCACATCCTAAAAGACTCAAGGGCAAAGTTCAGTTCATTCTATGTAATATTAACCTGTTCCTATAATAATGTACAAAAATCTTCTCCTCCTTTGTAGATGAGGTGTTAGTTTAGTTTCCTCTATGGCATAAATAATGAATTCTTGAAATCAGAAAATCTAAATTATGTATTTTTATTTAGAAAGATTGCTCACCAAGTTTTAGAAAAGCTTACTTTCTTTCTTTTCCTTTCTTTAAGGGACTTTCCCTTTTAGTGCTCAATTTGCTCAGTTATTATCAAATAGATTAGAAATGATTCCACTTGAGGATGATAGTGTTTAGATAAGCCATAGAATAGTTTGCTTAAATGTTCAAAAGTAATAGTCGATGCATGCATACTTAAACCTATTTTCTTTGCACTTAAGCACAATCAAGATATTTTAAAGTATAAGCACAATTGTACATTTAAGATTGCATTGATACATGTATAGGTAAGGCTTGTAGGTAGTTGCTCCTAGAAACTTCCTACATTGATCACATACCTTGGAATAAGTTGTGATACTTGCCCATTAAAGATGGCTGAAAAACCAATTATGAGATCAATTCATTTCTCACACTAATTTAACCTTAAAATTGATATCCTAATACTAGAATTTAACATAAATTTGGAAAAGTAAGTTAAAGTATTTTTAAAGTAGTTTTTTTAAATAAAGTTAAAGTTAATTTACCTATAATATTAAAGTAAAAGTTAAGGGCAAAAGATATTTCATTACAACTAATTTTATAAAAAAAAATATTATTAATATTAAATTTTCCATGACAGTCATTTTTTAAAGGAATGAATATTTATTTTGGAGTATGAATTTGTAATAAAACTTGTTCATAAATTATTTTGTTAAATCTAATGAAAAAAGTTATTATAAGAAGTTAGATATAAGATCTATGAAATATAGATAGCTCAAGGATAATATAGACATTTTTCAAGTTAGATATAAGATTTATGAAATATAGGTAGCTCAAGGATAATGTAGACATTTTTCTTATAAAATTATCTCACACATTATAAATATACAAAATATTTAATTTAACTTTAATAAGTAAGCCTAGATCTTAGCTCTTAATTATGGCATGAGATAAGGTCAAAAGTAAGCATAGAGTTCAGTATTAGGAGGGAGAGCTACGGATATAAATATCTAGCTCACATATATCCATAGTTGAACTTTGGTTCCTTATAATCAAATCATTAGTAGAGCAATCCATATCAAATCAGTTAGCTAAAATTAATAATAGACATTATAGGATTACCCTCCTTTAGCTAGAACCCTTTTTTAGTAACTCTGGAAAGAGTGTGTAAAACCAATTAAAAGATTTGAGTATGCTTTCTTTAAGTTTAGTCCACATGATTGTTTTCTATTCCATTACACATTTGTGCTAGCAATGATGAGTGTTAATTATAAATAGAAAGAGAGAAGAGTTGTGATTAGCTTAACATATGAGTCCACATATACTAGTGGCTAATATATTATTTTTAACGTTTCCTACAATTTTTGTAGACCTCATTTTATAGTCATCTTGTGACTTGCATATTAGAGTCCTAAAAAGATTTTTAAGAATCTTAATCAAAATAAATATCTAAAAATTACTCAATAAATAAATAAGTAATTTATTTATTTATTTATAGACTATTTTTTAATAAAATAAATCAATAAATAAAGTCTTTGTTTATTATTTATTTATAAAAAAGTATTAGTAAAATAAATAAGTAAATAAACTCTTTATTTATTATTTATTTTCTCCCATCAATTATCCCAGAGTTAAATTATCAATTATTTCATGATTAAATTATTCTCTTTAAATAAATAAATGTGGATACATTTGATTTTACGTGTACAACCTTTTGGGTTCATCATTAAGCTAGTAGTGGGCTATAATTAAATTAAACTCTTTTAATTTAATATTTAAAATTAATCTTATTAATTTTAAGTCCTTAAATTCATGATTAAGGTCTAGCATTATGTCATTAACTAGTTAACATGAATTCTAAAAATGAATTTTTTTAGTTGTAATTACCATACAATATAATCTTTTCATCATACAATGTCTTGATTGAACTTAGTGTGTCATAATTAGTTGAAACCTTAGTCATTCAACTACTATGTATCCGATTTGAAATTCATGACTTATTATGTGAAACTTAGAAAACTCTTTTTTTTATTTCACTACACCTTAACTGAGGATTTCCATGTCATAATTCATGAAATAACATAGGACATTCTTTCCATTTTGTGAGAAATGATAAATTTTTTATTAACATTCACAAATCTTTATATATGGTAAGGTTATACTTAGCAGTTTCTCTTAGATGACTCTTAAGAATTAGGATAATATTAATTTATAATATACCATATATAAGATTACTATAATGTCTTAGGTTAAAGGATCAACTTTACACCGTTATAACATAAGAATTCCAATTAAACTTATCCACATAAGAATTCTTAAAAGGTCAACTTAGTAAACTCATTCATCTAATTAGCACTTATATATATGCACTAGTGTCACCACATTGATGTTTACAAAATAAGACATCCTTCTACTTAAGCATACATATGTATTAGTCTATTTGAGTTATTAGTGCCCATTTCCAATAACTCTATGACTAGAAACATTTTAAGATCTAAGCCTATAAGGAATATATTTCATGATCATCAGCTCTATGCATGACCATATTTAATGAGCCATCTTGATCTTTGAATTTTATCAAATAAAAATAATAATTAAGTTATTTATAAAGAAAGATAAAATACCTTTTTATTAATAATTGATTGAACAAAAAAGTTTACAAGAAATGTCCTACCACATAATACATAATGGCTTGTAAGGCACAACTCTAACATTATCATTCACCCAAGATATCCAACGAGAATTAAAATTCTTAACCTAAAATGAGAAAAGGTCTAAATGTCTCCATCACACACTATAATCTAAAATGTGCGCAAAATGTATAAATGCAAATATCTCATTATGAGTACTTTGATGAAATTTTTCTTGAGATAATAATAAGCTTATATAAAACTTTCATTAACCCAAAATTCTAAAATTCTTAGGCAAAACTACATTATTCACATGGTCATGATTTATATTAACTTTTAAGCCTTTGGTTAGTGGATTTGCAAGCATATAAATCGTGAAAATATAAGTAATATCCTTACATATCTTTTCTCTCACACAAGCTAGTATTTCAAATTAAAGTCCTTTTCATTGGCAAAAATTTTATTATTACTTAGAAAAGAAACCATGGCAACATTATTATTATGACAAAAAAAATGTTAAGACAAGAAACCTTTAATCTATTAGCTTAATAATTACATTTATAACATGCAAAATGCCTCACCCTTATAATAAAGGTTAATGCAAATGACTGCTTAATATTTTCCACTACATAGATCCTCCTAATACATGTCCAAACACATATTCATGATCACTAGATAACCAACTAAACAAGTATAAGTAACTTGTTTATATAGGATTTCCTAGTTTCATAATTAATTTATACTACCTAAGTACCTCACTAATAGTAATATAGTACTATTAACCTAAACACAAATAATAGGCTATCTATAACTAATGCATATAGGATATTCCTTATTATTTAGGAAAAAGGTTTAGGCTTAATAAATTTAATCCTTTTAGATCAACAAACAAAATAGGAAGGCATACTAACATGTTAGGCCTTATCTAGTATCATAAACGAGACAAGCCAAATACCTCTAGGACCTATCCCTCAAACTTTAATGTCTATTTATTTACATAAAGAGGTACTCTTAGGCCTTCCATTTTAATTTAATTATTCTATCTTTACCAACACATCCACATTGTCACTGACTAGTAAAGAGTCATTAGTGTATAAAACTAGAATTAACAAAATACTCACCTTCATTATTATATGTTAGTTTGCATTGCTCTCTTTAAATTTGAGAGAAATTACAATCTCAAATTTTGAGATAAAATAGTATGGACGAACGTCTTTATTTTTCCTTTTGGAGACTATTTGGCTAGTTCATATTACTTCCATCAATTTATAATTTAAGAAGGTAATTTTGACCTCCAATAAGCATAACTCCCAATAAAATGAGCTATTTTATAATATAAGCAAGTTTATGAAATGTTAGGAAAGAGAAAATCTTTTACAATCTATGTCTTTCTTCTAAATATAGTCTTTTGACTATCAACTTGATCTTGAACCCATATATTCATATGAACATCCTTTTTTAAACATAACACTTAATTTGTTTACTGCTTCTTGTTGATGGGTAGTTCAACATGCCCTTAAATTCAATTAATATAACCTAATATGAAGGATCAACTTAAATTTTATAAGACATCCCTAAAAGAGTTTCATAAGTATTTTGCTTTACCAAATGCGCTAGACTAAAACATAGAATGAGAAAAATGAATTTTTCAGTTCATCTAGAGTTACCACACTTTGTTTCTAACTCCTACATTTTTACAACATCTAATAGCTCCCACTATTTAAGAATATCCTTCAAGTGGATCGATTCAATTGAAGCTTAGAGATAGTTTTAGGGTTAAGTTTCAAAAATGGATTTTGCAAAATACAAAATCACTTATTAAAACATGTACCTAAAATAGACATATTAAAATAAATTTTGTTTGTCCAAATATGACAACTTGGAAAAATAAAGTTTTTTAGTGAAAAGATATTGTGTTTCTAATACAAAATAAATCACTAAAGTAATCAAACCATCTCTAACTCTAACATACCTTCCTATGTCTCCTAGGCTTGAAACAATCACTTTTCCTTTGTCCTTATCATATAAGAATCTCCTAGAACATCTTAACTAGGAGTAAACAACTCCAATAGGCTAAGTCAAAAAACTATCTTCCATATTAACCTTTTAAGCTCATAGGTCTATAATACTTGATAAATTCTAGAATGTGCTTTTCTATTCCATTGACCTCATTGTAATCCTTTTCTTAAAAAATGAGAAAAATTCACCCTTTTCCCTCTTTATTGAATTTCATAGATTTTCCATAATAAAAAATAAAAGGGTGAAAAAAATTCATTAACTTAAGGATGCTTTGTTTGATGGTTTGATTCATAATATGCTTATTGACCATTAAACCAACTTAATTCAAATGTAACTTTTGTATTCCTCATTTGCCCCCACACTCAAGTTCATACTAATAGTGGATTTCACTTTTAAGATAGTTAAATACAGTTTCTATAATTTAGCACTTGATAAATGCATAAATGCACCTAAATTCTATGTATTTCATCACTCATTTACTTAGTATTTTGTACAAATTGATTGAAAAGAATACTTAGATGCTCTATATTTTATTTTCAGGTCTTTAAATGACACATATGAGCATTAGAAAAGTATTCAAAAGCAAAATCATTCAAATTGTGAAGAATTGAAGCGAGTTTGTTCACTTGACAAAGAACACGGGGTATGGAAACCTCGTGTTTAGGGCCGTGTTTCATTCTGGATTGCTTCGAGGCTTCACTGGGCTGCTCAGAGAGAAGAACACGGGGTTAAACACGGGCCGTGTACTACCCCGTGTATCTTACTGCCATTCGCTTCTGAAGTAAATACGAGGAGTGTCACACCCCGTATAACATGCTGATCAGTCTTCGTTAAAGAACACGGGGTACAACATGGGCCGTGTACTATCCCGTGTACATTACTGCTTGGCACTTCACTGAAGAACACGGGGCGTGTCGCACAACGTGTTTCGTGCTGCTTAACTTTCACTGAAAAAGACGGGGTACAACACGGGACGTGTTGACCCCCGTGTACATCACCAATATAAGTTTTGCGCGAAATTTTGAAAAGGGGACGAAAGAGGAGAGGAAGAACTGAGAATTAACAAGGAGAGTTGCTGGGAGAAGCCCTAGGAGAGACCCAAACTCACCAAAGGCGCCTTCTAATGCGGATTGAAGCAAGGAATTGAAGAATCAAGCAAGAAATTTGTAGATCTTCATGAATTGTTTGACTTCCCTCTCTGTTTTCTTGTTTTCTTCTGATCTTGTAATGTTTTCACACTAAACCCTTGTGCTCAGCTTAGGTGAACTTGTTCATGGATTTATGGAACTGAATTTTATATAATCTAGCTTGATTTACTGTTGAATTATGATTTGATTATGTTATTTTGTTTGGTACAAGCCAATATATCTGGAATATTGAATTTGTGTTATGGATTAATTGATTCTAGGTTGAAATGATCAATTAATTAATCGGATCTTGCATGATCATTGGGAATATCAATTAGACTTAGGAATTAAGCTGATTGGATTCTTTTGCACATGATGAAATGTCCAAGAATGGATTCTAAGCAAGTTAATGTAACCTAGATTAGTGATTACTAGAGTAATTTTAGGCACTTAATCTCTTGGTTAATAGCTAGTAGCCTTGCAATGAGGTATAGCTTAATTTTGCTAATCCAGCAATCATAATTAACAGTAAACCAAGTTAAAGAATTATATTCATTCCATAATGAAATGTATAAGGGATCCTTAAGCTGAGTACGCTTTTATTCCATTGAATCAAACCTTATTTTAATAGCTAAGCTCTGTTTTACAATTTATTCTTGATTCACACTATCAATTGATCCGCCTAGATAATTTTACTTGAGATTTAGTTAGTACTCAACCTACAATCCTTGTGGAGAACGATAATCTTTTATACTATAACTCGACTTAACCTGTGCACTTGCGGGATTGCAGAGGTCAAGTTTTTAGCGCCATTGCCGGGGATTGTATCTAGTTGATATTAACAGTAAATTTTGAGTAAATTAGACTAGGCAATTCTTTTTCTTTTAGTTCATAATTCATCTTGTTTTGATTTTTCTTACTTTTATAACATTTCTTTCTTACCTTATTCTATTAGAGTGTTACCTAATCTTTGTGCAAAAAATCTTTGTATATGTGAAGAAGAAGTCTTGAAGGAATTCTTGACTTAGATCCAGAAATTGAAAGAACTCTGCATAGGAGAAGAAGAGAGCAGCAGTTAGTTCACATCCAAGAAGAAATCTATACTGAACTAGTAATTCAAGACATGTACAATAGATCACTTAGAGGGTTTGCAGCACCCGATGCCACTGGTCTTCAATCCAGTATTAGAAGGCCTGCTATTGAGGCTAATAACTTTGAATTGAAGCCAGCTCTCTTGTCTATGGTGCAGCAAAACCAGTTTAGTGGATTGCCAATGGAGGATCCCAACCTCCATATCTAGATTTTCCTAGAATACTATGATACAATAAAGATCAATGGTGTAGCAGCTGATGCTATCAAGCTTAGACTCTTCCCATTTTCCTTGAGGGATAGAGCAAGAGCTTGGTTACATTCATTACCAGCTGGATCAATCACAACATGGGAAGAGCTATTGAGGGCTTTTCTATCAAGATACTTTCCTCTAAGCAAGACTGCCCAATTGAGAAATGAGATCACTACATTTTCCCAAAGAGAAGGAGAATCTTTATTTGATGCTTGGGATAGATATAAGGAACTATTGAGGCTGTGTCCACACCATGGGCTAGAGAAATGGCTAGTTCTTCATACTTTCTACAATGATTTGAACTACAACACTAGGCTTACTATGGATGCTGCTGCTAGAGGTGCCTTGATGAACAAAAGACTGGATGAAGCTTATGAGTTAATTGAAGATATGGCTTTGAACCATTATCAATGGTCAAATGAGAGGGGACCTTCAAGAAAAGCTTCAGGTAAGTATGAATTAGATGCTTTTAATCACTTGTCAGCTAAAGTAGATGCACTAGGAAGTTTAAGTAACAAGGTAGATGCACTTATGGCTAAGTTTGATAAATTTCATGTTAACAGTGTAAATACAACAGGTGCTACTGACATTCCTTGTAAGATTTGTGGTATTACAGGACATGTTGCAACTGAATGCACATTGGGGCAAGATTTCACTGAACAAATGAACTATGTGAATAACAGTGGGTTTGGACAGAAAAATTCTAGTGAACCATTTGGAAACACTTACAATCCATCATGGAGGAATCATCCAAATTTCTCCTACAAGCCCACCCAGCCATACAACACATAAACCACCACCAATAGACCACCACCACCCGGTTTCCAAGGTCAAAGATCATACAATCCACCAGCCTAACCATCTTCTACTGCAAAATTAGAAGGCCTCTTGGAGAAATTTCTCATTTCTCAAGAGAAGACTAATGAAGAATTTAGACAGCATGGTAGACACATGGAAGATTCAATTAGGCAACTGTCTTCCAAGGTAGATTCCTTGGCCACACATGGAAAGATGCTGGAAACTCAAATAGCTCAACTATCTTCTGCATCTTCTTCAAGAGTTTATGGTCAACTCCCTGCTCAACCGGAATCAAATCCTAGGGAGCATTGCAACGCAATAATTCTTAGAAGTGAAAAGTTATTGAATGATCCAATTGTCAAGTAGGAGAAGAAGAGATAAGTGTGGGGAAAGAGCAAAAGAAGGCAAAGGCCTCAATTCCTATTAAAGCTGAAAGGGAATTACTAGACAAGTCCAAATATGTCCCTCTGGAACCATACAAACCGCCTATCCCTTATCCTCAAAGATTAGCCAAGGCTAAACTTGATAAGCAGTTTGGAAAGTTCTTGGAAGTTTTGAAGAAGTTATACATCAATATCCCCTTCACTGATGCTCTTTCACAAATGCCTTCATATGCAAAATTTTTGAAGGACATTCTCTCCAACAAGAGGAAGCTAGAGGAGCATGAAACTGTAGCTTTAACTGAGGAGTGTAGTGTCATTATCCAAAATAAGCTACCTCCTAAGTTAAGGGACCCAGACGGCTTCTCCATTCCTTGTGTGATAGGAAATGTCCCTATTAATCGGGCATTGTGTGACTTGAGAGCGAGTGTGAGCCTTATGCCACTGTCGGTTGCAAAAAGATTGAACATTGAGGAGATGAAGCCCACCATAGTTTCTCTCCAACTAGCCGACCGTTCAGTGAAATATCCAGTAGGTATTCTTGAGGATATACCTATCAAAGTGGGTAAGTTTTTCATACCTGTTGATTTTATTGTGCTTGAAATGGAAGAGGATTCACAAATCCCTATCATTTTGGGTAGACCATTTTTAGCAACTGCAGGTGCTTTAATTGATGTCAAAAATGGAAAACTTTCTTTACGTATTGGGGATGAAAAAGTTGAATTTAATTTGAATGACTCAATTAAGTTACCTGTTTGTAAAGCTTCAATATGCAAGATAGATGTGCTAGATGAAGTTGTAAAAGACAGCCCTCTAATAGGAAACCTTCAAGATCCACTTGAAGCATGTCTAGTAAAAGATGAAATTGCTGAAAATGAGAAGGTTGTTGCATATGCGAAATTTTTAAAAGCAAGCCCACCACTTGATGGCAAGAGATTAAAGCATTATGTTATTGGACCACCAATAATGGAGGCTCCAAATTGATAAAGAAATAGGGGTCGAGCTTATGACCTTAAACAAGCGCTTCTTGGGAGGCAACCCAAGCTTATTTTTCTGTTTTATTACTTTTAATTCTTAGTCTTATACTTTTCAATTTGAGTTTCTGAGTAGTTGAGGCATTTAAGTCATGAGGTGTTGATGTAGGATGTTCATTTTTTGCATGTGGACTCTGTCTTTGAGGTAGATTAGGCATTAATGCATGTTAGTTGTCTATTTTCTTGCACAGAGGGCTCAAAACACAGTCCAGTGAGATACACGGTATAAAACACAGGCCGTGTACTGCACCGTGTACCTCACTGTCTGGCCAATTTTAAAAAAATTTGTGATTTTCATCGCAGACCAGTGAGAAACACGGTGTATAACACGGACCGTGTACAACCCCATGTTCCTCACTGTCTTGTTCGCATAAAATTTTTTGTAATTTTCATGGAAGTCCAGAGAGATACACAGTGTTGAACACGGGTTGTGTCCTACCCCGTGTACCTCACTGGTTGAACCAATTATGAGAACTTTTGAACATGAGCCTTCCAGCGAGAAACACGGGTAACAACACGTACCATGTACAACCCCGTGTTCCTCACTGTCTTGTTCGTATAAAAGCCTTGTGATTTTCCTTTCTATTTCTATTCCTATTGGTCTGTATTACCTATTGACTATGCACTTTCATTTAATCTTTATTATATTACCTATTTCTCTTTTATTTTCTTGCACTTTTGATATTAATATCTGTAGTAACTAACAGCATTTCTTTTCTAGTATTGTATTTTTTTTTAGATTACCAGTCTTCTCTCTCTCTCTCTCCTACTTTGTCTCTACTTCTGGATCTCCCTGCGGTATATTGGGCCATCATACTCCACATGTCAGGGAAGTTTCAGTCCCCCAACTATTCTCTGTCTCTTTTCCCATTTATTATTTTGTACATTGAGGACAATGTCCAATTTTAAGTGTGGGGGAGCAGTGTTTTGCAATGTTCTGCACTTGAACTTGCTTGATTGATTTAGAGTACTAAAATTTGCTCCAATTTCAATGATATAAAATATATATATATGATATAAAAAAACATTAAAATTAAAAAGAAATTAAAAAAATTAATTAAAAAAAATTAATTAAAAAAAAGAATTTAATTTCAAGCAAATCTATTGAATAAAGTGACTGATTCATGCCTTGTTTCTTTAATGAATATTTGGCAACTTGATGAGGAAAATCTAAAGCTTGAAGCTAAGAGTAATGAGCATAATTGACCCTTGTGAGATTTGAGCCTTTTGAGTTATTTTCTCATTAGAAATTAAAGCTCATTTTTCTTCTTGAGGGATTATGTCATCACTCTTGTCTTTGTACTCTAAAACTTGTATTTTCTCTTTTTGAGGCTACATTTTATGTATTTTGCATGTCAAAAATGATGAGGCCATGTTTCTTTACCCTTTGACTTGTTTGGCTTATTTGAATCCTTTTCTTTAATTTTCCCTAAAACTTTTCCCTTAGTTAGCCACTTTGAGCTTTGGACCCTCATTCCTAGCCTAGCCATACCATGTACATCCAAAGCCACTGCCCAAGTAAACTTGAACCTTAGAGTTTAAGGGAACTTAGACACATTATATGAGTTTGGCTATCTTAGAGGTCCTTACTTAGTGCTGCTAGTTGGATAAGTTAATTTATAGATTTACTGTTGAAAAAAAAAAGCAACAAAGCACCATAAAATAAATGGTGTAAAATAAATGATTTGGGGAAGAAGAAAAGGAAGAAAAGCTTGTTGGGAATAAATAAATAAAAAAAGAAGAAAATGTGTTGTATCTACTGATTAATTTGTATAAAAAAATAATAAAATAAATGATGATGAAAATCAAAAGGAGAAGAATGGAGGTTGAAGCAAGGGTTGATGCAAGGAATTATGTTAAGCTGAGTATTGGAACTCGACAATGGTCAAATTCATGACCAATGTGTCTTTTTCCTTCAAACTCAGGGGTTCTATCACTTTTCACCCTTTGTTGTTCCTATCCCCTATCCTTACCTTTTTCCCTAATAAAGTCCTCTAATTTGCATGTATTTTACATTATAGTAGTGGAGATTAGAGTTTGTACAAGCATATGGTAGCATTAAGTCATGAGTTGATTGACTTGAGAGTAAACAAAAGCCTTGTTTTGAGAGTGAGAGTAAATACTTTACTTGTGAGGCTATTCTCTTTTACTTCTATGCTGAGGATTGACTTGTTTAGTTGCTCTATTTTCATTTAGTTGCTTGGCATGACTTGATCCTAATCTTTGATTTGTTGAATGATTGCCTAATTAAAAAAAAAGAAAGAAAGAAAGAAGAGAAAAAAAATTGGAGTGGATTTTCTTGTTCTCTTATTTCCTTGCTCGAGGACGAGCAAGATTCAAGTGTGGGAGAATTGATAAATGCACAAATGCACCTAAATTCTATGTATTTCATCACTCATTTACTTAGTATTTTGTGCAAATTAATTGAAAAGGATACTTAGATGCTCTATATTTTGTTTTTAGGTCTTTAAATGACACATATGAGCATTAGAAAAGTATTCAGAAGCAAAATCATTCAAATTGTGAAGAATTGAAGCGAGTTTGTTCACTTGACAAAGAACACGGGGTATGGGAACCCCGTGTTTAGGGCCGTGTTTTATTCTGGATTGCTTTGAGGCTTCACTGGGCTGCTCAGAGAGAAGAACACAGGGTTAAACACGGGCCGTGTACTACCCCGTGTATCTTACTGCCATTCGCTTCTGAAGTAAACACGGGGAGTGTCACACCCCGTATAACATGCTGATCAGTCTTCATTAAAGAACACGGGGTACAACATGGGCCGTGTACTACCCCATGTACATTACTGCTTGGCACTTCGCTGAAGAACACAGGGCGTGTCGCACAACGTGTTTCGTGCTGCTCAACTTTCGCTGAAAAACACGGGATAGAACACGAGACGTGTTGACCCCCATATACATCATCGATATAAGTTTTGCACGAAATTTTGAAAGGAGGACGAAAGAGGAGAGGAAGAACTGAGAATTAACAAGGAGAGCTGCTGGGAGAAGCCCTAGGAGAGACCCAAACTCACCAAAGGCGCCTTCTAATGCGGATTGAAGCAAGGAATTTAAGAATCAAGCAAGAAATTTGTAGATCTTCATGAATTATTTGACTTCCTTCTTTGTTTTCTTATTTTCTTCTGATCTTGTAATGTTTTCACACTAAACCCTTGTGCTCAGCTTGGATGAACTTGTTCATGGATTTATGGAACTGAATTTTATATAATCTAGCTTGATTTACTGTTGAATTATGATTTGATTATGCTGTTTTGTCTGGTACAAGCCAATATATCCGGAATATTGAATTTGTGTTATGGATTAATTGATTCTAGGTTAAAATGACTAATTAATTAATCGGATCTTGCATGATCATTGGGAATATCAATTAGACTTAGGAATTAAGCTGATTAGATTCTTTTGCACAGGATGAAATGTCCAAGAATGGATTCTAAGCAAATTAATGCAACCTAGATTAGTGATTACTAGAGTAATTCTGGGCAATTAATCTCTTGGTTAATAGCTAGTAGCTTTGCAATGAGGTATAGCTTAATTTTGATAATCCAGCAATCATAATTAACAGTAAACCAAGTTAGAGAATTATATTCATTCCATAATGAAATGTACAAGGGATCCTTAAGCTGAGTACGCTTTTATTCCATTGAATCAAACCTTATTTTGATAGCTAAGCTCTGTTTTACAATTTATTCTTGATTCACACTATCAATTGATCCGCCTAGATAATTTTACTTAAGATTTAGTTAGTACTCAACCTACAATCCCTGTGGAGAACGATAATCTTTTATACTATAACTCGACTTAACCCGTGCACTTGCGGGATTGCAGAGGTCAGCACTATTCATCATAATTCGTCCCACTACTATCTTTAAAATTTTTTGTTGAATCACTTTAATGCATGCAAATATCTTAATCATGCTAATGCTTTTCCTCACAAAATTACATTATGCAACTATATTTAGTATCATATTATGAGATCTAACACTAAAAGGCATTTAAGACTATAATCTAATATAAGAGTCAAACATTATACATTTAAAACCTAACACTAAAAGGGTATTTAAAAATTCTAGGAATATAATAGTTAACTCTACATTCATATTATCACCAACTAACTATATTAATAATATAATAATGAAAGGTATTTAACATTCCTAATATAGTTTCTCCTTTATATATTTTAAAATAATTTTTCTTTTCAAAAACTTGAACAAAATTTTAATGCAATTGGCTTGACAAAGGTAGGTACATAATTTCCATATACCACTTTAATGTTCAAGAAAATTATTACATTATCTAAATAATGTCAAAAAACTACTACAAAATTCCAATAGCTAGCTCACTTAATGGGAATTATCTAGGAAAATGTTTGACTCAAAATAATTTTAAATAAATATTCAAATAAAATGAGTAAAAATTATTATAAATATTTTTAATTCTAGAAAAATCTAAAAAATATCTAAAATTTTATGCCTGAAGAGTGGAGTATGATGATATATTCATTACCCAAAAATTTTATTAAGAAGGCAATGCATTGTTATATGCCTTCTATATGCATGGGCTTTGCGTAGATGCATTATGCCATCTTTTTCTATCTCTAGCTAGACCTTATAAATGGGTAACCCAACCTAAACTTAACCTGGAAATGCAACTAACCATATTCCAATAATTTTTGCTTATGATTTGGCACAATTTTTGTCCAAATTTCCTTTTTACATGATGTTCTAGTTAATCCATTTGAAAACTAATTCCAAAAATTGCAAAAAAAAAGGTTTTTTTTATTTTCCAAAAAAAGCTCTACAATATACTTGTGATTCTTGAGATTATCTACAGCAATTTCAATATTGAAACATCTTCATTTATCTTATAGATCATGTCTTTTAAATAGCTAACCTCTGAACTGAAGATTATTTTAAGTTTGAAATTTTTAAAGAAAAAAATACATATTTTGTAAGACTATGGTCTAAGATATACTCTCTACTTTCCACTACATTTTTAACACATATTTGTGCACTAATTTATTCTAGGTTTTAGCCAAAATATGGAAAAGGTTTGAATTTTATAATCTCAAAATTTATAGAAAATGATATGGAGGGCCTAGAAATTTTAAAAAAAGTCATAATTGACTAACATTACTCTTAAACCAACATGATCTATGCATAAATATGCAATCAAAACACACCTTTTCCATACAATTCTATAGTATCGAAAAGCTCAGTTACTATTGCTTTAACTATTGAAGCTTAGTAACATTTGACTTTGTAAATTCACCACAAGATAATAAGGATTAGGAGATTTGTATATAAAAAGGCAAGTAAATAACATAATTAGAAAGAAACTTATAATCATTGCTAATCTATATATGGCTAAATGCTAAATCAAAAATTGCAAACTTAAAAGCAACCAATAGAGAGATAATATGCAATAAGATAAGAAACTTTTTTACCCTAAAAAGGCTTTTAGAAAAATAATAAATGACTTCATACATAATTTGGAATTTCCAAATTTCTTATTAGTCAATATTGTATTGTAGTAAGGTAGAATAAATGAGTTACTTTATATTAGTGAAATGGTTTCAGTCATATATAGCCCTAAAACATAATGAATCATTCAAATATACCTGTCTCGAGTCATTTTACAAAAAATATATCTTAGATAGATACATGGCAAGGATTTATGTGATCACATAGGTGTACATAGCTGAAAAGATATTAAATTCATCATCCAAATGATTATAATAAACACATATAGAGGGAATAACTAATATGTATATCCATATATACATATAAAATTTTATGTGCATTATGGAAATAGTGTTATAAAGCAAGAAAATTAGCAAAGAGAAAACCTAATGAATTTTATATATAAAACTTCACTAAAATCAACTATAATCAAAAGCTTTAACCTAGTTCTAATACTAATTGTAAGAATTTTAGTTTAACTTCAATAAATAAGCCTATATCTTGGCTTTTAATTGGCATAAGATAATGTGAAATTTAAACATAAAGTTTATAATTAAGAAGAAGAACTACTAATATAAATACTTAGTTCGTATATATCTATAGTTAAACTTTAATTCCTTATTAGCAAATCATCAATACAACAATTCATATCAAATCAATTACCTAAAATTAATAATAGCAAACATTATAGGGTGCCCTCTTAACTAAAACCTCTTTTTTTGTAACTTTGGGAGAGAATGTGCCAGACTAGTTCTCTTTGATGGAGTGAAGAATACTAAAATTAGGTTTTAGTAAAATAGTAGCCCTTCTTAAATAATAAAATTAAGTTATAGATTTTGTCCATCACATAATCTATGCTCATAAATAAAATGTGTTAGGTTTTAATACCTTTATAGCCCATTTATTTTTAAATGTCACAAGAGGCCCATGTTTTTATTTATTTATTATGATAGGTCCTCAAAATAATAATAAACTAATTAAATCTATTATCATTTAAAAAGTAAAATTTTTCATAACTTTTATCTCGAATGGTATTTGATATCCTTTAGCTTATGCCTTCTCTTGCGTTTCTCAATCTTGCTCTTGTGTACATAAAATGAATTAATCATTTTTGGTATTATAAAAATAAAAATTTATGGTTCAAGCAATGGTCACTTATAACTTTATTGTAAGTAGCATAACTTAATTAATTTTTAAAACCTAACTAGGAATGACAATGGGTTGTGTTTGGATAAACTTGAACCAAAATCCAAAAAGGACACAACCTACTAAAGACCCATAAGTAAATACTTATAAGTAAAGACTCGACATAAACCCAAAACTTGCTTAAACTCAATAGAACTAACTCGAATGGACTCGATTGGACCCATTTTCCCCTTTAAGTTATAAATTAGTGTACTAAAAATAAGTTTGAAGAAAAATTAAAGTTAGCAAACGTCATGGTATAAACAAAGCAATTTAACAAAAATAAACTACTTTTATCGTGCATTCTACAACCATCATAACATTAAGAGTACTATCAAAAACAAAATTTGTAATATCTTGAAGAAATTTGCAAGCATACATAATTAGGTTGGTAATTCAGAGTTATTTTCACTAGGTGTACACTTTCCGCTATGTGCTTAGCAATTTCTATAATATAGACTTGTCTAACTTAAACAAACATCAACATTTTGATGCAATCTGTTATAACATCATACTAATAACATTATCTCATCTTTAATTAACAAATCAAGTGTCAATAGTATAAACATCTATTTAAACAAAATCCTAACATCCAACTCTTGTTGATAATAGCTGAAACTCTATATATGTAATGCGGACTAAAAGCTCCAAAAAAATTACAAAGTCATAGTGAAAATCAAAGTACCTTAGAAACACCTTCAAAAAGACCAAAAGATCTTTTTAGCACAAAATCTGCAAAAGATAATGAAAACAAACATAACCCATTTAATGAAAAATGAATCAATGGTAGAAAAATGAAAAAGAAAAGTGATTCCTAGAAAAACAACAGAATAAAAATATTTAAGAAAATGGTGAGTTAGGCTTTAATGGTAGAGGAAGGGTGGAGTAAGAAACAATTAGATAAGGAAAGAGAAACATTTTAGTTTATTAAGGAAATGGGTATGGTCTTCGAAACAAAGTTAATGAAGAAACGAAGTAGGATAGAAAGAAAGAAGTAATTTCTTAATATTTCAAGGCAAGAAAATGAAAACCCATATTGCAGAAAGAATTCAATTATTAAGATTTTAATAATTTATCAACTTAATCAACTAGTGAGATTAATAAAGATTTACCTATTATTTGTAACACTTTTGAAAGGAACAAAAGACTTATGTTAATTTTTTTTACATCTAACAAATGCAACTAAATAGCCATAGAACATGATAACCTTTTATATTTTGACTAAGATGTAGATGCAACTTTTAGCCAATGAGGATATAGATATAATCTAAGTGAAGAAGCAAAGCCAATGAAGTGAATTAAGCGATTAAGAGAAGGAAATCCCTAAACTCTACAAAGTGCAAACTGTGAAAATAAAATTGATTATAAAGAGGAAAATGGTATTTTAAGTAACCCAATTGAACTTAAAAATTATTTATAGAATTATAGATTATGTTCAAAATCGACTTGAAAACTTATGGGCCTATATCAGATTAGACTTGTTAGGTACAATACCCAATGGATTGGGTAAAACTCAATAGATTTGAACATTTTTGCCATCCTTAAGCCTAACTCTTACTCGGCTTTTACAATTTGGAGTATGAATTTATAATAGAATTTATACATGAATTATTTTGTTAAATTTAATGAAGAAAGTTATTATAAAATGTTTGATGTAAAATTTATGGAATGTACATAAATGTGGCTCTTGGAAAAGTGTAGACATTTTTCTTATAAATATGCATATTTTATACAATTTAGAACATAATTTTTTTGGGTAACTTTCATCTTAATGTCCTTTGGCCTTTGTCTTACTTTGGGAAAAAAAATTCTAATATTGCATTAATGCTAAAAACTCAACATTACTTTTATATAAATATTATTAAATGTATTATTTTTCTAATTTAATAATTTAATTTTCTTAAAAATAGTTATTTTTTATCAAAAATAAATTATTTTCTATTATATCAAATGACTAAATTAAAAAATACAATTAATAATATTTATATAAAAATAAATACTTTATTTTCAATGCTAATATAATATTAGAATTTTTTTTTCTTTTTACCTCTAAGGGTGTCAAATAAACAAGCGGAATTAGATACAAATTCTTTCAGATGGATACAATGCTTGATAAATAAATTTACATTACTTAAAAAAAGGACTCAATCTTGGAAGATCTGAATTTACCAAAAGACCACATAGATTTGGATATGTCCACCAACTAGGTAGGGTGCGCCTAATTCGTACAAACTCAATCCATAATAAATAGATTTGTATTTTTCAAAAAAAAAAAAAAAAGGATCTAATTTGAAATGTCTAAATCCATCGGTAATTCGCATCCCCGGACCTGAATCCATTTGATATCCATGCTTGCCTCTTTACTCTCATTTTTGTATATATGCAATGAATTAGTCATCATTATTATTATATATAAAAAATAAAATAAAATAAAAAACCCCGATCGAGTAGCGGTCGCTCATAATTTACTGTAAGCAGCGTAGCTTGATCATTTCCTAAAACCCTACACTTGCTCCGCTTTCGCAGTAACCACATCCCCGCCTTCTACTCCTTGGTTGAACCCTGCTGCGTTTGATTCTACGAGCTCAAAAGAGGCTATTTAGAAAGCAAACATTTCTTTACATCTCATCTGTGCCATGTCCGCCATATCGAGGAGCCTAATTTCTCGTCTCCGTTATTTCACTATCAATTCGCCGACGTTCACGGTGGTGGCATCGGCACGTCAGCTCTTCAGGGGATATAGCTCAAAAACGTTGGTGGATGAGAGTTTTGGCGTGACACGGATCATTGAAGCGAAACCTGGGGTGATGACCCCAAGTTCGAAGCGAACTGGGGTTATAGCGGTGAAGTGTGGAATGACTGCACTTTGGGATAAATGGGGTGAAAGAGTGCCCATTTCTGTGCTCTGGGTCGATGAAAATATCGTGTCTCAGGTTAAGACCCCCGAGAAGGAAGGTATATGCGCTCTCCAGGTGAGACACTGCTCTTATTTTTCTGGGTTCTGTTTGATTCTTGTATCCATAATTTTATTGGATTCTTTTGGGTAATTATAGTTGTGGGATGCTTTTAGTTTCAGCTATGTTGTTCTTACTGCTGGCTACATTTTGAGTTTTACTATGGTAGCTCAGAGTCTTCAAATTGAATGCTTTGCTGGGAAACAATGTTTAATGTCGTTCTGAGACTTGATTGGATCTTTTGGAACCGGGTTTCTGTCATTTATATCGGACTAGATTTTACCTCTGGGACAATGCTCTGTTTGGCTTTTACTTTTCTAACTTTTTCCCTAAATTAGACGGTGGAGTCGGAAACTATTAGTGGGTCATTATAGATTTTGATCTGATGAAAATTGAAAAGCTACTACTGATTTATCTTCAAAAACAATGCTCCATTTTAATACCCCGTTTTACTTCCTCAAGTTGTTCAGGAAGATCTTAGCCTATTACCTGGAACAAATCAACTATTTATATGATATATTGTTCTAAATTCAAAAGCTGTTATAATTTTTTTTCCTGGAATACCTTTAAAATTGCTTTGTGTGGTTTTGCGTCGAGAATTCAAACCATCCTTCAAAGTAGAATTATCCCTTTCCTAGTATATATTACTTGTGCAGGTTATTTGAACCTATTGACACACTGAGTATGAATTATATTTTAGTTACTGAACTTTAAAGAACCAGTAAGAATTGAATGAAGCAGTTTCATAACTTGTTTATGATCTTGCTGTTTTATGGTTGGCAACTTACATTATACTTGAAGTTGAATACATAATTTCGTGTCTGTTTTCATTATTAGTTTCTTCGGCCACAGAAATAACTGTACCAGTACGTGGGTGTGTATGTATCTAATAAGAGGCCTTGCTATTACTGTCTCTCTAGTTAGATTGGTTGTGGACAGAAGAAGGCAAAACATCTGACGAAGCCTGAAGTGGGTCATTTTAGAGCTCAAGGTGTGCCAATGAAGAGGAAACTTAGGGAATTTCCGGTAACAGAGGATGGACTTCTTCCTGTAGGTACGTCAATTGGTGTTCGCCATTTTGTTCCAGGTCAATATGTTGATGTCACAGGAATCACGAGAGGAAAAGGTTTTCAGGTGATTATCAATATTTGATGCTGCTTATACTATCCAAATTATTATGCGAGCACATGTCCGCATGTATGTAAGCATAAAAATTTATGAAGTTGTAGCTGACAATAAGATTATCAATTGCGAAAATTTTTGATGGTACAATGATTAGTACTAATTCCACTGACTTAGAAGTGAATACTACTGTAGGCAACTATCATTTATTTGTTCTGCTGGTTGGTTTCATTCATTTGTGGACAGCCATTTGTGTATACAAATCTCTCTGATCCAGCTTCTAACTGAACTACTATATATATATATATATATATATACACATATATATATTTTGTGGCTTGAGCTCTCTGAAATTTGAAGGTCATAAATACCTCATTTGATGCATTTTTCTAGAAGTTTGTTTATTAATTATTATGGCATCTTTGTACTTTTTATTCTGGTTGTCATTGATGAATGTAATTAATGTAGATTTACCTTCTTACGGCTTATGAGATATTCTTTTATATGTCAGTGGGATATTATCTGTTTCATGTTCAGTCCTTGCGTGTGAGTAAAGCAGGAGTAATGTCATAATGTGATGCCACCAAGTTTATGCGTTTAATTCTCTCTTCAAAAATTCAATTGTGTCAGTGTTAATTTTCATTATCATTGTTGTCTTAGGGTGGAATGAAAAGACATGGTTTTAAAGGGATGCCAGCATCTCATGGTGCATCTTTATCACATCGAAGTCTAGGTTCCACAGGTCAAAGGGATGCACCTGGAAAGGTAACTAGGACTTCTTTTTAGTATATCTTTCTTGACGCAAAATTGTCTGTTTCTTTTTTTTTTTTCCTGGTATCTTGAGATATTGGTCCTGTAATTAAGCTTACTCTGTGAAAGAGGTTGCTTTTTGGTTGTAATTATAAATCATAATCCTTTATATTGTTATTCCATAGGTGTTCAAAGGTAAAAAGATGCCTGGGCGGATGGGTGGGAAGCAGAGGACAGTTAAAAATGTATGGGTCTACAAAATAGATCCAGCAAGGAATTTGATATGGGTGCGAGGCCAGGTATATGCTTTTTTCTTGTTTATTCTCTAATTATAAGTTGTGAAAATGTAGTTCAAGGGCACTGACTATTTGATATCCATACAAGATAGCTGTGCATAAATGTTTTTTATTCTTCTTTTTCTAAATTTACTGGCATGGATATCTCTTTGTGAGCCTAAATTGCTTGGAGAGTGTGCCATGTTTAATATCACATTTGAATTTATATCAATAAATAATAACAGATGGATCACTACAATCTGGATGACTTTTCCGAGATGTGTTTATATCATAAGGACCTCTGTTCTGGTCGTATGCCCCTTTAAATTTGGGCTTTTGCATGTTTGATATGGTGTAATAATAGCTTACAGTATAAACTGTCGATGGCTCATTTTCATAAGAAGGTTTTGATTTTATGTAAGTTTGTAAAGAAACAACTTATTTGGTTCTGAGAAACTGTTTACATGATCCAAATGTCTATTTCTTTTATAAACCTTTACAATTGTTAAATGCGATCTTTAAAGATACGCTGTCAAAAAGGCTGATTTTATTTATTTATTTTGATTTTGATGGGTGATTATACAACTTCATTATTCACTGTCTAAGTCAATGATGCAGATAGCAAGAAGCTTAGAAGTTTGACGATCTTATGCCAGATTTTATTTATCTCAAGTCTAATTCTTTGTGATGTGCAGGTCCCTGGAGCTGAAGGGAATTTTGTATTCTTGAAAGATTCTGTCTATAAGAAACCTGACATTTCCCTACTTCCTTTCCCAACCTACTTTGCTGCGGAAGAAGAAGATACAGAAGCTTTGGAACCACTGGTTGCTGATTTGGGGGATGTGGATCCTTTCATGGTTACAGAGTAAAGGGCATAGGGTATTTCCATATAGAAGCCATTTAATTCACGCTAGGTTTACTTGCTAGGCAGTCACCTTTATATTGAATATTGAAGGCAAAATGAGATGTTTGAGAAACCATTCGAAGATGATTTTGATTAAATTTTTTGGCCAAGTGGCTGCAGCTTTGGTGCATGCAACTTGCAAGTTCATTTAGTTTCTAACTTCTCTGTGGGATGTTCATCTGATTTCTATCTGTATTAGTAAAACACTGTGTTTGAATCATCCTTCAAATAAGTGTGTTGAAGAATTCATTTCTGAAATCCTTTAAAGTCAATTTGGCTACAGTGTAGTTTTTTGGGGTAAACTTGTTTACTTTGGGACAATAAGAAAAAGCATTAAACTACTCCAAAAGCACCACTGAGTAGCTGTTGAATCTGTTGAACAAACTATAAGAAGAAAACAAGGAAGAGTTGCTGCTGAAACTGGCTCCAATTTTTTCTATTAATTTATTTTAATTCTTTGTCTTTAATGCGTAAGTACCATCCATCTATATCTTTAATGGCTATGTACCATCCATGCCATTTACTGGTTAAATAAATCTTACATACCTTGTAGTTTCATTGATTTTCTAGAATTGGTTTTTTTTTCATCTTTTTATTTTTTAAATTCTGAATTGGATACTCAGATGCCCCGGCTAATTAGTTCCCTGCTTTAGTGGTATATATCGGAGTTAGAAGGGGCAGGGAATGGGAGGGAATTGAAGAAAAGGAATGAAGTAGTTTGAATAGTTAAGTTACGGCTTCATTTTTCCTTGTTTGAATGATTATAAATTCTTCAAAAATTTTCAAGTGGAGAAAACATAAAATAGGAGCTTGTTTGATTTGTAGTAAAAATGTATTTATTTTTTTTTAGAAAATAAAAAATTGTGAGTTGTTTGATTATTCATAAAATATGAAAAATTACTTTTCAAGAAATTGTATTTCTCACAAAATATGAGAAATCATTTACTTACTTTTTCTTAAGTAATTTTTATTTTTTGGGAAATGTAACTTTTTTCATATTAATAAAAAAATATCGAAAATTTCTCGCGAAATTTACATAGGAAGTAACTTGAGAAATTTAACTTTCTGTAAGAATTTATTTTTTACATGAACTAAACAATCCCTAGAATTGGAAGATTAGTTGTAAATCTTATTATCTTCTTCCTCCTAACCAAAATTTTCAAATAAAGGAAAGGCTATTACATAAACCTTCCTTTTCTCTGATTCCCTGCAATCTCTGATTCCCTTTCAATCTCTTCCATGGAAAGTATCGTTATTGCTTCAAGAAAAACTCTTGCTTGCTCAATTCATATTTGCCCACACTGGCCCAATAGGTTGTGTGCCAAATACGTTAACTTTTATATAATAATTAATTTTTTAACTAATATCCGTAGGTAAATAAATTGTGTTCACTATTACTAAAAGTTTACTATTTCATTATTATTAAAAAAAATAATACAATAAATTCCTCATCTAATTATTAAAATTTCCTTAATTTTTAATGGTAGAAGGCACATAATTTATGTACTCATTTGGCAAACAAAAAGTTTTTAGTAGTCCATCCAGATTTGTTGAATCTGTGCCAATGTGGCCAATGCTAGTTTAACATGCCAGATAATTTTATCTACATGATAAGTGAGTCAACCTTTGCCTCTCACGCAACAATTAAATGTTTGTTTACTCATTATATTAACAAGATTATGCTATATGGCCTTACCAAAAAAAAAAAAAAAAAAACGATTATGCTATATGGAATCTCCCGATCACCATCAGATTCATCTTGAAAATATATGAGCTTCTATAATTTTAAAATCAGCAAATTATATTGTAGTGGCACTTCCTGAACTTTTTTTTAATAAGGTGTTAGCACTGGTCTTTATTTCAAATAGGTATTAGTTTTATGAATTATTATTATTATATTCCTAAAATACCCTTTTTAAACTAAGAGAATATGATTATAAATTAAGAATTTTAGAAAGGAATAACTTTATGATTAGTTAACTAATTTTTGCATATAACCACTTGTTTTTATTCATCTTTCCATGATCTTTGAATAAAAAATAAGAAAATTTGGATTTAGTGGAATCTACCTAATAAAAAATGTATAAATTGAGTTTAAAACTTTGAATGATCATAATTTTGTACTCAGTTATCTGTTTTAATTTTTTTTTTTAATTTTATGTAACTTTTTGAGATCTACGTACTTGCAAAAGTTAAAGACATTTTGCTTGCTCTAGTTAGTGAAAAAAAGGCTTTTTTCAATGATTTTTTTAAAATTTTCTAACTTTAATTTTATTTTTGTTAATTTAAATTCATTTAAATCTCATATTAAACTTTTGATCCCTAACTCTTTTGGTGTCTAATAGTGCTATAATAATTTTCTTAACAAATAAAACTACTAGAGAACAATATATTATTCTTTATAGATTAAATAGAAATATGTTATTGTTTGTTTTAAAATAGTAACACTAATTAAAAATTTAAAATAAATGAATAAATTAAGTTTAATTAATAACCAAACTGTCAAATAATAGCATATTACTGTTTCTTCCCTAAACAGTAATATGTTACTATTTCTTCTTTAGACAATAATACTAATTAAAAATCTCAAATAAACGGATAAATTAAATCTAATTAACAATCAATTAGTTAGTGAAAAAAAAGCTTTTTTCAATGATTTTTCTTAATTTTTATAACTTTAATTTTATTTTTGTTAATTTAAATTTATTTAAATCTTATATTAAACTTTTGATCCTTAACTCTTTTGGTGTCTAATAGTGTTATAATAATTTTCTTAACAAATAAAACTACTAGAGAACAATATATTATTCTTTATAGATTAAATAGAAATATGTTATTGTTTCGTTCTAAAATAGTAACACTAATTAAAAATTTAAAATAAATGGATAAATCAAGTTTAATTAATAACCAAATTGTTAAATAATAGCATATTACTGTTTCTTCCTTAAACAGTAATATGTTACTATTTCATCTTTAGAAAATAATACTAATTAAAAATCTCAAATAAATGGATAAATTAAGTCTAATCGACAATCAATTGATAAATAACAGTATGTTACTGTTTGTTCTTCAGACAATAATATGTTACTATTTTAATTAATAACTAAACTGTCAAAGAAAAGGGTATTATTATTTTATTTTAAAATAGTAACACTAATAAAAAGTCTCAAATAAATGAATAAATTAAGTTTAATTAATAAATAAATTATCAAATAATAATATGTTACTGTTTGTTCTTTAGACAGTAATATGTTACTGTTTCATCTCAAACCAGTAACATAAATAAAAAATCTCAAATAAATAGATAAATTAAGTCTAACTGATAATCAAATTATTAAATAACAGCATATTACTATTTATTTTTCAGACAGTAACATGTTATTATTTCATCTCTAAACAGTAACATGTTACTATTTCACTAACTAAAAATCTCAAATAAATGGATAAATTAAGTCTAATTAACAACTAAATTGTCAAAGAATAGAATATTACTATTTCATTTTATAACAGTAACATCAATAAAAAATTTTAAATAAATGGATAAATCAAGTTTAATTAACATCAAACCTACCAAATAACAGCAAATTACTGTTTGTTCTTCAAACAGTAACATGTTACTGTTTCATTTCAAAACAGTAACATTAATAAAAAATTTCAAATAAATGGATAAATCAAGTCTAATTAACAATCAAATTATTAAAGAAGAGGATGTTACTATTTCATTTCAAAATAATAACACTAATAAAAAATCTCAAATAAATAAATAAATTAAGTTTAATTAACAATAAAATTATCAAATAATAGTATGTTACTGTTTATTCTTCAAACAATAACATGTTACTGTTTCATTCTAAAATAGTAACATTAACAAAAAAACTCTAAATAAATGGATAAATCAAGTTTAATTAACAATCAAACTGTCAAAAAATAGAATGTTACTATTTCATTTCAAAATAGTAACAATAATAAAAAAATCTTAAATAAATGGATAAATTAAATTTAATTAATAATCAAATTACTAAATAACAGCATGTTACTATTTATTATTCAAACAGTAACATATTACTGTTTCGTTCCAAAATAATAATATCAACTAAAAACTTCAAATAAATGGATAAATTAAGTGTAATTAATAATTAAATTGTTAAAATAATAATATATTACTATTTGTTCTCTAGACAGTAACATGTTACTATTTGGTTTTAAAACAGTAATATCAACTAAAAATTTTAAACAAATGGATAAATTAAGTCTAATTAATAATTAAATTACCAAATAATAACATATTATTATTTGTTCTCTAGATAGTAACACTAACAAAATTTTTTAAATAAATCGATAAATAAAATCTAATTAACAACCAATATTTCAAAGAAGAGCATATTACTATTTGTTTTCCAAATAATAACATGTTATTATTTTATTTCAAAACAGTAACATTAACTAAAATTCTAAATAAATAGATAAATCAAGTCTAATTAATAGTTAAATTGTCAAAGAAGAAGATGTTACTGTTTCGTTTTAAAATACTAACACAAACAAAAAATCTCAAATAAATAGATTAATCAAGTCTAATTAATAAGTAAATTATCAAATAGTAACATGTTATTGTTTATTCTTCAGATAGTAACATTGAAAATATCAATAACATGTTACTGTTAAAATAGTAATACCAATTAAAAATATTAAATAAATGAATAAATCAAGTCTAATTAACATCCAAATTGTCAAATAACAATATGTTACTATATCTTTAAGTTTTTATTTATTTTTATTTTTATATTAACTAAAAATTTATTTTAATTTCTAAAAAATTGAATTTTTATAAATTTTATTTATAATTAAAATTTTATATTAATTTAATTTTTATAAAGTTAAAAATAAACGAATAAATCAAGTCTAATTAACATCCAAATTATCAAATAACAATATGTTACTATATTTTTAAGTTTTTATTTATTTTTATTTTTATCTTAACTAAAAATTTATTTTAATTTCTAAAAAATTGAATTTTTATAAATTTTATTTATAATTAAAATTTTATATTAATTTAATTTTTATAAAGTTAAAAATAAATGAATAAATCAAGTCTAATTAACATCCAAATTATCAAATAACAATATGTTACTATATTTTTAAGTTTTTATTTATTTTTATTTTTATCTTAACTAAAAATTTATTTTAATTTCTAAAAAATTGAATTTTTATAAATTTTATTTATAATTAAAATTTTATATTAATTTAATTTTTATAAAGTTAAAATTTTTTCAATTTTAATTCTTATAAATTTTTAATTTTTAATTTTTTCTATTGATATTAAATTAAAAACTCTTCAATTTTAATGTGTAGCAAAAGAGATTTCTATTTTGGTTCTTTAGTCTACTTGAAACGCACTGTAACTATATCGTTTTATCTTTTGGATATCATGATAAATTTTCGTACATGATTACACTTAAATGAAAGAAAGTAAGTTTCAAGTATTTCGCTATAATAAATTACACCAAACGACACTAACCTAATTTTTTCATTTTAAAATCTATAGACAAACTTTTTCTTAAAGATAAAAAAAGCATTATATTTAAATTTATAATTGATTTTTTAAAAAATTTTCAACCTTTTTTTTAATAGTTTGAATTTAAATCTAGTTAAAGCTCATTTCGCTTGCGAAATGTTCAATGTCCTATACTATTTGATTTAAATCTATTTACTTCTTTCATCATTTCGACATAGTGAGAAGTTGGTGTAAATCACTTCTATATTTTCAGCAGAAAAATGTAAAGTATTTCTTTTAATTTTGAAATAGTTAAATTTTATTTCCTCTAATTTTAAAAATTATAAATTTCTTTTTTCAATTTTACAAAATTTAAATTAAAATTATTCACTTAATTAATTATTTTTATACCTTTTTATGAAATTTATAAATTAAAATTATATATTATAAAATATTAATATATTTTATTATTTTTTATATAATTTTGCACTCTGTTTATTATTACTTAATTAAAATTCTTTATATATAATTTAATTTTTATTAATTATATAACATAAAAATTGCATATGAAAAAATGATCAAAAAATTTATTATACTATACTATTATAATTCTTATTTATAGATTTTATGAAAAAAAATTATAATTTAATAAAATAATTAATAAATATTAATTTCAAATTTTATAAAATTTAAAAATATAATTTTTAATTTTTCAAAATGAAAAGTAGTAAAATTCAATCACTCAAAATTAAAAAAGAAGGTAGTGTGCGCTTTCCTCTAATATTTTGTTCTCCTGAGCCGCTCTTCTTATGCGTCCATCCCGATGGGTGTGTTACCCTTCAGCAGAAGCTTTGACTCAGTTCAACACATAGTACCACTTGCTGATACTGAACTAGGTTGACAGCTGCTCGTCAGCTATGTGCCGAATCCTATCTATACAAACAACCTTTTGTTTCACCATTATATATCGGGCAAAATATCTTCAGAGATTTGTGCTAAATATACTCTATTTCCCTCATCTTTCAATTTTAGGTAGATCCTCCCATGAAGCAAACGTTGTTGAAGTTAAATTTATATTATGGTAAACAAAAACACCCTCGTCTATCTTAAATGCTTGTGGGCCCGCCAGCCAAAAAAACTAGGTTTACTTACGCAAGAAGTCAATAAATACAGTAAACGAAGAAATTTATGAATCACTGTATGGGCAAAATCTAAGATCGCAGATGCTGATTTTGGGTTTGCAATGGTGGAATGAAGAACAATGTTTCACTCAAAGAATTTACTAGACATAAAAATAGAAATAGAAATAAACTATCACTTTATGTACGGACATATTCGATCCACGATGCCACCGATGCTTTCGCAGCTTACCATACGAGTACTATCCGCGGATGAGGGATGCTCCAGAGAAGGTCGGCCAAAGGCAGCGGCATCCAAAGGAGAGAGAGAGAGAGAGAGAGAGAGAAGGACGGAAGAAATAAGTTCCGCAGCAGAGTGGTCAACAATAAAGAAGAAAAGGGGGACAAGAAAAGAAGAAAAAGTAAAAAAAGTGAGAGTTAAGGGAAGGGACGCAGAACGGCAAAAGAGAATTCTGGAGAAAGGGGGAGGTTAACGGTGAAGAGGAAAGGCAGGAGAAAAAGGGAAAAAAAATATATGGTGGAGGTGGGATGCCTTCTACGGTGTCCTTGTCAAATCCGGGATGCCGAAACCCCAGCTAATTGAACTTATCTCGTTGTGTCATTTGCAAAGTTAGTAAGAATGTTGCTTTAAACTAATTTTTTATTGTTATTAGAGGTAAATTTATCTTTATGAATTCAATTAGGATCCGTTCTGTGTTTGAAAACTGTTTGCCTGCTTCCATTCCACTAATACGAAACACTATTTTTTTTTTTTTTGTCTAGCTGTTTTGCACTAATTGTCGTAATGAATGGTCGATCCGATTTGCAAGTAAAAGCCTATATTTTAGTCTTTATATCCTTATTAATTTAATTAAATGTGTAAAATCATTTTATCATCGTTTTTTTTTTCTAATTATATAACTCTACATATTTAATTTCTTAAGATGAGTAATGATATAACTATTTAATTGATATGACAATTTTACATAACTAACATGGCTATATATTTATCATTTCTAATTTAAAAAATTATTATTATTTGAATAATTAATTATTTTAAATTTTCTTATTATAAACAAAGACCTCATAAAATATACTTAAATATAGGAAGTACCATATTGATGTCAAAATATTTTTAGGGTTTGAATCACTTGATTGGGTATAATTAAATAATTAAACAACTATTTTGATATTAAAATTGTTTAAGTGATTAAATTACTATAAATAAAGTTTAGTTTCTGGATATGACAATTTTACATAAATCTTATGATATTAGGAAAAAAATTATAAAATTTATATAAAATGTTGCAATAACTCATGCCAATATTTTTTTAATGAAAATATTAAAGAACGATGATTATATATATATATATATATATATATATATATATATATATATATATATATATATATATATATAAAAGTCATATTTTTTTATCTATTCTTTGAATAACTTATGTAAGTGTAATTATGTTTTGATCAATATTTATTTTATTAGTGTATAAGTGATTAGTGATAATAGATTTTTTATTTTTAAATTGTAAAACTAGTTAAACCATTATATATCTTAATGAATATTAAATGTCAACTAAATAAAAAATTCTCTGCTAATAATATAGAAATTTTAATGCATTAAGTTTTCTTAATTGTGTGAATAAATGAGCTAGTATCCCTTATGCCATCAGTGGTAAGCATGACATCATACTACTATGTAAGACTCTTCCTTAGGAGGGCTGTCTGGACATATAGTATGCTATAGTACTTCTGTTTCCTGCCAACAAAGTAAAGGAATTTGAATAATTATTTGAACTTTATCTAATGATTATATAGCAAACAGTTTAAGAAAATATTATATTATATTATATTATGATATAAAATTATTTTATTTGGGAGGGATTTTTGGAGACATGACGTGTTGTTGTGCCAAAAAGCAAAGGAACATGAACTGTTTATTTGAATTTCATCAAATGGCTATACAGCAATGAATTTAAGAACATATTATACTATTGGTGCTTGCTATGGTGCCCTTAGGGGTTTGGTACCCGGGGTGGTGTGGCAAAATACAAGCCATTGGATGAGATTACAAAAATTTTAGCATTAATTTAGTAATCTCATCCAATGGCCTGTATTTTGCCACACCACCTCGGGTACCAAACCCCTAGGGGCACCTTAGAATTCACCTATACTATTATATAAAATTCTTCCACATAAGAGGGCTTTTAGATTATGTTGTGATGCTTCTATTTCCTATTAAAAAGCATAGAAATCTGAATCATTTGTTTCAACTTTATTTGATGGCTATACAATAGTCAATTTAAAAATACAAATTTATGAAAAATAATTTTATTTTTAAGTAATTAAATTTCGTAATTAATTATTAATTGATTGAAATGTGTAAATTAGATTTATATTTACTACGATTTTAACTAATGATTGCTTTTTTAGAAAAATAATTAGAGTAAATAATTTTTAAAAAATAATTAATGTAAATAATTTTAATGAGAGAAAATTATAATCAAAATTCATTTCAATGCTACTAGGAAATTAAAAAAATTAAAAAATAAGATATAAAAGATAACTTATTATTTAATTGTATATATTTTTCTCTCACTTTAACATTTAACATCAACTTTTTCTCAAATAATCAATTATTATTAATAAGTCGATCTAATATAATCAATTATTCACTAAAAAAATATTTGCAATATAATTTCATATCAATAAATGTCATGTATTGATAACTACAAAATTGATATATATATATATATATATATATATATATATATATATTTATAATATGTATGAGCCTATTAGCAAAAGAAGTATGAAAAGATATCACGTGGTAAATCATATGGCAATCAATATAATTAAATATTAATATTATGAAAAATTCAGTAATTTAAAAAATTTCTACTAATTTAAAATCTCAATATTAAATCATGACAATTCAGAATATTAATAAAATTTTAATAACCAATTAATATATTTTATTTTCATAAAATCATGATTAATTAGAAAATTCTTATTATATAATCTTTTTGATTAAATATATGATATTTCATCATATTATTTTAAACATCAATTTAATTTTTTAAAATATTATAATTATAATTAAAAAAATTAATATCATCTTTTAAATTAGATAAAAAAATTTTTATACCATGTTATTAAGATTATTATTTTATTTTCTTTTAAAATAATATACTTATGAAAAATTATAGACATCCGAAAAAATTGCATCGAAATAGTTGGTGATGCAACATACAATGCTAATTTCTTTTTTATTTTATTTAGAGAATTCTTTGAAAATTTTTAAGCCACTACTATTAGAAAATTTTATTCGGTCAAGTAGATCATAATAATGATTGATAGAATAAGTATATTCATTATTCAATTTATTACAAAAATTTAAATTATTATAATTAATTTGAATTAATTTAAATTAATACATTGATTTTGAAATTTTTCAAATTTTATTTAATGTTATCTTTGATTACCATTCTTCTTATATATACTAATGATGTATGAATTGCAAATAATAGAAGTGGACAAGAGAAACAATGATGTGAATAAAAAAATGAAAAATAATGTGTGAATTATAAACTATTGATAATATCTTAATTGATGTATATTGAATTTAAAATTAAAACTTAAAAATTGATATGAACAAAATAATAACAAATTTTAATTTTAATTTTCAAATATTTTTATTGAAAAATAGAATACATAATTAAAATAAATTAAAGAATAATAATATGATAAATGGTGTGAATAAATGTAAAGAGTATCACAATATCTCTATATATAAGCAAATTTATATACACTTTTTCTAGGAATAATATAATGCAAAATGATAATATTTTGATTATTATAATATTAGAAAAATCAAGAGTAAAAATATTTCAATATACTTAAATAAATAATAAGTTGTCGAATTTTTTTAATTCAAATAATATTTAATATTTTTTAAACACTTTATATTTTCTACTATATTTTAAATTTGATTTTTAATTCTTGTATTTGTGTATTTAACAATTTAATTATTTCTATTATTACTTAAAAAAATTATTAATAAGTTAATAATTATTAATATCAAGACAATAAATAATTGTCATAAAGTTGGGAAGCAAACTTGTATTGAGGAAAAAAATTATTTTTCACATGTTATTTCTAGTTCCATTTACTAGAAGGGAAAAAAGTGCACTCATATAAATGGAGGTCATTTATTTATTTATTTATTTGGTAGAATAAATGGAGGTCATTCAAACAAACGGGGAGCCTCCCACTTCTTGGCTTTTTAATTGTTTCCCTATATTTTGAAAAATTATTTATTCAATATTGAAATTTTTATTTATCAAGATACTTAAAATATTTTTTTAAAAATCACGGGGAGTCCGTGATCAGTACTGCCTCCCCCCATCAGCTTTTTATTTTTTTTTCATATCTTTTTATTTTTTTTCGTTTCTTTCAGCCATCAATTTCAATCAGTTTTTCATTCTTCTTTCGTTTCTTTCAGCCATCAGTTTTTTATTTTTTTTTCGTTTCTTCATCTTTTTTTCGTTTCTTTCATTTTTTTTTGTTTCTTCATGAGTTTTTAAATTTTTTTCGTTTGTTAATTTCTTTTGACCAATTTGTTTTTTGAGAGATCAGTTGGTTTTTTTTTCATTTGTTCAGTTTTTTTTTTACCAATATGTTTTCTTCCAATTACAATATTTTTGGCTATTTTTCACCTTATGTGCATTAAATTTGTTTTATTTCAAATTGGATTTAATTTTTCTTAAAACTTTGTAATAATTTTTAATTTGTGACCCTTTTATTTTTTATTTATAATTTTAACCTAACTTTGATTGATTTAGTTTGCTAAAAATTAAAAATTTATTTTATATTAATTAATCAATATTCTAAATAATAATAAATAATATTTTTAACTCTCACAAAATTGTGCAGTATATATAATATAATATAATAAAATAGTAAGTATGGTAAGATTGGTGGGATAGTTATTATCTCAATAAATATAAATACTTACATTTTCTCTTGTAAACTTATCACTTGATAGATGTAAGTCAAAAAATAAATTTTTAAATAAACAATTAAAAGAATTAATAATATTACTTTAAAAAATTAATTTATTTTTAATCACTTATTATTCATTAACTTCAAAATATATGATTTGTTATCTCACAACAATTCACCTTAACTTCTAGATTCTATTATATACCTAGAGTAATCAAATTATGCCCCAAAACATTTGATTATATGTATGAATAAGGAAAAACCCAAGGCATAACTCTGCAATAAAATAATTTGAATTAAAATCAAAGTTGTTGGAGGGCATGGAAATTTTAATGATATATATATACATATTCTACGCAAAGATGAAACTAATAATTTTTTTGGCTTTTCTTATTAATAATATATTTTCATAAATATTGTTTATTTATAATTTTGACTTAAATTATATTTAATTTAATGTTATACAATTTGAGTGTTGCTTTGATAGTAATCATTCAAGATTTTAGATATTAATTAATAATTTTATTAATTTTTATAATATTGTAATATATAATTAAATTTTTAGTAAATACCAAACTTTTTTTTCTCTTGGAAACATACTAGATGAAAGATTGAAATTATAAAATTCAAAGTTAAACTATATTTAATTATAATGTGATGTGTATATCTAAAAATATATTTAACTAAACATGAAGTTAAAATATAACTTGCATCATGAAAATAAATATTTTATTAGTAAATCAAATTAGTCCATAAGTCTATAATGTGATACAATTAAATTTAGAAAAAATCAATTATGCGAAAATAATGTGATGAAAGGAGACTCTGTGATCGATTGGGTGATCTTAAATTCGTAAGATTAAATGGTGCTAAATTTAATAATGTGATTTACCATAATCACCTCTAGATGTGTAATTAGCACCGTTTCTTATAATTACGTATAAACATATATTTGAAATTATACCATAATCACTGGTATTTTAGAATGCTCCATTGAATTTGCAAGTAACAATATAAAGAATGGAATGAATTGAATTAAAAGTAACAATGAATTGAATCAATTAATAAAAAAATTAGATGAAACACTATATTACAATAATGAAACCTTTAATCACTAAAATAATGGCTCCTAGTCCCACACAGAGGATGTTACCGTACTCGTTGCGGTCGTTGAACTAGACGCTATTCTTCTCCATCGTTATTTTCATCATCATCTGCATGAGTCAAGTGGGTCTGACTCCTAGAAGATGGAGAGTTCAAGTCCCAAGGGGAGGATTGAAATGCTGGAATAGGGTTTCCTGGTGTGAAAATTCCTTAATGCTGCTACTCCACAGATCCTCCGACATACTCAGTAGTGAATGCAAATGGATCATCAAATAATGCCATTAGAGAGTCAGGGATTTGTTGAGCTGATTGTGATGACAATAGTGTGAAAAAAGATGATTGTGGAGCATCATAGGGGTGCTATGGGGGTAATGCCATGCTGTGAGATGGGCCAGCTTCTCCACCTAGGAAGAATTGCGATGATAGGGTATAAGTTGATGGTCCCGCAACTCCTATATCAGCATGCATTGATGAAAGGATGAAGTGGCTAGGGACACCTAATTGCAACGTTGACAGATGAGCATAAGGCACATTTTCGTCGTCGTCCTCTTCTTCAAGCAAAATAGGATCCCTGAAAGACATGAAACAGTAGGCTCTCCTACCACACTTAGGCTTGGGAATGGGTGGTCTTGGTAATTTATCAGCTAGGTAGGCAGGCTGGGCAACAATCACGTCTTGATGCTCTCCTAGTGCGTGTAGCATGAGGCGACATTCTCGACCCACGATCTCCCTAAACTAACTATACGGCTGTGAAGGAGAATCTTCAACACTAAGTCTGTGGAGTCTCTGAGCTATGTCAACCTATAAAGAAGTACATTTAATATAGTTAATACATATTACATCTTGAAAAAATCATAAAGTACAATGTGAACATCGTTAGTTATCACAAATTTTAGACCACCGCTAGATGGATGGATCCATTATCTGGTATATCTCTAATACCATGACATGTAGCCTAAGTCACGATGAAGAGTACTGATGAATATTAGATGCTCCTATCACCAATCTTTTAATGTTTTACCCCGAAGCTGTAGTGTATAACAAGAGCCGATGTTAAATAGCTCCTGTGGGATTAGTTACCTCCTTCTAAATTGTCGAAGCACATGATTTGCGTGGTGCCACTCCACAATGTGGAAGCAAATGACGAAAACTTATGCTAGCCATATGTCAGGCGACATCAAGCAATATCCTGGTATAAGCTGCCGTACACTGGAAATGTCATAGAGGCACCAAATAATCTAACATTACAAGGAAATATAATATAAATGAGTATATCAATAGATCTACTAATGGCACTATATGAATTAAAGAAAGTGGTGTTTTCAACCTCATCGTCCCTTATTTGATCAAGTAATACTTTGTACTAATGTAGAGTCGTCGATAGCGATCGAGGATGTAAGCCAGTGTTCTTCCACCTGCAAGAAATACATATTTTGGATTAATTATTCGAGTTCTTTAAGCAGATGTAAGAGATGCAATATGGAATACTTGTATGATCCACACCTGAAGCCTAATGGTGGAAGTAAGGATGCATGTCTAGCTGGGGATCTAGATACAGAGGTCTCATTGGTGTTAGAGTGGGGAAACGATCCTACGCCCATTAATGCAATAAATGCAGACATCCACCAATATTTAGTTCATCACATTTTGTGATGGAGCATAACTCTTTATATAAGCATACCAGGACCACCGAACCCCAACTGTACTGACCGGCATCTGCAAAGTTCTTTAGCAATGGCAAATACATTAGTAGCACTTTGTAACCCGAAGTGTCGGGCATAAGGCAACCGCCAATGAGTTGCAAGATGTAAGCACGTGCAAAGCGCTGTGTTAGTTTATCATCAACATCATTTGTTAAGTGTCCAAAGTTAGTTGCTAATCAGGTAATGCTCAGACGCTGGCCTTACAAACATTCATTAGGTGATCTGACCCCAAGTAAATGTTCACAAACCCCTGGCCAATCAAGTTCGGTTCTTCCAGATACGAGGACACCCTTGCAAGGCAAACCTAATTGGATGGATACATCTTATAACGTAATGATGCACTCCCCAGCAGTGGTGAGAAAAATGTGTATCTCAAGATGCTATCGTTTAACTAAGGTGGACACCATAGTTACATTAAAATTAAAATGTCCAAGTCAACTGACGCCGTAAAAGCCAGTCTGTTGCAGATAAGGCACAATTGCAGTTGGTGGATTAAATAATCGATCCACATGGGCGACATGTTATAGTCTCAGGATTGGTCTTTCTTGAAACTATATTTTTATTCTAAAGATTTTATGATATTTACTAATTTTTATAACACTAATTATGGTTTAAGCAACATTAAATATGTAAAAAAATTAAATCAAATATAAACTAAATTAAATTAAATTTTAAAATTAAATTACATAAAAAAGTGATAACTAAACCTTAAATTATAATGGCTAAATTTAAGTACAAACTAATTACAATTTTTTTTATTTAAAGAAATGATAAGTAAATATTAATCTTTTTTAAACCAAAATTTATTTCAGGCAGGTCTGCTAAGCTAAAGTTTTTTTTTTAAAATAACTACAAGCTAAAATTAATCTTTAAAATTTTTTTATCATCTTTAAATATATTGATAACTTAAAATTATTTTTTTAAAAAAATATTGATGAGTTAAAAATATTTTCCTAAAATAATATTTTATAAGAATTTAAAAAAAAAATTGATAACCTAAAATTATTTTTTTACAAAGAAATATACTTTTTTTAAATATACTGATAAGCTGAAATATATATTTTTCAAAAAAGTTTGATGAGTAAAAATTATTTTTCTTATAAAATAAATTTTTTTAAATAAATATTTCTTTAAAAAAATGGTTTGGTAAGCTAAATTTAAAATTTTTTAAAAAATTTATTATTTTTAAATATACTGATAAGTTAAAATTAATTTTTTCCACAAAAGTTTGATGAGTTAAAGTTATTTTTCTATAAAAGTAATTTTTTTTAAAAAATATTTCTTAAAAAAAGGTTGAAAGGCTAAAATTAAATTTCTTATAAAAAATTATTATTTTTAAACACATTGATAACCTAAAATATATTTTTTTTCTAAATCCTCTGATGAGTTAAAATTATTTTTCCAAGGAAATAGATTTTTTTTAAAGTAATATTTCTTTAAGAAAAAGGGTTTCTAGCTAAAATTAATTTTTTTAAAAAAATATATTATTTTTAAACATACTGATAAGCTAAGATTAATTTTTTTTCAAAGAGTCTGATGAGTTAAAATTATTTTTATAAAAAAATAATTTTTTTAAAAAATATTTTTTAAACAAATGTTGATAAGCTCAATTTAATTTTTTTAAAAAAATTTATTTTTTAAACATACTGATAAGTTAAATTTTTTTTTCGAAAAAGTCTAATGAGTTAAAGTTATTTTTCTAAAAAATAGATTTTTTTAAAAGAATATTTTTTAAAAAAAGTTGATAAGGTAAAATTAATTTTATTTAAATACATCAATTTTTTAAACAAAATTTTATAAGCTAAAGTATATTTTTTTCAAAAAAGTCTGGTGAGTAAAAATCTATTTTTCTAAAAAATATACATTTTAGTGTTTTAATCAAAATAAAATTACACATATTTCAATATCTATTATTGGTTAAATTAAGATTTATGGTGTGCAAAATTTTTTTCAAGATCTCAAACTATAAGAACCTTTAACTAATATTTCTTAACAATATTTCTCAAAGTATAAAAATCTATTATTGTAAACAATTCTTACTAGTTCTTTTAAACATTTGTAACTATTTGGATTTCTTATTTTTTTATTTTAATAATGCCTAACCCACAAGCCTAATAATTAAAATCATAATAATTTGCACAACAGGCACAATCCACTCAAATTAGAAATAAGATAATATATTCAAATATCAAAATAATACAAGAAAATTAAATAATAACAACATATGAAAATAATACACACAAATACAATAATAAAAGTAAATCAAAGCAGCATAAATATCATAACAAATTAATTAATTAATTAATACAAACATAGAAAATAATTAAATTAATGGATTCAATTTTTTGAAAAAATCTTACTTGTACAACATTCCTTGAACAATATAACTACTGCTGAAGATTGAATTTTAAATTACTGATGAAAATGATATTTATTGGAAAAGAAGGTTTCTTTTAGAAAATTGTTGCTAGGATGCTGAGGAGTAGAAGAGTTTTTTTAAAAAATGGCTGTAGGGTGTTGGGAAATAAAATTGCTACGTGAGTGTGTGAAGAGAGGAACTAGGAGGGAGGGGTTTTTATAGGCCTTCCGTGTGTCACAGGCGCACAGGAAAAGGACATGTGGCAGGCAGGGGAGGCACATCATCTGCCCGAATCACCCCAACTCGCCATGTGGCGTGCATGCAGGGGGAGCAGACATCACGGGAGCATAGGAACTGGACGCATGGCGCACATGCAGGGCAAAGGTCATCATGGGAGCACGGCACATTGGCACGTGGCAGGCGTTCATTGCAGCCCGTTATCAGTTTTTTTTTAATTTTTTTTAAGGGTTGCGGTAAATAAAAATTCTAGTGCAGTATCCCGATACATAAAATTCCAATCCCAAGGCAAACGGTAAAAAAACCCTACTTCTTTATCATCAAACCCCGGGCTAGATGGACGCTTCTCCTCTTAAGTCCAATTTCACATTTTTACAACTATTTGGTTATTGTCCTAATTTTTCCTTCCAAACAAAAGTCATTTTTTAGTCAAATGGCTCTGATTTAATTATTTCTATCCAACGGCCTAGATTCACTAGCTCACCCTGATTCCAAAACTCAGGAGGCATTGTAGAACTGACCCTTTTTTTGGTAGAAAATTAAGTATATTGTCGAGGATGGTGAGTTGGCATAAATAATTTCAATTGATATCCAATAAATTATTATCCCTTTTATTTACTTAAATGCTTGATTCATATTAAAGAGAATTTATTTTTTTCTTGTTAATCAAGATATTGTTTTTAATTTGAAGAAAAATGAATTTGTAATATATTTATTTGATTTTTAATAAATTTTTAGACAATATAATTTTAATGATTCCAAGATGAATAAATTATTTTTTATAATTTTCAGCATATTATTTTTTTCTTAAAACTTGGTTTTTTGATTTGAAAGAAATTGAAAATGAAGTTAAATGGGTATGAAAAGATGTCGGAAATATGTTTTTAAAGATAAATGGCACATGAAAATGAATTATCGATTGCTTTAAATTAAGGATGCAATTATACAAAAATACAGTTTAGTATTTTTTGGTAAATATTATAAATTTAAATTTGAAGATTTTACAATTTTTTTGGCATAGATTTTTAGAAAGCAATTATGTACTGATATTGATTTATTTGTAGAAAAGATACGGTAAATACCTTTTTTTGTTAAAAGTCTTATATTATCTTGCAGTGTTTTCATGTTCTTGTTCTTGTTCTTTTTGTTCTTCTTTTTTACTTATAAAAAGAAAGGATTTCCAATTAACAAAGTTCTATCCCTTTTTTAACTGTCTAATGTGATGAAGAAGGTATTTTCATTCACAAAAATTAACTTTTCCCTTATTAACTAACTTCCGTTATTTTAATTAACAAAAAAGCATCCGAAGGAAGGGAGTGCAACTGTCTTCGGTTCTTTAAGGGTCTCATAACCAAAAGTGAAAAATGAGGATAATGAATTGTAATTAGGTCAAAGTTCAGATGAATGTATTTTATTTTTTTATATTATTTCTTTCAAATTACATGTCACCCATTAAGACTTGATAATTTCATTTTCCCGCCCAGCTATTCTATTTTGTGTTGTTATGTTGCTAGCAATCCTTCTGCTAAAGGTGATCATCGGTCGATTAAGAGCAGTTAAGACTGTTTTTTAAACCGACTAAAATTAATCGAAAAGTCTTTTTTTTAACTGACTGAATCTGATTGTTTAGCCTTAACCGAATTTAATAGAAATTTTGATTTTGGTCAGTTAAATTCGCTTTAGAATGGTTTAAAATTTAAATTTTTTTTTAAAAATACCTAAATAAATTGATTTAAATATTAAAATTAATTTATAAATACATATTAATATCATAATTTTATTAATATAACTATAATAAAATATAATTAAGTATTAAAATATAAAAATGATTAATAAAATTTTAAATATGAATTTTTAAACAAAAAAATTAATATAAATTTTAGTTAATGTCGGTTAAGTTCGATTAATTGCAGTTAACAATTTATATCCGAAATTAATCGACTACCCAAAATTTATAAATTTTTTCTTTCGATTTTAACCGATAATAATATATTAATTACTCTTAACTAACCAATTTCGAGTTCGATCGATCGGTTAAGAGTGATTTAAAGGATTTTGATCACCCTTACCTCGTGCAATGAAAAATGGGCTAATTTGTTGGGCTCATGCTTTTTTTCCCGTAACAGCCCGCGTTAGAAAAACCAACATCAATCTATCTTCTTTTACTAAAACACGATTTGATTTCCCCAAACTTAGCATCTTTCTTTCCTTCTTTTGCTGCCTCATTTTCCACTCAAATTTTTACCATTTTTTTCTAGTATTTTCATTTATTATCTACAAAACTCTTTTTATGTTTTAATTTTATTATAAAAAATAATTTAAATAAATTAAAATTTTAATAAAATTTTAAAGTATATAATTATATTTTTTATTTTTAATACTTATATTACTTTATAACTCATTTATTATTCCTTTTTTTTTCCTTTCTCTATTGCAAGTTCTTCTTTCCTCCTTTTATTCTCACTTTTACTATTTGTCATTATAACACTAATGTTACAAAAATTACAACATAATATATTTTATTTTTATTTTTATTTTTTTATTACTTTCAAACTCCTATACAATTTTTTCTTTATATTTGCTATATTTGCTCTATTGTTTCATTACGTTGCATGCATATTATTTTTTATTCGCTCTTATTATTTATAATTTTAAGACCAATATGACCGAGTAATATATATAATACAATATTTTTAATTTTTATTATAAAATCATTTTAAATAAGTTATAAATTTGATTTAATTGAATTACTTAACATCAAATTTTATTTTAATTTTTATATTACATCTATTGTTCATTTTTTTTTATTTGCTCCATATATTTTTTCTTCTTTTCTTTTTTCATATTCACTCCTATTATTTACCACTCACGCGTTACTACTCTCGTTAAGAAGTATATATAAAACATGATACATATTATTTTTGTTATAAAATATCTTGATTTAATTTAATTCAATTGCTTAACTATAAAATCTTTTTAAATCTTATATTATTTTAAAACGCACCTATTATTTTTCTTTATTTTATTTGCTTAATTACATGTTTTCCTTTTTCATGCCCACTATCATTCTTTATAACTTACACACTAATATAATTAAGCAATATAGTATAGTAATATATATTTTATTTTATAATAAAAATATTTTAAAAAATATAAAATATAAATATAGAAAGTGTTGTTTGAAATGATTAATTATCTATTTTATTGTTTAATAAAATATTTGAAATTTAAAAATCATTTTTTATTTAAATTTTGTAAATATTTTTATATTAATTTTTAAATATTATATTTCAAATTAAATATATATGAATTATGATTTTGTCAAGACTTCACAATTTATTCAGTGTTTCATTTACCTTTTTCTAATTTAATGTTATATATTTTTTAGGAAAAAATATAAAATACCCTTTCAACTTTAGAGTGGTTGGAATTTATCCCATTTTACTTTGGAAACTTAGAAATTACCTCCTTAAACTCTACAAAACTTAGATTTAACACCCATTATTAATTTAATTAACTATTTTATCAAATTATATGATTTTTTTTTCATGAACTTTTAACAACAATCACAATGTTATAATATATTAGTTTATTTTACCATTTTTTGCATATAATTTTGCAATCCATTTTTTTAGTATTTAATTAAAACTTTATATATCTAATTTAATTCCTATTAATTATATAACATAAAAATTATTTGTGAAAAAATAACAAAATAAACTAAAATACTATAATGTTATGATTTTTTTAAAATATCATTAAAAAAATCATATGCATTGATAAAATGATTAAAAAAAAAGTTGATGGTGGGTGTTAATTTTAAGTTTGATTTCCAAGTTTTCAAAATAAAAGAGAGTAAAATCCAACTATTCTAAAATTGAAGGGGGTATTTTGTATTTTACCATATTTTTTATATTTACTTCTATTATTTATAATGTAAGTATCAATATTAGTATAAATATAATATAATTTATTTTATTTTTATTGTAAAAATGATATATATAAGTTAAATATTTAATTCAATTAAGTCACTTAACCACATATTCTATTTTTAGCTATTTTATTACTTAATATGAAGGCTACATCATCTTCTTTTTATTTGTTCTACTATGTGTTTTCATTTTTTTTTCTTTTTTCAAGTCCACTCCTTTTATTTGTATCATTAAAAAGTCACGTAATATGATGTATTTAATTTTTTTGTTATACTTGTGTTAAATAAGTTGAATATTTAATTTAATTACTTAATTATATTTTTATTTTTATTTTTAATTATTATATTAATTTACAATTCACATATTATTTTTCATTTTTTAATCATTCCATTACATTTTTTTTACATGTCCATTTTACTATTTACAATTCAGATGTCAATATTATTAAATAATATATTTAATTTTATTATAAAAATAACTGATATATATTAAAATTTTATTAAAAAGTTATATATCAAATTGTATAATTATATATTCTATTTTTTATAAAATATTTGAATATTAAAATCAAACTTATGTATTTAAAATTTGTTAATATTTTCTTAATATTAATTTTTAAATATTATATTTCAAATTAAATTGATATCAGTTGATATTTTGTTAAAGTTAGAACTTGAACATTATTGTCATTATTTTATCTACTTCACTATATTTCTTTTATTATTCCCTTATCTTATATATACCTTAAACACCGTAGTATGAATATAAGATAAAATATTTTATTTTCATTATAAAATTATTTTAAATAAGTTGAAAATATGTTATAATTGAATTACATAACTACATATTCTTTTTTTATTTCTTATATTACAGTTCAAAAATTATTTATTTAAAAATTTAAATATTTAATTTCAAAATAATAACAAATTAGATTTGATAATTTTCTATTTTTTATATTAATAATAAAAAATAAATATCGGTGCAATGCATTGTGAGATTACTAGTGTAACACAAAAAAGACATGAACTAAACCAATTGCTAACGTTGATGTCTGCGTGCCCCTCCACAGTCAACGCTATGTCAATAGGCAAGGTGTCATGTAAGCTCCAAGGAATGTCTTCAAATTCTGCATTAAGAGCAATTGCTTTCTTCCAGTTTTTTCAGTGACGATGGTAGGAAATTGGTTGGTTAGGGTCGGTTAAGCAACCCAATTCCACTTGATCGAACTAAATCGATCATTAAAAAATATAAATAAAATCTGATCGAATAATACTCATTAATTGATCAAGGCAGTTTTTAGCGGTTAAAGACATGTTCAGTTGGATCTATTATTAAATGAAAAATACAAATTGAAAGAACGATTTGAGTTAAAAAATTTAAAATATCCTTAAAATGATATTATTTTTTAGAATTTTAACAAAGTTTTTGGTTGGATTCGGCTACTAACGGTTAGTGTATTTCCACCTGCAACCGATTGAATCCGAAAACATTTTTCATTTTCTATTCTGAAACAAACTGAAACCTTTGTTTAATCCGCATCCGAGCGCTTATTATCGAGCAGTTACCGTCGGTTAGTTTCGAAAAATTCCCACCCCTAGTCACTTCTTTTATTTGGCATAAAAGGTTCTGGCCATGAAGTCAAGAAAATGTTGTGACTAGTTGAAATCACCACATCCTTTCTAATTTGTGCTAATTCTGAACCTACAACCTTATTTTTCAGAATCTTCAGATCGAAGTCCTGTATATATATATATATATATATATATATATATATATATTTGTGATTGAGATGCAATTTATAAATGCAAAATTTTATTAATATCGGTATGTCGGGTTTCCTTTTTCCCTTCATTCTCCCCAGTTGTTTCCACCTTCCAGACCAAAGTGAATGAAGTCCTTGTCCATTCTTTTTTTCTTGTTATTATATTCATACATCTTAGGAATGGAGGAGTTCTTATTACATTGACTTAGACAGTTGGCTAGAATTTCCAGCCTTTCTCTTTGCATTCCTACTTCCCAACCAACTTATGCGACGAAGCACCTTCATTAGCCGGCTGGCATACTTTCTCTGCGAAGCAAACTTCACAGAACTGATGCAACTGGTAACTTGTCCAAGTGGATTCCTCTTTTTGCTCAGCGATCTACTTGACTTCGCCAATTCTTGTTCCGATTTTGTCACAATGTTCTGAAATTGAAGGCTTTTCTTCAATGACTTCAGTTCTTTTTCAAGATTTTGAATCCTGAAACTCGTTGATTCGTATTCTCTGGTCGAGAACTTCAGTTGCTGCATCATTGTGTCTTTCTGCAGCAAGAACCCCAAGGGTGTGCTAGAAATATCAGGTCCATCAGTGTATGGAGACTCTCCAAGATTCTGACTTGTGGAATATGGACATCTAGAGCTTGACAGGCTTCCGGATAAATCGTCACAGTGAGCATACCTGAAGGAGTCTGAGCATTCCTTGAAAGCTTGGTGTGTGTTGATTTGTTGTATGAAAAGGGCTTGGACGATTAGACGGAGCGGCATGAGTTCGTTTTGGACGGCTTCTATGCAAACTTCTTGTGATAACTTTTGGCATCTGAGGTACTTGCAGACTGCTACTTTCTCATCTTGGGATATATCTGGGTGTGTCTGCAGAATGAAAGCAACACATTTGAGCAATAAGAAGGCTGGAAACAGCATTGTTCAATGTCAGAAGTGCTTTGGGGCAGTGACTTGTATGTCATTTTATTTCTCCTATTCACAATTTTGTGGACCCCATTACTTATCAAAATGAGTGCATGTTAAACTCCCCTTGAGCAAGCTTTTCCCTCATTTTGTTGATTTGTTGATGTTAATAAGCGTAATGCCTCTTGCATACATTATTCCTAGTACAATGGTGCATAGATAATTTGAGTCAAAGTGGGCCCCAATCTAAAAAAGATGGTGTTACTTGGATTCTATGCCATGTGTGTAGGGTGGGGGGTAATATGAAAAGCCATTTCAACCAATTGTTATCCCTGAAGAAAAATGATGTTAACCTCCTTATTCACATTAATTTTACCCTTTTGGGTCAGATCATTTTCTTAATCTGAGTATTTTCTTGGATGATTTTCCAAGAATAAGTATATGGCATGGATAATGATGTCAAATACCTCGAGTGTAATACTGGTATTTGTGGCACTTGCTTACCTTGAGGAAGTTGTTTATTGCTCTGTAGAGTTGGTCATGGTTCTGCCTACAGGACAATGGCACCCTTTCAATGAGTTCCATAATTCTCTCAGGCCCCAAGTCCGGATCTGCAGCAACATGGGACAAATATGCATCCCATAATTCTGCAACTCTACAGCTGCTTGCTGCTGTGGTATCGTTCGCCTGTGCGGTGTTCGCTACATATCCCGAAATAATGCTTTCCATTGTTGTTATTTCCATGCTAGAGGACACTGATTCCGCTCCACTTTCCGGGAAAAGAAAATCCTCAACTTGAGCATGGTGCAATAGTGCTGTAATTTGATCTTGCAACTTTGCCATGCTTTCACTTCTCAATTTGAGCTCAAGAGATCTTGAAAGCAATGCGAAGTAAAAACCAACAGGAATCACTTTGCTAGCCTTGCCACCTATTGGCAGAAGATCAATAATGCCTTTTAAAATTTCTGAAGCTCTGCTGTTATTCATGTCACCTTCCCCAATTTTCTCGTGGGATCTCTCCTGAAATTTGCGGGTCCTTTCGGAGAGCGCCCATTTGTTTGCATAGAAAACTATAATTGGACTTACATACTTCTCCTTCATTCCTTGCCTTCTCAAGGACCGTATAACCCTTTTGAAGAAATCAAATGGTAATGCAATGAGATCCTTCATCCAAAGGTCTTGGCTCATAACCTCCTGCATTATTTCACAACTCCAAGCTTGGGAAGCAAATTCTTCCAAGGTGACAACCGGCGTGTCCCGTCTTCGCTCTGGGTCGAGGATCTCCATACACGCCATGAACGCGAGAGATTCAATGCACCGGCTGACAATTAGAAGCTCTTCAGACCAAGGAAGAAGCATTTGACACCTTTGGAGAACAATTAATGTGTCATCCCAACTTTGCAACACAACTTGGTTCAGATATAGATCAAATCTCTCACAGAGGTTGCCTGAACAGTGTTCTTCAGTCATTTCAAGAAACTCTGCTGCACATCTCAGGGCTGCTACATTGAAAGGGTCAATCAGGCTTGAAGATCCATAAGCAAACAGTGCGATCGTCTCAAAAGTGTCCGGCCCTCCGGGGAAGTTTTCCGGCAACACAACCTCAGAAGTTTCAATTAATCTTTTCTTGAAATATCCACTCTTGGAAGACAGTGGAAACTGCACAATAACATCACACCAAGAATAAGTTTACTGTGTAGAATTTAATCCTTAATTCAATCTTAACTGGAAAGATATTGTTGAACTGGATTGAATTCAAATTCATCTCACTTTGTGCAGATTAAAGATCTTATCTCGAAGCCAGACGCGAACAGAAACGGGCAAACCAGTCTCCTGGCTCCTGAGACATAAATTCAACAGCACCAAGCAGAAATACGTAAAAGAATTGTAACACAAACCAAAATACATACACAGAAACCTTGAACTCATAAACTTACCATGTAATGACCTTGATCTTGAGCAAGGCTCCGATGTTTGGCGAAGAGAAAGGACTGGAAGAAACTGAGTGAGTTTTCGGGCTCCCAATCTCCATTAACAAGGCTCCTTTTTTTTGAGTTCTGTTATCTCTAACCTAAAAAATTCATGGAAGATGATCTTGCAATAAGCTCAGAAAAAAAGTGCATCAGAATTCTTCTTTCCGAAGGAAATAGAGCACAAGGCAGAGAGCAGGGTCCTAGAATTCAGAAAGAAAAGTAAAGGAAAGGTTTTGATCAGTTTGTAGCAACACAAACAAATTCTCAGAGGCTTTTTGTGGCTTTTTTTTTCCTTCCTTTTTTTTTTTTTTCATTGCTGGAGTCAAAAGTCAAAATGCACACGAGTGGAAACTCCAAGTCCATATTTTAAGGCTTCAAAAACGACCTCGAGAGATGGGAAGTTGGATTCTTGTGCTCCTACATGTACATGGCGGCCTCGGCCAACAGAATATGGTGACTTTACATGCTTCCCATTGCATTTGAATCTTCAACTTCAAGTTTGTGTACGTAAGTTCATTCCTTAACAGCTAATTACTTGAATTTTTTTTTCTCCTCTCTAACAGTTCTAACTTGGAATTTCAAAAGGATGTTATTTAAATTGCTACGATCTTCTACTTAAGTATCTTTGCAAAAGAATGGTTGTTTAATTGGTTTTAAAAAATGATTAATTGACTAAGCGTTGCTTTTCCAGTCCTTCTAATCAAGAGTGTGGAATACAAAGCGGAGTCCAATTTTTCTGAGAGACTATGAATGAAGAAGTAAGAATAAGAGAGAGGAAATAAAATTGTTTTTATGCGAGCAAGAAATTTATACACAAACTATTTTATATACAAATGTAACATATTTTAATTTTTTATATTGATTCACAAAATTTCTTCACTTTGATTATTTATCTTTTAAATTTGAATCTTATTATCAGAGAATTGAAATATTAAGTACTGTTTAATTTGTATATATTATTATAAATTTCTAAAAATGTTTATGACATGTTCTATATATGGAATGAAACAATTCATCATACTTGTGAGATTTAACATTTTTTGTTTAAAAAAAGAAGCATAACATACATACATACATACAAACATACATGTGTGTGTGTGTAATGATAAAAATAGTAATTCAAAAATTATTACACGCACGTAAGGTCTTAAATTCAGACCTCTAATATAATGAAAAGTGAAGTCCATAAAATAATATCAGATGTCACAATACTTGGCAATGTGTAATATATTTTCTTACCATGAATTAGTGAGTTATGTGCTTGAGAATATACGGTTATTAAATGTATCTATAAAATTAATTATTAACTTATTTTTATTTAGTTACATGTATGTAAGTATTTACACTGTAAAATGTTACGTGAATTGGATATAACATGTCGAGATATTTAATTGCATAAAACAAGCATTTATCTACACAGAAATTGTTGTGTACATTATAGTAACACATGTCCATTTATTGAATACAATAATTTCTCTTTTACACAACATATTTTTTTACTGTGGATTTAAATTTGTTTAGATTTGATGCAAAAAGAATTGAAGTGAGTGTATTGGGAAAAAGAAAAGGGACAGTGAGAGATGAAAATCCAAGCAAGTGAAGGGATTAAAATATAGAAAAGGAGTGTAAATGAAGGTTTGGGTGTTATTTTAGTAGCCTTTGCTAACTCCCAATACGGCACGGCTACTGAAAATTTGGGTGCTTTGGTTAATGGGTTTTTGCTTGCTTTCAACCAGCAACTCTTCATCCCGATAATCACTTGTTCACTTAGTGAAGAGGATTCACAATCTCAAATTTATATTTACATGTGTTATTTATTAGTTCTGCTTATACAATGTATGGTTCCAGTATTACCACCTTAAGCTTTACTTTTGAGTGAACTCAACTGCTAACAATGACAAAGCAACAATAATAAAGGGGAAAATTATATTTTCCCCATAATTTTTTATTATAACTTTACACTTTCTCCCTTGAACTTTGATTAAGTAACAAAAAAGATACATAAACTTCAAAATCTTATACTTTTATCCCCTTAAATTTTTAAAAAAGTGGAACTGTTATTTTTTTTTTTATTAAGTCTAATAGTCACATCTATTGACTTTTATTCTTTTATTATGTCAAGCCACTCCTTAATTTAGATAAAAAAAATTTAAGTTTGATGACAAAATTTTCAAGAAATTAAAGAGGAGGTGTGAGATTAAGGTTCAAAATCACTTTCAAAATTTGAAGTAAGATTTTGTCTAAATAAATCATCTATTTTGACCATATCAGCTTGTTTAACTCTTTAAGAACGTATAAAATAAATCAAATATTATACCTTAAATCTATTGTATCTCTATCAAATCAAAACTATAATTTATATGCTAACATTTTATATGATAAATTATATGAACAATTTAAACAAAAACTTCTACGAAGGTCCTTAACTAAGTTAGTCAACTAATTCGATTTTCAAATCTATAAGTTAAAGGTGACAATGAAAATTACTCTTTTAACTTTGAAGTGATTGGATATTTCCCCTTTAATTTTGAAAAACTTAGAAATCATCTTTTTAAACCTTATAAAACTTGGTATTATTACCCACTTTTGACTTAATTAACTATTCTATCAAATTATATAATTTTTTCATAAAGTCTTTAAATAATAATCAAAATACTAAAGTGTGTTAGCTTTTTTAGTTATTTTTATACATAGTTTTTACATTAATAATTAATAAAAATAAATTATAAATTAATAATTTTAATTAAATAGATGTAAAATTATCATCCAAAAAATAATAAAATAAATTAATATTTTATAGTATTTTAATTTTTGTTTAAAAACTTCATAAAAATACAAATTTGATAAAAATGATTATTTATTTGAATGACAGATGTTATTTTCAAATTTTGTAAAGTTTAAAAGAATGATTTTTAAGTTTCTAAAATTGAATGAGGTAAAATTTAATTATCCTAAAGTTGAAGAGGGTAATTTGCATTTTTCTAAGTTAAATATAATTCATCATACTTTAACAAAGATGAACTTTGGAAACCTTTTCGAAAGAAACTTCCATTAAATATAAGTGGATCAAATCTCAACACTATGAATTCTTCAAGTTCCAACAACAATCATAACATCTTCATGGTTTTTAAATAACTTACCTTATTTATTACCAAAATTGTCAAGTAAATAGAAGACTTCATTAAATTTAACTTAAAGTTCATGGTTTCACCTTTTCTAAAAATTTAGGAGGTAAAGTACAATGTTTTAAACTTTGTGTATTATTTTTATTACCTAGTTTAAGTTCAAGAGGTAAATTGTAAGGTTTTAAAGTTCATATGTTATTTTTATTACTAAGTTAAAGTTTAAGAGAGTAAATTGTATTTTCCCCAACAATAAATGAAAAAGGCTAAAAAAAATTTGTTACACTACCTTCACCAAAATAGTTATGAGTTTTTATGAAAACTTAATACAAAAAGGTTATAAAATTTGCAACTTTTTATATAAAATAATGTTTTGGGCAAGATTTCTACACCTTAGATATATTTTAGGGCTTGGACAATTTACCTGATACTTTTACCAAATTATATCATGTGTCACCAAAAATTAAATTCCATAACTTGTTAAACTTTGCTTACTTATTTATTATTTCACCCCATTGAAATTACTTATCTTAACAACACCCCAATATTTTATTCATTGTAAATTTATTACCCATATTATTTTAATTATAAAGTAAAATACACCATGCTTCCCTCTAATTTAATGAAATTACATAGATGTCCTATTTAATTTCAAATCCTACATTTTAGTCCATTTAATAGAAAAATGTTAAGAATACTTCATTTTTTATTCTTTTACACCTTTTATTATAATTTTTTAATATAAATTAATTATAAAATGACTACACTACTCTTTGTTTTATTTCATTTTTTCCCTTTTCCTCTTTTTTTATTTGTTTTTCTTTCTTTCTCTATTGAAAAATTTAAATCTCATTGCCCTTTTTATGAAAATCAATGACAAAGAAATAAAAGGATAGATTATTGAAATAGAGGTTAAGTGATGCTTGCTTCTAGCCTTGAAAATATCATTAGTGTATACAAATGATTTTATTATTAATAAAAATTAATTTACTTATCATCAATATCCATATTAACCTATCTTAGTATTTTTCAAAATTTCTAATTGTCCAATTTTAAAAAAAATTGATTAAAATGAAAATCCCCCTCTTATTTGATTTGTTTACAATACTATGTCTTTTCTTTTCAAATATTTTTATCGTGTTATTGCTAAAAATGCTATTAGATTGGTTCATTTTTTTAGCATGGTCTACTCCTTTTTTCCATTTTTTTGAGTAACAAGTTGATTAAGCTTATTTATTTTCTTAAGTGTCTTACCATAGGTTAAAAAAAGGGTCAAAATTTAAAATATTATTAAATATTTAGCAAAATAGATAACTTAATTATTGTAACATGGAGCCTTCACTTTTTTTTTGAGACATGAGCTAATTAAGCTAATTTTACTTATATAAATAAGAAATTATTTTTAGCATTAAATCAAAACAATTAAACAGGATTGATAAATTTAGTATGATATCAACTAGGTAGATTAAAGATGGAATATAATAATTTTAATAACTTAACATTTAATCAAAATTATGAAAGAAAAATGATTAATTTAGCATGAAACTAAATATTCAGATTCTAAATAGTATATAATAAATAATTAATTAATAAGACATGATTTCAATAATTAATTTAGCATAGAGTTAAGTATTTAGATTAAAAATGGTATATAATAAACAATTGAGTAAATTATTTTGACCTTTCTTATGGTTTGCTTAAATTGTATAGACCTTCCCTCTAATTCTAAAATATACATAGACTTCCATGTACTTTAAAAACATGTTACACATAAATCCTTTTTCAATTAATGTTAACTTTTTCTGTTAAACAATCATTAAGTCCAAAATATAATCATTTAATACCAAAAATACCCATGCACTTTCTTAGCAAAGGTAAAAAAAATTTCTTTTTTTCTTCATTTTTAACTCCCTAATCAACTCAAAGCTCACAAATTTAGCAAACAAAACTATAAAAAATTTTAATTTCCTTAATTACTTTCATAGCAAATTTTCTTAGTAAGTTCTTTTTAATTTCCTTAATTACTTTCATAGCAAATTTTTCTTAGTAAGTTCTAGTTGGACTAAAAATTTATTTATTTATAATAAAAATTTCTCAATAAAGAAGGAAAGAAGAAGTTTTTTCAAAGAGTTGTCAAGTTTGCATCTACTTCAGATAAAAGATTAATGGAATATGTTGGACGAGTGTTACACCATTCTTAAATAATCAAAGCTAACATCAATGTTCAAACCTCACCTAATAGAAGTAGTATAAATTACTACTAAAAATTTTGACAAACAAGTAGGAAGAGAAAGGAAATATAAAAAAGATAAAGATGGCATTGAAATTAGCTTGTAATTTGAATAAATTAAGGGTGTAATTATCATTTTATAATTTTAATATATTATAATAGAAAGAAATTAAAAGCAAAGTATATTCAAGGAATATTCCTAACTATTTTGTTAAAATGAAACAATGTGTATATTTTGAAAATATAGTAGACATTCGTGTAATTTAATAAATTCAGGGGAAATCAAAGTAATTTACTTTAAATAATTAATCAATGAGACATAATTTTAATAATTCATATTAGTGAGGCTTCTTTTGAATTTAAATAAAATTTTTAATAGATTTAGTGTTAACCCCTTAACAAATTAAAACCAATATATCAAATTACCAATAAGTTAAATTAAATCATTCATTAACTTGTTCATTTAATAAATGATTAATTTAATAGTTTATATTTATTTAAATATCAGAAGTGTGGACACTTTAGAATATGATTTTTTATTGAAAACTTGGCCTTACTTTTTTCATAAAAATTGCAAGTGTGTACAATTTTGAAGTATAAAAAACACATAAAAAGTTCCAACAAAAAAATTTTGAAAACTTTTTGATTTTTGAGAAAAAGTTGCAAGATTTTATATAAAAAGTGTGTCGATAAGAATTTTTTCAAAGTAAAAAATTCTTAAATGTTTAAATTATAACACCTATTTTTAGTCTCAAGGAAAAACAATTATCAATATTATTATTTATTTGTCAATTTTGTGGGATCAACATGCACTAAAAATATTTTTTTTTTCAAATTTCAAAATATTAAAAATTACAAAAGTTGATTCTAGCTTTTATTTATTAGATAAAAGTAAAGATATGTGTTATAATTGAAGTGTATGAAAACTTCTCATGGACCATAGTCCAAAAAATTTTTAAGTACAAAAATATTATTTATTTAAGAATTGTTGGTTATGCATTAAAATTATTATCTCTATTCTTGCAGGAAATTCAAATAAGCTTTAAATGAGATTGAATATAACTCAGAATTTTAAAACCTATAAATAAATCTCAAAAATTTTTAAAAAATTTAAAAATGTTGAAATTTCAATTTTAAAAAATAGAAAAAAATATGTGAGTCATCCATAACTTTTTGAATGAATCTTCTCTACATCTTTCTTCCCACTTTTTGCACACACTTTCTTACACACTGGTGAGGTATTAAGCTATGTGTCATACTTACATATAAGAGAGTGTAGATAAAAGAGTGGAAATAAGAATATGAGTATAGCATTATTGCTATAGGCTTGAGTTTCAATATATTTATGGAATAACTTACTAAAATTCAACTTAATTATATTTAGGGAGGTAGTGCATGTGTTTCTTTTCTTTTAACATTATTTCCTAAAAGTTTACTGTACTTAAAAAACAATTCGAAAGAGTTATAAATAGTTTGTATTTTACTTTTTTAATTAAAATTTTAATATTTTTTATTTTTTTTAAATTTCAAGAGTTTATTTATAGATTTTGAATACTAAAGGAAGTCATGTCATACTAAGCTTTTGTCATGCCCCATGGTCCAAAAAAACTCCTAGGCCTAATCTATTGGCCTAAAAAACTGATTTGAGTTATTTATATAGTCAAGTTTGTTGCATTATATATCATACTCAACTCTTAAATATGGGTGATTTTGTGGGCTTTAACGGGTTTGGACCACTTAAAATTTGATCTTTTTTTTCATAGGTAATATAAATTGGTCTTGACGGACCAAAATTTGCATAGGCGGGGGGCAAATATGGATTGGTTCGTGGATTTAAGGATATAAACTAGATATGGATCCCTTAACATTTAGTTCATTTTTTTCATAGGTAATATAGACTAGGCCTAAATAGATCAATTCGTATCCAATCCAATCCATCCATTTTACACCCCAAGTTTTAAATCTAATTGATGTGGGGATTTACAATGGCTATGTGATTTGATGGGCCTAATGAGAACGTTAAGCTATTAAAGTGAGGGAGATTATGAAGTTGGACATCATTTAGCTTTAATAAGTATGATATATAAAATATTAAGTTAACTATTTAGACAACTTAAAATAATTATTTAGGTTAGTAGATTGAACTTAACAATTATTTTAGATCAATCTATCTTCGAACTTGACAAATTTACTTAAAGACATTTGTATTTTATGGTGGAAATTTAATAAATACTTAATTCCTTTTCAATATTAATAGGGAAAATACCATATACATTACACATCAATAAAAAAAATTGAGGTTTCAATATTGCAACAGTCAATTTTGCTACACTTTACACACCTAAAAAAATAAAAATAAAATATTTTTTTCATATTATCTTTGATTTTGCAAAAAGTAATATATCATTGTTTCAATTTAGATATATACTTTGCCAGTAACTTTTATTTTAAGTGACACTTCAATTTTATATCTTCCGTTACATCCAAGGTTCAATCCCTAATTTTTGTATGTATGCATCTAGTGATTTAATAACTCTTATATTAAAAAAAATATGATCTTTTAACTTTAAAAACTCTTTTTCATATTTTTGGAAAAATTATCCTTTAAAGGAGCACTCTATGACTAAGCTAATAGCTCGTCATGCAGACCTTTTGCTGGGGATTGCTATGCCAAAAGTGAGAGAGACCCCATCCCTCTCTTTCCTCTTTTTCATTTTCGCCCCCGTCATTCTACTAGGTGCAGTATTAAAATCTAATTTTCATTTCTTTCTTTCCAAAATATGCTTTCACATCTCTACATTATTAACACGAGCATAACTCCTGTGCATGGTTATTAAATGTCCTGTGTAGAGAATTGATATAATACATTGCCTTCCATCTAATGATTAATGATCCTGCACCAAAAGGCTTTATTATTGTTTATATATACACACACATCATCCTCGCCAATAATTGGATCTATAATTATTACATTAATCATTAATTAATGTGAATTTCATAAAAATACATAGAGTCTCACTCATTTATATAGTTATATATAATAATTGTAGCTATGGTTGTTCGAGAGTCTAAAATAACATCTTTTTTTTTATTTAATTGGGCGATATATTATTTACAAAAATTTAGAGGTTGTTATGTATTCTTTTCATGCTTATTAAATGTCAAACATTACCACGTTTTTTTTATTCAGGTTGAATCGGCAGATGCAATAATCTATTAATCTGCTTATAGTTCGTAAATAAATGTTACGGTGTATTTTTTTTTTAGTAAATAACATTATGATGTATTTGAATACATCATTACATGCTTAGTTTGAAGGCTTTCGAATTTAAAAAAAAAATTAATTTGTTGGGACTGGATATTTAATTAAATAAAAATTTAATGTATTTATTCTTCGACAATTGTTTAATTGAATATGTATAGAAATTAATTATATAGTAATGGAATTTTACTAAACAAATATATTTCACATTATCTCCATTTTTTATAATCATATTATCATAAATTTTTAAATTATAATTAAGAATGATTTTAAAATTGTACATAATTATAATATTTTAAAAATTAATTATTAATTAGATAAATTTACCACCTAAAGTACGAAATTATTCAAATAATATAAATTTAATATTAATAAATTTAGCATCTAAAATTTATTACTTAATTCACACCATGACATAATTGAGCAATGCTATTTTTATATTTAGTTGTACCCTTATGTAGGATTCTTAAAATGGAAGTGGCAAAGTTTACAACAAAATATTCTATTAATATTAATGGTTGAGTAACTAATTTGTCATAAGGATTTGATTTTTTTTTTAAGCAATGATAAGAATAATTAAACTATTATATATACTCGAGATCAAATTCTGAATTATGTATTAAAAAATTGTATATTTTAGCGGCAATTTAAACTGCCACAATTGGCATTAATGACCGTTGAACAAACTGCCGTGACATCGGCCACCGAATCTCAAATAGGAACGGCTATGATCAATTGTTGGAATCATGCAAGAGGCTATTAGCCACCATTGTTATATTTTTTAGGTTTTATTTCAAATGAATTGCGTGGCGGTTTATAACCATCGGGATATAACCTCATGAAGTTTGCAAAAAAAGTAAAAATATTGGTGATTCAATTTTTTAAAAGCAGAAACATGTCATATAAGGATTTACTTGTTTACTATTTTTAAAAATAATTTTTATTTTTAAAAATAGAAAAATATGTTTGTTAACTTATTTTTAGAATTTATTTTTAAAAATTATAATTTTAAATTTATAACTTAAAAACTTAAAAATAGAAATAAATTTTAGATGTTTTTAAAAATTGTTGCTTATTTTTAATATTAGTTTTGTGATTAAATAAAATATTTTTTTATTTACAATATCAACTACCTTCTATATTTTATTTTCTTTTAATCCAAAAATAGTTTTTGAAAATAAAAAAATTTTAAAAATAATTTTTAAGAATAGTTTTTGAAAACATAAAAACAAAAACATATCCAAATATACCCTAAATCATTTATAACTATTTATGACTATTTTTAATATGAATTTAACTAGTTTTTTAATAAGATTTCTCTTAAATTAAATTATTAATAACATAATTAATTTTATAATGCATTTATAATATAACTAAAAATAAACATTTTGAGTAAATTGTCATTGAAATTCAACTAAACTGTATATAGGGAGGCATGATATTTGCTTCTTTTATTTTATCCATTACTACTTTGATTTTACTATATTAAAAAAATAGTTAATCATCTTTATCTTTTTATATTTTCTTTAATTAAAATGTCAATATTTTCATTATTTTTAAAATTTCAAGAGAATTATTTATAGGTTTTGAAACTTCAAAGAGGCTATATAATACTGAACTATATTTTAAGGGGCTTATTTTTATTTTTCCCTTGCAAAAATTATTAAATCAATATAGTAGCAATTTTAGAACCACTATTATCTTTTTTAACTTTTTAAAAATATAATGGTAGCATTTTGAACCACCACCTAATGTTTTTATATTTTACCAAAAAAATATGGTGATTAATAGATTTTATGAGAGCAACAACTAGGTTTAATTCTATTTTCAATTTTAACATAAATACAACATAAATAAAAAATAATATACTATTGATAATTAAATTTCTTATCTCAAAGTTTTAAAATCTTAATGCTAGTTTATATAAATTAACAAGTGATTGTATTGACAAGAAGATCAAAGCCTTTATCGTAACCCAAAGTTTATGTAACAAGTCAACTTATGGAAAGCCTTATTGCTAAATTAACACATCCTAAAGATTTAGAATTGATGAAACTAAAAAATTGTCATAGTTTCAAGAAAGTGAATATTCATAACATCTAAATATACACAAGGGTAAACAACTAAATAAAAAAAATTAAAATTCAATGGAATTGCATTGCTTCCCAAAATCTTCATAAAACCAAAGCAACCACTAGTTTGTCAAGCCTTGTCAAAATTAATAATAATAACCAACAATGCAACTAACTTGTATCAAAGTCTTTATTTGGTTTAGGCTTGCTTACTTGATTATTATTTTGATTATCATCTAAAGCTATAAATTGGTGATGATATATACAAATAAGTGAATAATATGGATAGTGATAATACTTGGGTGGCCTTGCAGTAATAGATAAGATTGAAGTTAACTTAAAGTTCATTATGTATTTCAAAAAGCATGGATTGACACTATATATCATGTGAAACATGGAAATAAGAAGGGAATGAATTATCAAATAGTAATATTGTTACATGCATAATGTGAAATTCTTAGAATATCAACAAACAATAATAAATTAATCAAATCAAAGCAATCAAAAAGTCTAAACTTGACACTCCTACCTATCTTTTAGTAGAATTATGGATCTTTTTTTATATGCTATTTGAAAATGAAGCCTCACTTTTTTTTTATATGCTATCTGAAAATGAAGCCTCATTAATTAGAAATTCCATAGCCTTATGGCATTTTTATTCCGTTCACTACTTTTCAATCCTTAAATTAACACTTAAGGCCTTTACTAGGTATTGGCCCATAGTTAACTCACCAGAAAGCATCAAAACATTAGCTCACTACTTGATTTAGAAATATCTATTATTTCTACTTTTATAAATGTGGGGTATTCAATCACAGACTCAAGTAACTAAGAGGCCATAATGACAGGCTTATTCAATTGCTGGCAATTTCAAATAATCCTCTGCTCGAGCAAATAGGACCTATTTTAAAGGAATTTGAGCACTTAGATATCCTCTAGCTACCCTAGCACCATTTGATGCTTAAAGTCAACACTTTCTATTTTTATAGTGATAGAAATATCATTACATCATCATATGATAGTTAAATTACTCTCCAGTCACTACAATTACATCACTTCCTAACCATTAAGTTTCAGTGACTAAATAAGAATGAATTTAAACAATCATTTAGCCATCAAAATTGAAGATTATTAATAGAAAGTTTTGGCTTTCATACAACTTTCTTATGTTTTAGTTTTGCTTCTTAATTCCCTTTTTTTAAGGAAATGCATGTCAACCACTATTTTCCTACAAAAAATAATTTTGAATTACTCTTCTTTGTTATTTTACTATTCAAGTTCTTTACTACTTGCTCCTGAATTGATATATCCAAACAAAATTTTCTTATTAAAGTATACTATTTTTCTTCAAGGAATAAGTATTTATTTCAAATTAAACTAGTTTCTTTCTATTAGAAGAGAAAAGAGAAATGTGAGGCTATAACCTTCAATTAAGATATGTGACATCTATCTATAATTTTATAGGATTACGAAACATAGGCTTATAGCTTATATATCTTAACCCATGATAAATTCTATTTACTAACACTCCTTCTTTAGTTGGAGTATAGATATCAAACATACACAACTTGTTATATATATTATTAATATTTTTTCTTGAAAAATTATTAGTAAACAAGTTAGTAAGTTATTCCTAGTTCTTATATATTGAAGATCATTGATGCCTTCCTAAAGTTTTTGCCTAATAAAGTGACAATCAACCTTTATGTGCTTAGTCCATTTATGAAATATTGGATTTATGGCAATGTAAGTGGTAGCTTAATTACTACATCATAATTGCATGGCTCAAAATAAAGTAATTTTAAGTTAATAAAGAAAATGAGAAAGCTATACAAGTTCAATAGTAATATAAGTTATAGCCTGATATTCAAATTTTGCATTAGACAAAGAAACTGTTACTTGTTATTTTTACTTTTCCAATATATGAGATTTTTACCAATAAACCCATAATAGCTTGAAGTAAACTTTCGATTTGTAGGACACTTTACCAAGTTAGCATTAAAGAAACCTTCAAATCTACAATAACCATAATCTTGACATAATATTCCATGCTCAGGTACTTTTTTTAGATATTTTAAGATATGTGCAATTACATCCCAATGAGAGGTTTTTAAAGAATTCATGAACTAACTTACTACACTCAATAGAAAAACAATGGTAGGTCTTGTGATAGTAAGATAATTTAATTTGCCCATTAAACTTCTATAACATTCTAAATCTTCTAATAATTCTCCATTTTCCAATTCAAGCTTAATATTTAGGATCATAAATGTGTCACATGGTTTTGAACCAAGCAAACGAATTTCATTCAAAAGGTTAAGAATATATTTTCTCTATGAAATAAAAATTCCTATTTTACTTTAGAGAATTCCAACACTTCAAAAATATTAAAGGGGTCCTAAGTCCTAAGTCTAGAACTTAGACTAAAAAATGTTCTTTAATTCCAAAATTCCTACTTGAACACTGCTAATAATTACAATATTATCCATATAAATAGCAAAAATAATACACCTAAATTTAGGATATACCTAAATTTAAAATATTTGTAAATCATAGAGTGATTATGGTCACTCTTATTTATATTAAACTTTGTTATCACATCATTGAATTTTCTAAACCACACCTAAGGAAATTACTTCGAATCATACAAAAACTTTTAGTCAACACACTTGTCCTTTCTCCCCAGGAGTAATACACCTCAAAAGTTGCTCTATATAGACTTTTTCAAGTAAATCATCATGGAGAAAAGTATTTTTAACATCAAGTCAATGAAGAGGCCAATGTTGAAAGGCAACCAAAGAGATAAACAAGTGAATGAATGTAATTTTGGAAATAAAAGAAAAAAAATCTCAGAGTAATCAATATTTTAATTTTATGTATAACCCTTAGCCACAAACTAACCTTTCAGTCATACAATAGAACTATTTAGGTTGGCTTTGATTGTGTACACTTACTTGTACCAAATGGGCTTTTTTATCACTTAGTGTTGGTGTGTTCTAGGAGCTAATTATAAGATGATTGTAATAATGTATAATATATTATATTTTATTTTAGGCAATATAATTATTATATTTTATTTCATTTTAATATCTGTGCAATTCATAACTTAATATAATAATTGTTCTTGAAATAGTTTTACTATTCTAAAATGTTCCTAGTCAAGTGTTATTGAGAAAGTGATAGCAATAATATATCAAGCCAAGTATGTATTATGACTGATGTTTATGAATCAAGGATATGTGATATCAAGTTAATACATGGGTACATTATTAATAAATAAATGAATGCTACATGGTTTGTTATATGTCATTAGCTATTCTCATGTGACGATATTGCACATAGTCCTTTGACCTGAAGTTACTACGGTTCCCTACATGAAGAGTCATATACTTTGATGTTACCCTGTGTCACCTTTAACTGGGATGACATGTAGGATAATGATTAGGTGTGTCATAAATCATGTAGAAGAAAGTGAGTAATGTAGATGAGATTTTGTTCCTCCTATATAGAATGAGTGATATTCTTAGACCCCTTGATTGAGTGAGATTAAAAAAGGCATGACCATGGTTAAATGGATCAATATGTGATATTGATAATTTGTTTAAGTTAGTTTACTCAGTATCAAGAAATATGAATTAAACATTGAGAGGATAATATATTTCATACCTCTAGTTCAATTTGGATATCGTTATAAAAGGAACTATGTTGCAAAATATTACTCACACATTAGGTGGATATCGAATTACAAATATTTTTACTACTTAAGTGGCAGTGATATATTATTAGATATCACTCATTGTCTATAGTCTATTAGTGGGTCATTGACCAACGTAGTAAGAATCTACATGATCACACAAAAGGAGTAAGAATGAAATAGTAATTAATTAGGTTTTAGTTAGATTAAAATCCTATTAATTAAGCTTGTTATTTATTGCTTATATATATATTATCAAAGTAATAATATATATATTCACATAATATATAGTGTATTATGTGATATTATTTGATATTAAAATAATATCATATAATTATACTATTTGATGTTAGATAATTATATTATGGGATAATATTATTATCTAATAATATTTAGTTATTAATATTAAGATAATATTGGATAACTAATGAATAAACCCTATCTCTCTCCTTACTTTCATCATGATAAGGATAAGGTTTTAGTTTTTTAAGTTAAATTAAAAAAGGGGAGACAGTTTCCTAGTTAGACTAGGAAAGTGACATGTATAAGTTCTATAAAAGCTTAAAGGCGTCACTTTGTATGAGAGAATAATAAGTTGCCACTAAAATAACTTAAAATGTACAAAACCCTAATCCCATGTGTGAGAGGCATCTTTTTGCACATTCCTAGGAGGTTGAGAGGTTGTCATTCATTCCATGTGGATGTCATAGAGGCACAATTGCTTGACTGTACTTGTGATTTGTGGACTACATTCCAAGATTTAATCCTTATGATATTAGTCTATGTCTCTATGCATAGATTCTAGAAGGTTTCACATATATAAATTTTGAAAATATGTTTTTCTGTTGTGTTATATAATACATGTGAAACCTAACACTTAGCAGGGGTATGAGCTCCTAAGTATTATTATCCTTAAGAGCTTTTATCTCTTCATTTATAGTAACATATCACCCATTATGAGAAAAAGCTTCTATCTCTTCTATGTCCGTATGGATACCATAAAGGCATAATCGGTTGACTGTGCTTATGATTTATAGACTGCACTCTAAGATGTAATCTTTATGATATTAATCTATGTTCTTGTGCATAGATTTTGGAAGGTTTCACATATATAAATTTTAAAAATCTATTTTTCCACTATGTTATATGATACATATGAAACTTAACACTTAACAAGGGTACAAGCTTCTAAGTATTATTATCCTTAAGAGCTTCTATCTTTTCATTCATAGTAGCGTAACACCCATTATGAGAAATAGCTTCTATAACATTTTTAAGAATAGAAATAGGATCTACGGAAGTAATAAAAGATTAAAAAGATATAAGTAAGGAAGAATGTGAAAAAAAATTAAAAATAAGATAAGATATAGAAAGGATACCTTTTTTAGTGTGACTACAAATACATTTATGATAAGAAATAAGAACATTAAAGTTAGAGTGTGAAAGAAGGGGATCTTCTGAGGAAGAAACCACTGGTGAAGGAGATGAGGTTAGTGGTTTTCAATAATTAATATGAGACTTGATGGTTCAGTAAAGGGAGGTACTGTTATTATGGGTACCTATTTTATGCGAGAAAAAAAACTTAATAGGAAAAGGGAGCTTTTATTAGGTAATAAAGTCCTAAGAAGCAGTAAAGAACATAAATAAATAATTGGCAAAAGATTTAGGCTCAATTAAGAGATCACTAATTGTAGAAAAAACAAAGAAAGGAACTGACTTAAAAAATATAACATCAGAAGACATGAAATAATGTCTCAAATTAAAAGAATAATAACTTTTTTTAGTATGAAAATACCTAAGAAAAATGTATTTTAGAAATTGAGGACCTAGTTTAGAAACTTAAGATCGATAATTATAAATAAAATAAGTACAACCAAAGATATATGAAGTGAGAGGAAATAATGGTCAAGAAGGAAACAAGAAAGAATAAGGTACTTAACCATCAAGAAATGAAAAAGCCACTCCATTGATTAAAAAACAAACTATAGAAATTTCTTTTGTGCAAAATACATTAGGTAGTTTCATTTAGAATAAAAGTGCGCATGAAACCTCTATTAAATAATATATATTTTTCATTTAGATACCCTATTTTGTTATAGAGTAACTACATAAGAAGATTAATGTATGATACTATGCTTAGATAAATATGAATAAAATTGGGTTAAAACTATTATTTAACATTATCACTATACAAGTTTTGGATGCGATACAAAAGTGATTTACAATTTCAATATGAAAGTACAAAAATATATTAAATATTCAGAATAATTTATCATTATATAAAGCCAAGTAATTTTTTAATAATCATCTATAAATGTAATAAAATAATGATAATCAAGTTTAGATACAACTGGATAAGGACCCTAAGTATCATAATGAACTAACTTAAAAAAGGATACAACTTATTTATTAACTTTAGGAACATAAGATTGACAATACTACTTAGTAAATTGACAGAACTCATAATTAAAACATGAAATAGAACTTAAATTAGGATATAATTTCTTTAAGGATGACAAGGAAAGATAACCCAAGTGATAATGTAACTAGTATGGATTAATGGCAATGATAGTAGCAATAGGATGAAGAAAGTTACCATCAAGCATATATAATCCACTAGATTCATATCCTTTACTAAAAATCTTCTTTGTGGAAAGATCCTAAAAAAATATAGTAATCAAGGAAGAAGAACACACCATAATTATAAGTACATGTAATTTGACAAGCAAAAAACAAGTTAAATGGAAAGTTAGGAAGACAAAAACATTAGTTACAAAAATATTAGAAGTAACATTGATTGTACCACTTCTAATAATAAAAGTAATTAACCAATTATCAAAGTGATAGAAAAAGATAAGGATGTAAAAGAAGAAAAGATATATATGTCACTTGATATATTATCAATAGCTTTAGAATTAATTACCCACCTAAACTTGGAGTGAGAAAGGCATGTAGTAGGATTACTTGTCTAAACTAAAATAGCTATAGATTAAGTAGAGGGTGGTTACTATGGAAGCTGGAACTAAAACAAATGATTATAGTTATCTTTAGTTAAGTTTATATGCTCAAACTTTGATGTAGAAGTACTAGAAGTGGTATATGCAAAGTGAAATGGTGATATATATCATTCGATCAACTTGGGATAAGTGTTTTCTTATGATTAAGTTCCTTAAAATAATAATAAACATTGGTTAAATCAATGTTAGGTGCATTATGACTTTTTTCTTTACTCCTTTAGCATTATAATCCACTCAAGTACTAAAGACAACCAATATAGAAGAGTTAACTGGAGAAGGAATTAGAGAGGTAGATGGCATCTTTTAAGCTTCTTAAAGAACATGAAAAAAAAATAGACTATCAAGTTAATTACTTAAAGTTAGATAAGATCTATTAACAAATAGGACTAAGCTTAGGAGGTAAAGTTATCAGAAAAGATAAAGCAATTTACTATTCTTTTTGAGTGCATAGTGCCTTAACATCATTAATAATAGGAAGGAGATTGTCCTATTACCAATAAACATTATTTCATTCGATATAAATCTAAGATACAATTTCCTTATGGATCTTGTTGAAACAAAGATACATCCAAGCCATATATACAACTTAAATTATCTTTACCTAAAAAAAAGGTAAGGAATTTCCATAAGTCTTTGACTATCTTGCAATGTACATAATTATTCTTAACTTCCTTCTCCAAGGTATTGTTTATCATCCCAAATAGTCATAATCCATTAAGTTTTTGTACTTTTAATTGGTGGATCATCGATCAAATGATAAGATCTACTAACATGTTCAAAAAAAAATACTTAATACATTTTTTCCACACAAGATATTCCTATATGTTAGCATCAAGTTTCCAATATGTTATTTTCTTAATAGTAGAAATCGAATTAAAGAAGAAGCATTTTAGGTTTGACATGTTATCATTGTGTGGAGTACTTTTCTTAATAGAATCAAAACTCATTATAGTAAAGAATTATTTGAAAATAGCATTAGAAATAATAGAAAATTAAAAAAATTTCCATTAAAGCATACAAATTACCAACCAACCTACACATAAAGGTGCAGCAGATGTTGCAATAGTTACAAAAGGAGACATATCACAAAAAATTGCCATGCATGCCCTTATACACTAGAGAAGTGCCTAGTGCGTGGTGCTTATATGCCATTAGAAAACTTACACATGTACTACATGTATCACTAAAAAAGTTTCATTGGTTGTCGATAAAATTCATGTTAACCCTGATCTTCAAATGGACTTTTAATTCCTTTTTAATCATAACAAATAGCTTTTGCTCTATTCTTCAAACATTATTTCTATTGCCTAACATTGTGTTCTTCATCACAATCCACACTTGATCTAGGATTTTGAAGAAAATGTGACCTTAAGTTATTGTCAATATTACTATAACCTAACTATGCATAAAAAAAAAGAAAAGAAAAAAAGGAGTGAAGAAAGGAAAAAAGCTAGGGTTATTTTGGTTTTTTTTAATTAAGGTAGAAAGAAGATACCTAGATGATCCTAAATATCATGTTAGAAGAGAAGAGAGAATTACCAGGCTAAGACTTTAATTAAGGTAAGCAACATTTATTTATAATAAAATAAGATTACAAGAAGTAGCCCCACACCCTATGTATCTTAGCCCATAATAGACTCTATTTACTAACATTTTCTTTCTAACTAGATTATCTTCAAGTCACTAAGAATGTTAAATACAAAGTTTATTAAATATTCTATTGAGGGTTTGTTTTAACAACAATCAAATAAGTAATATATACACTAATATGGAAAAATAGACTTAAGATTTCCTATATCACTTGGTGGAGAAGTAAGGCCTAAGGCTTTTGGCTTTGTACTTCTAAAACACTCCAAATTAACCAGTAACTAAAAGCATGCCAATTCTACTAAATGGTTTCCATTTCAAATTAATCCAAATAGTTTTAACTTTTTATAGTCCAAAAGTAAATGAGAAAAATGGACAAGGCATGAAAGAAATTCTCATTAAGCAAATAAAAGAGAGATAAAATAAATGAGAATTATGATTTTTCACAAAATGAATAGATAACATGAACTAATGATTTACTAATAAACCACCAACTTAACAACTGTAATGATAAATTATGATTATTTACTCAGAGTAAACAAGTTGAACAATTTTAGCACATGCATTTGTTTATCTAAAAAAGGTTAAAAAGGTAAGAATTCATTTATAAATTATAATTACTCTAGGATTAGAAAGGCCAAAAAGGGTAAAGAAATTCATTTTTTAAGAAAAAGGTAGAAAGATTATAGAATTAATTGTGCATGTGGATAAGATAGATCTATCATGTAAAAGATGTATCCATAAGTTTCAAAATATATGTTATACAATAGCTTTTAGTTATAATAACAAGCTTAAATGTCATTCAAGTAGCAATAAGAAACTAATCATACTACCAAATTTAAACAAAATACTAGTATTTATTGAAGTTTTGCTACTTCAATGTTAGTAAGATCCTTAATTGTACTCTTTTGGAAATTGGTCAACATGTTTATGTTGTACTAGAATTAAGGACACAAGTCACAATCTAACTACAAATAAAATAATTATACTCATTTTAAATAAGAATACAACAATTTAATAATCACATTAAAATAAATCTACATGCATTAGGATTTATATAATGAAAAAAAAATGAAAAAAAGTAAGTTTTCATCAACTACATAAAACCTTTTTCCTACACCAAAAGTAAAGGATAAATTGCAGGCTAATAAGAAATAGCAAAAATTTCCAAAGAATAAAGCATAATTATTGTATAACAGTCCTTGTTAGCAATAATGCTAGAAGATTAGTTGATGATATAACAAGCCATCAAATTATCTTAGTATTTAATAACTTTACATTGGATACATACTTTTTAATGATCAACTAAAGCTATGCATTTGTATCCATCAACTATCATTTAGAAAGATTAAACATTGTTTATTAAGAATACAACATATAAAATGCAAATTCCTATTGTTTCATTTAATCCATGCTAAGAAATGAAAACCACAGTTAGTTTGTCTTATAGCTTCTTTATCTTTATATATGCATATAAATAAGATGTCCTTGATATAAGTTCTTTTCTTAAAACTTGTTTTTATACATAGAAGTGTCAGAAATAATAAATTTCTAACTTGTTTGGATTCTATTTTTAAGAATAGTTTCCAGTTTTTAAAAACAAAAACACTAAAAAACTTGTTTGACAATATGTTCTGAGATTTTATTTTTAAAAACTATTCCTAACATTTTTGTTTTAAAAATTAAAAAAAGAAAAAATTCTAGATTTTCTTGAACTTGTTCTTTCATTCTTGATACTATTGTAATTAAATAAAATTTTTGCTTATTTACTTCACCAAACCTCCTTTACACTTTATTTTTCTTAAATTTAAAAATAACGTTTAAGAATAATTTAAAAATAAAAATAAAAAATACTCCTTTTTTATCAAATAAATAAAAACTTGAATTTATGAGACCTTTTTAGAAAACTTTCAAAAATATAAGCTTAAGTTTAAATATTAAAAGAAATAATAAGTTAAGAAAACTCTGGTCACGAAAATAGGAAAATACTAGCACTGCTCACTCATAAGCTAAGAGCTTCTAAAGATTTCCTTCAAATGTTAGGTTAAGTTATTAAATTTCCCTTCATTAACTTTTAATTTTTTTTCTTATTGACTTCTTTAGCTTAACTCTAAAAATGAGTTATGTTATTTATATTACATTACAAGCTTTCAAAGTGATATAACAATAATAGAAAGGTAAATTTATAAAAATTTGGATTATATTATTGAGTAAAAAACTAAATACCTAACAACCACTCATCCTATCTACTAATCTCACTCACTAAGCACGAGGAAAAAATGCCAAATGACCATTTGAAAGTCTCTATGTTGAATACTTGTTGATAATCAAATAATAGAGTCATATATAAAAACTTAACTAATCCTTGCATAAATGAGCAATTGAATAGTTTTAACTAACTATGGAAAGAGTAGAGTTAAAATTTATACTAATATAAAAAGGATAAAATAAATGCTAGAAACCACTTTAAAGCATTATTTTTGAAAAATCATAGGTTATTATAGTTTAAGAAACCCTCATGTGTTTAATGTGAGAGAATTACCTTTTCATGGAATAAATTTAGATGTTTGGAAAATTTTATGTTCCATTAATCATTACATATGCAAAAATCCATTAAAATTTATAAAATTATTAGCAAGAATATATCATCATTCATATATTATTTTATATTAAGTTATATAAGTGTTAGTTTATAGCAAGTAAAGGACAATGCAATGAAGAACACCAAATCAAATTTAAAATTCAACAAAATAAAGGAAATATCATCTAGTTACTATGAAAATTGCATATCACTTCCTATAAAGGAATTAAAAAAACATAAATAAAATAACTTAAAAACATAGTACCAATTCTTAATTTCTAAGCAACAAAGTAAGCTAAATAGAAATAGTGACAAAGAGTAGAAAATAAGTACAATATGAAGGAAATGTAAAAGCATGGGAGTTACTAGAAGAACAATTCAAGAGAAATCTATCAAATTTGACAAATCTTACCTCAACTTAAGTTAAGGCAACAAATGTAAAAATAATTGACCTTAGAAACCCGCAAGTGCACAGGCTAAGTCGAGTTATAGTATAAAAGATTATCGTTCTCCACAGGGATTGTAGGTTGAGTACTAATTAAATCTCAAGTAAAATTATCTAGGCTGATCAATCGATTTCGAGAATCAAGAGTGAAATGTAAAATAGAGCTTAGCTATCAAAAATAAGATTTGATTCAATGTATGAAAGCGTACTCAGCTTAAGGATCCCTTGTACACTTCATTATGGAATGAATTTACTTCTCTAACTTGGTTTACTGTTAATTAAGATTGTTGGATTACTAAAATTAAGCTATACCTCATTGCAAGGCTACTAGCTACTAACCAAGAGATTAAGTGCCCAGAATTACTCTAGTAATCACTCATCTAGGTTGCATTAACTTTGCTTAGAATCCATTCTTGGACATTTCATCCTGTGCAAAAGAATCCAATTAGCTTAATTCCTAAGTCTAATTGATATTCCCAATGATCATGCAAGATCCGATTAATCAATTGGTCATTTCAACCTAGAATCAATTAATCCAAAACACAAATCCAATATTCTGGATATATTGGCTTGTTCCAGTCAAATCAGCATAATCAAATCATAATTCAATAGTAAATCAAGCTAGATTATATAAAATTTAGTTCCATAAATCCATGAACAAGTTCACCCAAGCTAAGCACAAAGGTTTAGTGTGAAAACATTACAAGATCAGAAGAAAACAAGAAAACAGAGAGGGAAGTCAAACAGTCCATGAAGATCTACAAATTTCTTGCTTGAATCCACGTTAGAAGGCGCCTTTGGTGAGTTTGAGTCTCTCCTAGGGCTTCTCTCAGCAGCTCTCCTTGTTAATTCTTAGTTTTTCCTCCTCTCCTCCGTCTCCCTTTCAAAATTTCGCGCAAAACTTATATTTGTGATGTATACGGGGGTCAACACGGGCCGTGTTGTACCCCGTGTTTCTCAGCGAGAGTTGAGTAGCACGAAACACATTGTGCGACACGCCCCATGTTCTTCAACGAAGTGCCAAGCATTTCTGGATGGGGGAGCAAAACAGAAACCGACTTATTGCGGACTCCATTTTAACAAAAAAGAATTGGGAATACAACCCAGAAACTCTAAGTAAACGGCTGTCCCAGTTGAATGAACGTGGAAAAAATTGCTCCTTTTATCATGACCTTATCAAATTGCGCGAAGATGGAGGACCATGAACCATCGCCAGATAAAGTTTCCTGAGGTAGGGAGGGGTAGTACACGGCCCATGTTTTACCCCGTGTTCTTCAACGAAGACTGATCAGCAAGTTACACGGGGTGTGACACTCCCCGTGTTTACCTTAAAAGCAAATGGCAGTAAGATACACGGGGTAGTACACGTCCCATGTTCAACCCCATATTTTTCTCTGGATGACTCAGTGAAGTCTCGAAGTAGTCCAGAATGAAACACGGCCCTGAACACGGGATTACCATACCCCGTGTTCTTTTCTGAGTGAACAAATTTGCTTCATTTCTTCACAATTTGAATGGTTTTGCTTCCAGATCCTTTTCTAATGCTCATATGTATCATTTCAAGACCTGAAAATAAGATATAGAGCATCTAAGTATCCTTTTCAATCAATTTGCACAAAATACTAAGTAAATGAGTGATGAAACACATAGAATTTAGATGCATTTGTGCATTTATCAATAATTCAGTTAAGGAAGCAAAAATTGCACTTTTTGTTAAGGTAAGTTTTTCAAGTGAGAGCAATTTCTGATTGAGAGTACATACAAGGGGTGAGCTTGAGAGTGTGAAGGAAAATGCAACTTAAGGTGAGCTTTGATTGAGAGAGAAAGTGGTTTAACCTTAAAGTGAAGGTTTTTAATAGATGAATTTTTAGCTTTTGTCAGTGAGCTACTTATATGAATTAGTTCTATTTATTCAATTAATGAAGTTTGATTAAAGGTAATTATTAAGGCAAATACTACCAAGTTATTTCAATATAATAGGCAACTTTGTAAGCTCTAGGAAGAGAAAATATTGACACAATCATTGCTAACTAACCATCGGTAAACACACGCATCTTTTTATGTAATGTTAGGAGTATTTTTTTTTCATGTTTCATTGTAAACAAATACAAAGAGAAAAGGATATTTGTAACTAATACATGCTAGTAATCTAAATTATAACTTATAAACACAAAAAAAAATAAAAAATAAAAAGAAAGATGACATAATTATCTAGAGATTAATCTTGATTGATGTCTTTTACCCATCGATATTAATGTTAAGAGTTTTGTATTCATAGGATTAAAGCAATTATTCCTATTAAACATCCATATGTGGTGAATAAGAACCTATTTTTAATTTGAATGCCCACTAATTCTTCATGCTAGCCCTTATGGATGCTAGCTCTTAAAGCTAGGAAATGGATTGGTCAAGTTGACTTATGAGCCTATTCATGCAGACTAACTATTAAATGGTTCAAGTCTAGCCTATTTGCCTTTTTCACAATCTTCCAATATGAAGGCTTTAATTTGGTTCTTGTGGGTTAATGGGTAAATGGGCTAATTTGTAGTTTTTTTAATTTTTAACTTTTAAATAATAAAAATAATTTAAAATCATTTTAAAACATTACATATTCATCCATAAATAAGTTAGATTGAGAATTTATGCTTATATAAAAATTAAATATATATAGGATTGCTCACCTTTAAATCCATATATGAAGGTTAAAAATCTTCACTCTTTCATTTGGATAAAAAATTATGTTACTAACATAATAATAAAATTATAAAAGGCATTATAATCAATTTATTACTACCACTAACTATTTCCATTAATGAGCATTTATTATGGAGATAAGAGATAATAGATAACGCTAATTTGAATGCACTCATTAATGAAAGTAGTTGATAGTGAAGGCAAATTTAGTATAATACCTTTTTTATTATTTTATTATTATTAAATTAATATCACAAATTTTTTTCAAACGAAAAAGTAGAGATCACTAACCTCTATACATGGATGTGAAGATTAGCAATCCTCATATATATATATAAGGACAGGCTCGGCTTGTTCATAGTTTGACTAATATTTTTTAGAACTACCAAAATAGCAACCTAAGTCCTTTAAAACCTATGGCCTAATGAGCCGAGTTACAAACTTTAGGATTTCAACAATTTTACTAAATCCTTCTTAGATGGATATATACACTCACCAATCTCTTATAAATATCCTAAGCACATCTTAGATGATAAAAATAAATAAAAAATAGTCATTTTTAGTAGTACAATAAAAAGTTAACATTTAATTAAAGAAATATATATAAATATTATAATATTATATTTTAATTAATTATATATTTTTAAATATATTGTTAGACTTTTAAAAATATCCTTATTAAATATTGTATGGTCATCATTAAAAAATTGATTGGTTAATATCAATAGGTGATGGTTAATCATAATAGGTGGTGGTGCAAAGAAGTTAGTAATAATAGGTGTTAACAAGCACTAATAAATGACAACAAGTAATGGGAATAGTAGTCAATAATAGTGAACAATGGCAAAGAGTGGTTTAAAGTGATAAGTGATGGCAAACACTAGTCAATAACTATAAATAGTGGTGTTAGTAATTAAAAGTGATGGATGATAACAAATAGTAGTCAATGACAATGGTTAACAAATGGTAGATGATGATTGGTGGTGGATAACTGTTAGTGTATATGCCCTAAAACCAATTATATTGGTGATTGTAATTTTGAATCATGTTATTTTAATGGCAATTCCAATTATTATATTTATATATATTGTCTGCGTAATATATTTAATTATAATAATAACCTTAGAATAATTGTATTCTTAAATGTCCCTAGTCATATATCATTGTGGATTAGGTTGCTTTGATATGTTAAGACTAGCATGTGTGAAGACTTATATGGGATATTAAGTTTATACATGAGTACAAGTTAGAGAACTTGTATACTGGACCGACCCATATTAAGAACACTACATGGATCGTTATATGAGTGTCATAAGTGGTTCTTAGTGATCATTATTAATATGGTCCTTTGACCTGAGATTACCAAGGTTCCCTATATGTGAGTTTCATATTTTGATACTATTCTATGTCACTAATGGTTAAGTGAATGCAAGGGTAGATATTGGATATGTCACATATCATGGGAGGGGTTTGTGTGATCAAGATGGGATTTGTCCCTCCTACATAACAGGAGTAACATCTATGGGCCCCTTGATTAAGTAAAGCTGAGAAAATGCATGGCCATGCTCAGATGAATTGACATGAGATGTCGATTACATTTGTTTCAGTCAGCTTACTTAGGAATCAAGAAACCTCAAGATTGGGCTATACGGGAATGACACGGTCCATGTCTCGTGCTCAATCTAGATGTATAGGACAAAAGGACATAAATGATTATCACGTGTAAAGGTTTAGTCAAATCACCGACTTTCTCATTACTTGGGTAACAATGATGTGTTGCTAGACACCAATCTTTGTTTATGATCATTAATATGATTAATGGTCATTGCCAACGTAATGAGAGCCTGTAGGGTCGCACACTTAGAGCTTAGTGAATTTGGAATTAATGGACCAAATTGTTTGGGCTTAATATTTGGGAATTCATGTTATAATTATAAGGCCCAATAGTAAGCCTATAATTATACATGGAATAAGGCCCAAATAGGTTAGGTTTTTCTATGCACCTATTTAAATAGGCTTATTGGGTAATAATAGGATTACTATTATTCTTCACGCACCCCAAGAAAAGCATAGAAAAACCCTAGCCACTCTCCTTGACTAAAATCTCTGAAGAGGCGTAGCTAGTACTACGAAGTCTAAGGAGATCAATTCCAACCGGTGTGTGTAGCAGACATTCATCGGTGATTCACGGGTTCGTGTGGATACCACAGAGGTGCAGCCACAAAACGTTGTACTGGTGATCTGATTTACTGGTTTCCATTCCGGTTCGTGATTTGGAAGCAGATCAGATTTGCTGCAGCAGTCAGAAGAATTTTGCCGAAAGGTATAAACCCTAATCCCTGATCTATGGCGTTCTAAATTCGCATGGATCCTTGGTGGAAATCGTGCAAAATTTTTTTCCGCTGTGCATGTATGATGCGCGATTTCCAGCAATAACAACAATGGATAGTGATAGATAGTGATCAATGATGATGGATGATGGTAGGCGATGTGCAAGAATGATGAGTAGTGGTAGGTAGTGGTCAATAATAATAAGTAATGGTGGGTTGAGATGCTAATAATGGTTAATATTAAACTCAAGTTGAATCTTGAGTTTAAATTGTTTAACTTTGATAAGTTTAAGCTAAATTTGAAGCTAATTTATTTTAACTAAGTTCAAGTTTCAGTATAGTGATGTTCAGATAGCTTCCCTTAATTATTACAAAAGAACGAATTAAATAACTTAATTTGACGAAAAAACCAGTAGAATTAAAAAAACCAAAATAGCATGTATTCATTTAAATATCAAAATAAAAAGAAAAATATATTTAGAATAAAGTCATAAGAAAAATAAATAACTCCTAATCTAATGTCTAAACTTAAGATGCAAAATTACAAGAATGACATGATAGACATACCTCATTTTTTTGTTCTTGCAGTATTATTCCTAACATGAGAAAAGAAGTTTGGAAGAGTTACAAAAATAGTGGAATGATGTCCAGATCAAAAGCATCAACTCTTCATGAAAGTAGGTAAAGCCTTTCTTTAGGAGAATAACCATGAAAGTAGTTATACAAAAATAACTGAAGAAAGGAGGCATTAACAAAACTATTTACAATGTTCCTCTTATTAGAGTAAATAATTTACCTGTGAAGTTAATCTAGGTGAAGGTAAAGCCTTTCAAGGTAAGCAAGACTAAGAGCTAACTACTTCCTCCATGATATATAAGTTTTTATCAAAAAAATAATGGGATTTAATATCTCAACAAGAGGTCTTAGGAAGATTATAACTGAGTTAATAGGCCATAAATATAAGGAAGAATAGGCTTTCATCCTTGTTAATATGGAAAGAATTTGTGTCATTAGTACTATAAAGACCACTTTCATCCTTGCTACTAATGTCTTTTTCAAGAATCCTAAAGAAGTACCTTAACTATTTGGCAAAAGAAATCTTGTCCTTGCTAAAGTTTTACATAACTTTCCTTTCTAATAGAGAATATGCCTTTCAATCATATGTAAAAGACATCACTTTAAATAAGATGCCATGACTGCCTCATTACTATTACATGAAAGCTGCTCATATTGATTTTACTAAAGAAGGGAAGTTTATAGAATGTGTACATATCATCTAAAATGGGTGTTAACTTTTCCCATTTAGTTATAAAAATGTGAGTCCCCCTAACCCACCTCTTAACCAAGTAACATAGATCATCTATATCCTTTATCATGTAAAGGCTTGCAAAAGTTTTGATTGCTTCAATAACCTCTGTGCTATTAAAAAACTTCTTATAATTCTCATTCTTCATGATATTTTGGGTCTAGGTCTTAAAACCTTTGGTAAGGGAAGATTTGCAAAGGAACCTTATTGTGCTAGAAGAAAGATCCCTACTTGTTAGCTTAGGTAACAACATTTAATTAGCATAACTTGTAAAATAGGAAGGTTCATTCTTAGGATAGCAAATCCATATTTTTTACTTATCTATAATTTATGGCCTAAGATGCTCAATATTTGTGAAATCCTTAAGAAAGACATTGAAATGAGTGTTACAATCATAATTTCTTATTAATTGTTTCATTTCACTAGATAGAGATAAATTGCACATCGATACATCTACCACAAAGTTAAAATTAAGACCTTTACAACAATGGCCTTTAATAAGGAAGAAACTTAATCTTCATTTATTCTCTTAAGAGGCATTAAGTGTAAAAGGGAAAGTAACTAGAGAACTTTGAAAAAAAAATGAAGAGAAAAGGATTCGCAAGGAAACAATGAAACTATAAAAATAAATAAATATAGACTAAATGGAAAATGGTCTAGCTTTTATAATTGAATAGTAGAACAGTCCAAGAATCATAACATTTTGTAAAAAAAGTATAGCTATAGAAGAAGCATTAGATCATTCATCAATAATTAGGATTACATTATTATGAATTTAAAATCTTAAAAAACATTATCAAAGTGTTGCTTCATTTCATAAGATACACCTTTAAAGGAAGAAACTTACTTAAAGAGCCATATAAATTCATAAAAGTTATCTTACCTTTTCACAAAAGCATTGAAGGCCATATAATAAGGATGTATGCCTCTTTCTACTCTTTTCATTATAGTGGTTTGCATATAGAAAGTATAATATTGATACCTAAGTTATGAGGCCCAACTTTAGAATTAATTTTTAAATATAAACATATAAAATATTTGAAGGAAGTTATTGAACTATTAAAAAGATCTGAGAGGCTTGCTAAATATTAATCCTACAAAGGTTCATGAACTCCTCTTATCTAATTTAATAAAGAGCTCATAAAAGGTTACTATTCCCCAACCTAAATTTGGTTAGAAAAAAGAGCTTTAACTGTCATTCTCTTAACATCATTACTATTGCTAGGGTTTAAACAAATAAGGTCCTAACTTAAAGGGTAAAGGTTACTTTTATGTGACAGTAGAGAAATTTACTCCTATTAACTTGTTAGGAATCCTTTGGGATATGTGGCTTGGTAGAATTAGGATAAAGGGTCTTACCTTGGCTCGTAAGAAAGGTAGGCATGTCATACCTAACCTTTTTCATCCTAGGCCTTTTAGGCTAAGGTGATTTAAAGATGTTTGTACTCTTTAGACCACATACAAAAACATAAAACTTAACTATAGTAGCAATTTTAACCACCCAATGGTGGCACCTCCACTAGTATGCATAAAACTTCATTTGCCTTACTTCACAATGTACTTTCTATTCCATAAGTCCTTGACCAAATTGATTATCTGTACGAACCATCAATACTTTTTCTATATTTCACATCAACTCCCCTTTCCTTATAAATACTCATCCAAAATGGGGAACGATTATTTGGTGTAATTAATCATTATCTATTATCATTTTACCATACTTTTCTCAACACCGTGCAAAACATACCCTTAATAGTTTAGAAAGCATATGAACAAGGGACTTTTTACCTCATTTCAAAAACATCCTTTGCTCTTCCTAAATACCACTCTTGAAAGTTTTATTGTACTTATGTCTTCCTCATTCCTAAACATATTTCCTATGAAACAATATGCAAACCCAAACTTTTAGTCTTGGCTTATATCATTACTCTTTTCACTCAAAATGAAAATGTGTGCTTTATGCATATGCCTAGAGGCAAAGTTAGCTATATATTTTTCAGGTTAATGTATAATTTATCAAAAAATTAAATGAAAAGTTTTTAATTTTTGGAGGTCATATATAAAATATTTTGCAAAATATTCAAAATCAATGGAAAGATTTTAATTTAAAAAAAAATTAAAATTTTAATTTTATGAAACCATGTCCCTTTTCACACATTCCTCTAAAATTGGAAAACTTGATTAAATAGAGACTTTTAAGCATTTAGTTACTCTACTTATAAGTATAATTTTTTATTTTTAGTATTTATAAATTTATTTATATATTACTTGAGATCAATTCACTAAAACTTAATTTGTGATTAATCCAAATGAAATTTGGTCTAAAGAAATTGATATTGAGTTTTAAATTACTCAATTTTTAAGTTTAATAAATTCTTAATAATTAATTTTATTATGCATTTATAAATTTTATTCACATATGTATAAAATTTGAATATAAGAGTAAGTGGATATTACAAAAGCTCTTCTTTTAGGAGTATATATTCCAAATGATGAAAGAGGGAAATGTTAGGTGTACTTCAAATACAAACATCTTTAAAATGTTTGCTATGATTGTAAATATGTCAATCATGATCAACTACTTGTAAATAGCATAGAACCACTGCTACATAAGACAACAAATATTGAAGATATGGATCTTAGATTATGTGATATTTAATCTAACCATTTCTTCGTTGTTTACCCAAGCAATAACATATATCTCAAAAACCTATTAGCATTCAATTAGGCATTCACAAGGAGGGAAGTAAGCTAGTAAATAATAGAAACTTAGAGAAATCAATAAAAAGTATAGATGTACAATTAGCAAGGCTTCATATCAAGAGGGACATAGCAGTATAGAAAGGTTACAAAATTTTAAAGCATTTATAATGTTAGAACTCCCAAGGATACAATATATAAATGGCCTTACACATCAAATAAAGGTGCAATCTTTACAAAACTTTATCCAAGCAATGGTAAATAAGGATATTACTACAAATACATTAAAAAGTAGGATGAATTAGTTTGATGTACCTACTCATATAACTATTAAACAAAAGATGGAGAGCATTTTCACTCTCTTAGAGGGTACTTCATTTTTCAAGGAAGGTAGCAATGACATTCCTATTACATAAAGAAAGAAAGTTAACATTACTTCATGAAAAAGAAAGTAAGATAAATCAAAGTGGAGAAAAATGAAAATATAATGGTTGAGGAGGTGAGCCTTACCATGCTCTCTCTAGAGCCATAAAGTTCATGGTATGGAGCTATCAAGGCATTAATAAAGCTTTAATAATTATGGCTCTAAGGTCCTTCTTGTAGCAACAAATCTAGATTATTGTTTGCTTAATGAAACAAGGGCAACGAGGGAGAGAATGAAGGATGTAGCACATACTTTATATACGAATCAATATTTTATGGATGAAGCACATAAAAAAAGAAAAGGATTAACACTTTTATGACACTTAATGATAAACTTGCAAGTGGTGCATATAACTAATAGGCTTATTCACTATGAGATAAGACTGACAAGTTATTCAGATAAGTGGTCCATAATTGGAGTTTATGGTTCTACATATAGTGCTAATCATTTCCAACTTTAGGAGCAATTGAATGCTATTTAGGAAACTATGGAGCACTCTTATGCTATTATGGGGGATTTTAATACTTTATTATACACTATGGACAAGCTAAGTGGATGGTTAGAGGGAATTTCAAATAATGCAACATTTTTAAGCTTTATGCAAGAAATTAGAAGACGCAACCTTGACTTTCATGGTAATACTTTTGCTTATTATAACAAAAGAGTGGGTAATCAAACAATAAGAGAAAGGTTCGATAAGTGGTTTGAAATCTAGTATTTGTTATTCTTGAGAGTTATAGTGAATTATTTAATAAGTAGCAGGTTGGATTACTCTTTTATTTTGATGGATTTCTTTTAGGATAAAGGAAAGTTACTAAGGCCATTTTGTTTTATTGCTACTTAGTTTACAGATAATTCATGTATGGAAGTAACTAAAAAGGCTTACAACTTGGAGGTCTGTGGGTTAGCTACATTCTAAGTAATTAACAAGATTAAAAAGATGAAACATGATTTAAAAATTTGGAATAAGGAACACCTTGGCTACTACCACTCTTAACAAAAGAAATTGTATAATCTTTTATAAGAGGTACAATCTAAGGCCTTATCTTTAGAAAATAGGTAAATGGTGAAAGATATTAAATGCAAGATTCATGAATAACCTATAAAGGAGGAGGAGATTTGGTATAAAAAATTTAGGTGTGAGATGGCGACAATAACTTTAGGTTTTATAGATTATTTACAATTATTAGAAGAAGGAGAAATAATATGTTTATGATAACCTTAGGGGCAAGGACTAGAAACTCGGATATCATAGCAAATTATTTTACAAATGGATTTAGTACCCTATTTAGTTATACAAATGTTCAATTTCTTGATGATTTGGAAGGTGTTTTACAACTAGAACTTACTACTAATAAGAATGATTGTTTGTGTGAAGTTCCTATTGCAAATGAAATTTGGCAAACTCTAAAAAGAATGCTAAACCTTAAAATTCTAGGCTTTAATGGATTGATGGTTGTATTTTTCAAGAAAAATTGGGTGGTGTTAACAATCCAAATTTTTTTCCATTTAAAATTCATGCTAAAAGAGTGGAATCATACTTTTATAGTACTTATTCTTAAAGTTAAAGGAGTACATGTCTAGTTGAATTTTGACCAATTAATCTATGTCTATAAACTAATTTCCAAAATCTTGGCTAATCGTATAATAAGGGTTTTATTGTTTTCAGTCTTACTAGTGCAATCTTTCTTTGTGCCTAGCTAATGGATAGTTAAGAATAGCATGTTGGCATAAGAGATAATACACAATTTCTTTACAACATAGAGTAGGGAAGGCTTCATAAGATTAAAGATGGATATGTATAAAGCATAGAATGGAACGTTGTCCTAAGAATTTTAAAATTATTTGGTTTAAGTGAGAAATTTGTTAAATAGGTTCATTAATCCATTTCAACTATTTCTTTTGAGTTGTTACTTAATGGAAGTCTAACCAAAAGATTTATGCCTTCAAAGGACTTATGGCAAGGTGACCTATTATTGCCATTTTTTTTATAATTTGCTCAAAGATACAATCTAGATAATTATTCAAAGCTAAATGAGACTTTAATCCATGGGTCAAGCTATCTAGGAATAGGCTATTGATATTCCATTTGATGTTTGCAGATGACATAATGGTGTTTTCATAAGCAAACATGGTAGAAGCGACTAATTTGCATAATATTTTAAAGATATATAAGAGATGTTCTAGATAAAAGGTAAATATGCAAAAATTGAGTTTACTTTTTTATAAAAAATGGTGCAAAGGGATTAATAAAGGAAAATATGAATTATTTAGGTATGACCTAAATCAATAAGGATGCAAAATATTTGGGAACTTTATTATTTCTTTTAAAGTCCAAATTAAAATATCTCCATTTTTTAATTGAAATTACAAGTAGGCTTTTTGTTTAAAAATGATGTGCATTGTTATGGGCAGGTCAATTCATGATGATTCATTTAATGATGCAATAATTACTAATTTATACTATGCATATGTTTAAGACCATTAGATCTTGTCATAAGCTTGATTCTCTAAATGGAAGATTTTGGTTAGGTCTAAATGAAGAAAAATAAAGGTTTTTCCTTTTTTTTATATCCAAAGACAAAGTCTAGTTATGTCTAAATGGAAGGATGATTACGCTTTAAATTGTTTATCTATATTAATTAGGCTTTGTTAACAAAATTATTATGGAAAATGGAGATAACTAAGGAATCTTTTTAAGTGCAATGAGTGAAAAGGAAGTATATTCATTAAAATAATAGCTTTTTACACTCTAAATTAGAGAATGGTTCATAAGCATTACTAGGCATAAGGAAGATAAATAAGTAAATAAGAGGGGTTGCTATTACATAGTTAGCTCAAGATTTAATATTAAAATGTTTAGGGACCTTTAAGTTCTTAAGTGTGACTAATTCATTTCCAAGATTAAAGGAGGGAGTGATTGCTGATATTAATGCTACAATTTCTAATTTAGTGAATTTTAATTGGTAAATATGGAAAATGACTTTAATAAAAGGGTTATTTTATAACTAGGATGCCAATCATATCCAATTATTACTTATTAAAAGGGTTGAGGAGGAAAGTGTAAGCACTTTATGAAAATTCTCATCAAAGTCAGCATATAAATTAATTTCTAACTATAAAAATTAATGACCGCAACTAGCAATAATAAAATGTGGCATTCTATATAGAACAAGTTATTCATTAAAGATTTAAATTAGCATTATGGAAAGTAATGTGTGGGATTTCACTTATTTAGTCTTGAATGGCATACTTGGCTAGCTTTAGGAATAATTTGTGCTTGTCGTGCACAGTGGTGCCAAAAAATAGACCTCCATCTTCTCCAAGATTGCATAATTATTAGATTTTTGTGGTTCACATGTGGCGCATTTGGATTTAGAATTTTGTAAGCAATGAATGTACAAAATTTATGAAGAAAATTTTAATTAGGAATCAATGCTTAGAAGTTGACAATGATAAGAGGTTGCATTGTCACTTGTTATTATTTTTTTATAGTTGTTAAGTTTGTGTGCAACAAATCATCAACCGTGTGATACTGGTTGTGGAAGAGCTTATCTAGTTGGTGGATAGGGATATGTATAAAAAGGAATAGCATATTAAGATGGAGGTGTGTTAGGTTTTAAATCAAATAGCATATTGAATAAATTTAAAATTTATTTCAAAACCTATTAAGGATTTATAGGATAAATCATATGATAGTGTTCAATTGTATACTTTTACAATGTGATTCAAATCATTGCTAAAGAGTCTAAATTTTGTTGCATTTGATTTCATGAACATAGGTACGAATTGTGTCTACTTCTAATGACTGAACTAATTATTAATGTCTAAACAAACTAATCACTATCCCTAAGTAAACTGATCACGAATGCATGAACATAAAAAAATGTATGAAAAGAAATTGCATGAACATATAGATTAGAATACAAATTATAAAAAACCATTTGAATAGTTAATGTCTTTATGCTTTCCACATAAACACTTAAATCCTTGATTAGTGTTAAATGTGATTACACTTTCTTTCAATGTAGTGCTTACTATTGGTTATTTAGTTTTAATTACTTTCTAGATACTTACTTAATTAATATTAATGTTTTTTTTATCTTATAAATGAAATTATAGGCTTTTCTAATCTTAGCGAGATGTTTAACAAATCATATGATTGATATCCTAACCAGATATTTCTTTTTTTAAATGATTGATTAATATTGATTAGATATTTTTATCTAATTAGTTTATTTTATCTCGCATATGAAATATCTTTTTGACCTCTAATCAAAACAACTTTAAGAAAGTAGATAATTAAGCCTTGATTATTAACCAGGTCTAAATATGACTCCAACTAGTAATCAACTCACATCTTGTGTTCTGTAATACCCAATGAAAACCTTATAGATAGAAACAATCAAAACTAAGTTAGACAATACCTATTAATGGATAATAAGTAGAAATATAAATTTTTGTTAGTATAAGTATTTATTAGTTTTATAGAAGAAAAATTCCATTAGTTGTTATTTAGGAAAATTTAAGAAAATTAAGAGTATTTAATATCTAAGGTTAATAAAGTTTGCAAGTAATTTAATATTTTTAACTAAGAGCATCCTAAAATAATCCCAAGATTGCAAAATTGTGATTTTAGGCACATCTACAAAGGCATGAAAGGAAGGAAATTGGTTTAGCTTAAGGACCTTAGGGTAATATGACTTTTTGGAACATGAGTAATTTTTAATTAGTTTAGGATTTATTAGCAATTCTTTGTACGTGACCTTGTTAGTTTTTCATTACTTTGGTAGTAATCCTAAAATCCTATTATAGTATAATAAATGGTGAGTGGTATTTAGCAATATATCACTACCACCTAAGTAGTAAGAATGTCAATGATTCGATATAATCTTTTTGTGATCAATGTTCCATATAGTTTAGTCTCTTTTGTCTTGGATATCTAAACTGAACTTAGGGTATAGAATGTATCACCTTTTTCATAGTTCATTTTATATGTTTCTTGATTCTTAAATAAGCTAATTAAAATAAATAAATTAATATCACATTTTATTTGAGCATAGCTATGCATTTCATAATCTTACTCAATCAAATTACCTACAAAGATCACTTATCCTCTATATAAGGGATAAAATCCCATCTAGATCAATCATATCCCTTTGCATGATTTATGTTATAATTAATTACCATCTTTTAGGATTACCTTATTACAAGTAACATTGGATGGAATCAAAGTACATAACTCCTTATGTAGGGAACTATAATGATTTCATGTTAGAGCAATGCCTATATTATTATTATTATAAAAATTACTTATGACATTCACATACCAATCTATGTAGCATTCTTATGGTGGGTTAGTCCAACACATTTATTTTCTAATATATATTTATGAGTTAACTTGACATTTTAAATTCATTAATATGGTTATCAATCAACGTATATACTAGTTTTAATGTATTATTATTATTCCAATTTACAATAATGCTCAATTAAGGCTGTTTAAGAATAACATAAATTATTTCATGGACAATTATTATGTTTATTTTTATTACAAATATATAATATTAAACATAAAAATCAACCAAAATATCTTTATAAATAAACAAAGCATAATAAAATATATGCAAATACAATTATCTTATGATTAACTACTAAAGCATACACCAACAAGGTGAAGCAACATAAAAAGGTACTTAGCTTAGATAGTGCAATTCAAGGTAACACTGAAGCTAATGTAGGTATAGGTCTTGGGTTTTTAAGTCATATTTGTGTTCCACCTAATAAGTCAACAATAAAGCTCTTTATAGATGCAACTTGGAATTACCAAAAATCATTAATGGTTATATTGGCTTAAAATAACATTAATGAGGTGATAGGCATGTGGTTTGATGATTTTGGGTGTTTCTATGCTAGTAATAGAACTTCTTGCTATCCAAAAAGCCATGGTAGTGTTCTTTCATTATCTTGATAAAGAGGTGATTATAGAGAGCAGTTACAAATTGGTTATGGATGTCATTTTGAGGGAATTAGATTACCTTGGTGTGTGCTCTCAATATTTGAGTTATTTTGAGTCTATTTTGTTCCTTGAATAATGTTATCCTTTAGAAGTGTCCAAAGAATTGTAATATAGCAGCTCATGAAGTTGCAAAAGTAGGTTGCAAGTGTTATTAAGAGGGGTACAAAAAGCTTCTCTTGAATTCCTACAACTATTGAAATGTTCATCCTGAAAGATGCTACATTCTTAGGTGTTTGGATAAAATATTTTACTTTTTAGTAAAAAGTAAAAAATTGAATATAAGCTTTGAAACTCCTTTTCATTTTCAGCTTACCATGCTAGAAAACTAAAAATTACATGGCCCACCTATTGTTCAAAGATATTTGCAATTTAGCTTTCGTTATTGTGTAACTTAGAAGTGGTAATTTTCAATACGATACGATAATACGATACGAACACAACAAGATAATAGGACACAAATACAACATGAGTTATACAAGTTCGGGTTAGGTTTATTCGAGTTTAGGTCGTAAATGGATAGACTCATTTGACCTGAATAAATTTCATATTGGGTTCGAATCGACCTGTATAACCCATTTAAGTTATACAGATTGCTAATCGGGTCAACTTGACTTGTGTAACCTGTAAAAATAAATTATATAATATAAAAATTTATTAATTATTAATTTATATAAAATAAAAAACTAATATAAATAAGTTTACAAATGGGTTTATTTAGATCGAGTTAAACAAGTTAACCCATTTAATAAAGGGTCATGTCAGATTGACTTGTTTATTAAATGAGTCGTGTTCGGGTTCACCATAAATAACTCAACACAAACCCAAAGTATCACCCCTAATACAACCTACTATGTCTTTATATTCTTAATATCTATTATTTAAGGTTATTGCAAAAGGATTTAAAAAGCTATTAAATAACCTTAATTGCATAACAAATTATCCTTACCTTTCACCTTTTTCTATTAATATTTTCACACTTATTATTATTTTAGCTTTGTTTCTCTTATTATTATAAGAACGATGGAATTAAAAAAAATTAATTAATACTTCATTAAATTTTTAAAGTAACAAATAAAATGAAACTTTTTTCTTCAAAATGATGATTAAAAATAAATAAAAAAATTAATTTCTTTTCCAATTATTGTGAGCCAGAAATTTTATTGAAATTCATTGTGTTTATTATAATTTTTAGTCTTTAATTTAACAATAGTTATTAATTTTAATCAATTTGATCCAATTTATACATTAAAAAGATTAAAATAAAATATCAAATTGAGGGGAATCCAAATGCGAGCAATTTTTAAATTTGAACAACCAAAATTATATTGTAAATAGGCCTAGAAACAACATTACGTGAATTTTTTTTTCTTGAAAACATTCATGGACGTTTTAATCTGAACAAGCCCAATATCAAATAATGGCTCAATGAACATGAGGCCCAATATCTTCCCTGTCGGGCCTGGTTGTCAACAGAAACCATTGTTCTGTCCAATCAAATCCTTCGACAAATCAAAGCACATATTCTCTCTGTAACTCACTTCAAGAGTGGACTTTCCTTTTGCTTCCCTCACTTTCTTATTTTGTATAAAAATTGGAATTTCCGAATGTTAGACTTCGATTGGTTCGATACAACTTCCAAGGCCGAACCTCCATTTGCTCTTCTTTAGCTCTTTCTTCACCGCACCAAACCTTCAACCCAAAACTTTGTTCATCTCTTCTCTAATTCCGAGGTCTCAGTGATTTGCGGCTCTGATATGCTCCTCGAGGTAATGCCTTCACGTGCAATATTAGCTCTTTCTCATAATATTTTAGGGTTTTGTGATTTCAGTTAAGAAAAATGGTGGTTTACTTGTGTCTGAAGCACTCCTACTTATATTAATCGTGTAATCTCTCTCACCCAGGTTGAGAATTTGACTGAATTTCGTGATTTTACATTTTTTCTTAGTTGTGGGCAGAACAAGGATTTCTTTCTGGTTAAGAACTTGGTCATTTTGTAAATGAGTTGAGGATTTTGTGAGGTTTTGGGAGATGATGGTACGTAGAATTTTAAGCTTTTGAATTTTCGCTTTATGAAGCTGCGGAATGAGAAGTGTCTATGTTCTTTTATTCTGTTCAGTCGTCAGACAAAGAGTGGAAACTTTCAACTGGGTTACCTTGGTTTCTATCAGACGCAAAGTTAAGAATTTCTAGATTGTTATGTTGGTAAGAAGGCAGTACGATATCTAGATAAAACTTCTGAAGCAATATCAAATGAATTTTGGTTTGTGAGGAGATTAAATATAGAATCTAAACACTTAACTTTTACCTTATGATACTATAGAAGTAAAAAGAAAGTTTTATTTTATAGGAAAGGAACTTTTCTTATTATTAAAGATGAAAAAAGGTATAGTATTTCCCCTTTTAGTAAATACGACAAATTTTACTGGGTTTTACTTGGGAGGGAGGGTTAATGCAGAGTGAAAAATTAATGCTGACTGTGTTATGCTTTTACCAAGAAAGTAAAATATGTAGATCAGGAATAAAGGAAAATTGAATTCTGCTTTAGGACTCAGTTCATTTCAATTTGAAATTATATGTAGCCCTACTTATTTATCTATATATGCTGTCAAGATGAAAAATTAGATTTTGTAGGTATGCTATTTAATTCTGGAGTGGTGAGTGGCCTCACTTGTTTGAAGTAAGCTAGTTGTGCAAGTCTTGCTGCAGCATTTCAAGATAGTTTGCTTGAAACTGTTCCAAGATTTTATTTTGTACACTAGCGATAGACAAATAGTCATTTTATCCTCTAAGTTGGTCACTTTAGGAAATGCATTTGGTGGTGTTTTCTTTTTCAGCCTTCAGTAGCATTGGTGAGAAAATATAAGTGAGAATTAATAGCATAGCATCAGTTCTATGTTGAAATCTTTCTTGATGAGCTTATCCTCCTGCTTCCCCTGCTTTTCTTTATCTGTAGTTAAATGATAAAGTAGAATTTATGATGGGAGATTTTCCATCAAAAAAATTATGATGGGGGAATGCTATTTGTACCATAAAAGATGACAAAATCTTCCCTCTCCAAACAACAATCTGTATGTTATGCAACACAAGTTAAACTCAACGAACACTGGTGCATTAAGCACCTGGCGACTACCACAGCTTTGACTAATTGAATCACCATGTTGTTAGGACAACAAATTTTCTAGCCCTCTTTGTACATGTAGCATTATAATTAATTTTGCTATTAGTGATGTGTGAAGCTTGCCAACCTCATTAATCACAGTAAAATCTCTGCATTGGATTTTTACAATGTTTGACTGACATGGGTGTGTGTATCCAATATGATTCAAGAAAATGTGGGAATATGAGCATTTCAAAAAATAGATAAATAAATAAATAAAAATAGAAATAGAATATTGTAGGTTAAATATTGTGAAAAAAATAATTTTATATATACAAAACTGAAGGCATATTATTAGAATTTTTTGGAGAATTGCAATGTACGACAAAGCACAATTATCAGAATTTGGAATCTGGAAATCAAATCACAATTTTAAAACAGTTATAACAAACACTAATTATTTGTTATCTTGTGTTTTTATAATTATATTAGCATTAGATAGGTATGCAGTAGTAGCATACATGCGTCTGACACTGGTGTGTGTATGGGATGAGTACGGTAACACTTTTGAATTACCTATGCAATATGGATTTTTTCTGCCTTCCCAAATGATTGCTGCATTGATGACTTTTCTGATAATGCTGAGTCCAAATTGTTAATATGTGGCAGGTCTCAAGAACTAACTGGATGCATCATTTGTTCAAGTCCATAATTGAAGTCATTCATGGAAGCATCTAATTCAAAGACATCTTTTTGCTTCTGAGAAGAGACAGGTTCACATGGTTTCTTCAGGCAAAAGTGCTGATTACAATGTTTCTTCTGATAAGTTGCAACAGAAACTAAGTTCCATTAGTGGAATTACAATATCACGAGGCACTCATGATGATACAATTCACTTATCCAAACAAGAAGGAGCTAGGAGTGATCCTTCTGTTATAACCAAAAAAGAATTGCAGGATTCTGATGCTACTGTGTGCCTACTGCAATCAGATCAAAAAGGAAGCACATGCTCTTTACTGCATAAAAAACCTTTGCAGAGCCCTAAAACTGTCCCACGTGCATTGCAGTCTGGTCAGAACAGTCCTTCTATAATACGTGAAAAGGTCTCAAAGGATGGATATAACTGGCGAAAATATGGCCAGAAAAATGTTAAAGGAAATGAATATATTAGGAACTACTACAAGTGTACACATCCAAATTGCCAGGCGAAGAAACAGTTGGAGCAGTCAAATAATGGGCAGATCACAGATACTATTTGCATTGGTGACCATAATCATCCCAGTCCTCAACTGAGTAACCCTATACCAGCTGATGCTGTTATGCCTGTTGTTGAAGAAAAAGCAGACAAAGCATCCTTAGCCGATGCAGAAGGTGAGAAGTATAAACTTTGTTTATAGATTACTTTGTATTCTTCTAAAGTATAGTTTTGATATGTTTTATGGTGCCATACATGAAGAAGGAGCTACTATTGAGCATAGATGTATGACTCAACAGATTAAGCCTCATGATTGCCTTTCAATATCAACAGTTGCCCCTAATGATGAGCTGAAAGGTGTGCATTTACAATTGACTAAGGTAAAGGATGAGTTTCATAACTATGAGGATCCAGAATCCAAACGGCTGTAAGTAATTCACTACCTGTTTTTTTATGTTTTTTTGATTTTGTTGTGTTAATATATATATATATATATATATATATAATGGCTGACCTTTTTCTTTGCTGCCAAATTTATTCCAAACAGGAAGAAAGAAAATTGTAATGAAGATGTTTCTAGAGTTGTGAAGTCAACTAGTGAATCTCGTGTTGTTGTTCAGACTTCAAGTGAGGTTGATTTTATAAATGATGGGTACCGATGGCGCAAATATGGGCAGAAACTAGTGAAAGGGAATCCAAATCCAAGGCATAAGCTAGCATCCCTTTTGATATGTAGTCATGCTATTGTTTTTTTTTTGACTTACATTATGTTAGATAATTGTTTGCATAACTGGAAATGATATCAATGTTAATATTGGCCCAATTGTCTCGTTCTGATTGATATTGGCAACCCAATACCTTTTCATTGTAAATTGGTTGCATTAGCTTCCGATTGTTGTTTTTTAAAAAAATTATACATCCCTTCTTTTTCTATTGAAAAAGAAAAATTCTTCTTCTTCTTGAAAGCAGGAGGATCCTGGTATATGGTTAGTTCTGTTTAAATTCCATCTGTACTTTGATCTTGATGCAGCTGTCATTATCCAGACTGATATTTGCATATTTAAACAATATCACCAGAAATCTATTACATGCCCTTGGTATATCTAGCAAGCAATGATCTTTTTGTAATTGTAGTTATTTTGTTTCTTCTATATATCCTTACATGTGAGCGGCATTCTGTTCTTAAATAGGATTTGAATTTTCCGTTAATAGATTTAGTTGTTTGCTGAATCTTGTTTGATCACATGAATTGCTGCATGTGGATATGCCAGTAACCATTTGGTCTGTCAATAATAAAGATAAGGCTGAACTTGGAATTATAGACCTGTTGGTTGCTTGCACCTTTTTTCAGATCCTTATCCGTTCTCTCTCTACTTGGAAATGTGGACACATTCATTTCTACTATAAATTTAATGTAACTGCAATTCGGATACTGTTGCAGGAGTTATTATCGGTGCTCAAATCCTGGATGCCCTGTCAAAAAACATGTGGAAAGGTCTTCTCATGATCCAAAAACTGTAATGACTACTTACGAAGGACAGCATGACCATGACATGCCCCCTGGAAGGACTGTTACACCTAATGCAGGAGGAAATAATCATACAGCAGCCAATAATGGCAAGTCAGAAACAAAATCGGGGGTAAATCCTGTTTCTGTGGATGCTGGTAAACTTACCTGTTCAGCCCCAGAAAGCATATTAAAAGAGCGACTAAATGAAGAGACAAGTGCTGAACAGGAGACTGATGAAAAAATTGGATCTCATGTGATCAGCCGTCCTAGTGAGAACCCTGAAAGTAAATCAAGTCAGCAAGAGCATCAAAATGGCAGCTCAGACACCAAAGCTGATTCTGTCCGCATTGATTTCAAAGGCCATTCGAGTTCCAAAGTTCTATGTCAATCAAATGAACAAATGAAAGGTGAGGTGAAGTCAGAAGAAAGTGAGGATGATTACCTTCATGTTGCTGTTCAGAATACTCCCAATCCTGATGATAAATCAAATATTCAACCTAATTCTGATGAGAAACCTGTTAAAAGCTAAATTTGCAACGCTCTTTTATGTTGCAGCTAGTTACAGAAGACTATTAATAATTGACAATAACATAGGTTATACAGGAATGAGCATTATGGGATTGTGTGATTCCTAACTCGTCTCTTCTCCCTCATGCTTTTTCTCTGTGTTCTTCCTTATCTTTAGGAAGGTTTTAATTATTATAGAAATAACTAGTAATTATACATTGGATATTGTTGCTTTATACGGTGATTTGTAAGGGGTGAATAAGTGAAGATGTACATCTTATACGTGTATCTAAGTGCTATTTTTGTAACATATTGTTGGTCTTATTCACATGTAATTATTGTTTTGTGCTTTTTATGCCTTTGATTATTGTCTATCTATATTCCTGATGCAAAGCCGTTGCAGTATTGAAGCATGGTTCTGCCATATGTTTGAGTGTGTGTTTTAAGTCCGGGTCAAGTATGTTTGAGATTAAAATCTTAATAGTTCTTGCTTGAGTTTGATTTGCTACTATTATGATTAGAAGGACAAATAGTATTCACACTTTCCTATTTTCAGAAATATACGCGAACTTCACCTATTCTTACACCTTTATCTCTCATTTCCTTAATTTCAAGTGTACACTCACCTTCTTTACTCTAGAAGAAATTAAGAGAGGTGTATATTTCTGAAAGTAAAAATGTATGAGTGCACTCCTAGTTGGTGAGTATATTTTGTTTTTTCCACCATTACCCTATTAATACACTTAGAGCATATGAATTTATATAAATTGAGGGATTTACATTCATTCCTTTGTACCAAAAAAACACTTTTACTAATTGATTATTATTTTGACTGTAAGCTACTTTTTCATTGGTCACCTTCAATGTTTTTGGTAAAGGGAAAAAAACAATGGATGTAAATGTATATTTTTAAAAATAAAAAGTATAAAAATAATTAAATTAAATTTATGGACGGTGAGTGTAATTTTCTTTTGTTATCGTTACCATCACCACACGAATACGGTTAGAATTATAGCATGGAATTATATAAATTAAATTGATGGATTTACTTTTATTTTCCCTTATACCAAAATAGCATATTTTACTTAGCCATTATTATTGGGATTATAAACTGTTTTTACATTGCTAAAGTTGATAATGGTGAAATATAAAGTACATACTTGAGTATTTTAATATATTGATAGTTAGAAAGTTTGACGTTATGATGTCTAGCATATTCAAGTTTTTTATGACCGTTCTACTACCTAATAACTTGAGTACATATATGGATATAAAATGGGATTTGTAAATATTTCATTATCAAAATTTGTTAATTATACTCTTTAATAGGTCTTTCAAGTGTTATCTTTGAAAAATAGTGGATTTGGTTCCTCTCTTCTTCTTTTTGATCATTTTCATATTACATTAAAAGGAGATATATAAAATTTTTGCAAGTTTTCCATATAAATGATTCTAGGGTTCATAATACATAAAAATTTTATGTCTCTCTCGGATACGAGACAATCTAAATATATTTCTATTCTTAAAATTGAAATTTGTTGGAATAAACAGAAATAGCACTTGATTCTAATAATAATCATCATCATTATCATTATTATTATTTAATTATATAATGTGGTCATGTATCACATAATGTGAATTCATTAAATAGTTAATTGAAATGTTCTTAACATATGCACATCATATTATATATGAATTATTCATATTTAGTTGATCAAACTTAGACATAAACAGGTGGAAAGCATTATAAATCTGATTTATTTATGGAAGGAGAATTCATTTATATCACGTATCATTTGTTTGGCACATAAATAAATGAATTTAACCTGTTTGCCGAACATCGAGTCGTGTCTTGAAAATTCACAAATTAGCTTGATTTAATGCTAATCTTAAATTTCATCCTTCAATTTACTATCATTTGATCCAAAAATTCCAGAAAGTCTTGTTTAATAACAAGAGTTCACTGCCATCATCCTTCACCCTTTCCCTTTCATTCCTAAAGAAGAGAAAGTGATTTATAATAAATTTTAAATTTTTTAGTAACAACTTAACTCTCTCTAGCATCCGATTTAAAAATTATTTGGTAAATTTTGCGTTTTATCTACTTTCATTTTAGGCCAATGGATCAAACTATCTTGACTCAGAAAGACTTGGGACGTTTTAAGAAATATTTTAAATCTTTTAAATAACATTTTGACTTTATTCGACATCTGATTGAATGATTATCCGATAAATTTAACAAGTAATGACTAGTCTTTTAGGTAACTAAATAAGGCCTAGTAATTATCTTGAGTAAAGTAGGCTGGGCATATGACAGAAAATAATGTATGTGTTTAGTGTAATAAATAGATTAATTTATAATTTATTGATTTGATCAATAAATTATAAATTAATTTTTAAAGGTGTTTGATGCACTTAAAATTAGTAGATTATAAACTCTTATTTCACAAGTTTCATAAAATAGCTTATAAGTCAAGAACTTTAATTTTTCCAAATTTTCCTCTTCTTTTATTTAATGACAACTTATATTCTATTATATAAATAAATATTTAACATATCTTCCTTAATTCAATATAAATAAAAATAAATAAGTAAATAAATATATAATATTATAAAATAAATTTAATTAAATTTTAGGCTACTATATTATTACTTGAATAAAAAATAAATGACATATGATGCCACAAATATAATTAATTAAATTTTAGATAATTATATTCTTATTTTAAATATTTTGACTATATTAATATAATTTAATATCAAAATAAATATAAATTAATTAAATTACTATATCTATTTATATTAATATATATTTTTATATCATTTTTTCAATTAATTCAACAATTAATTCTATAAAACATATTTAATACAATCAACTGGTTTATCAAATAACGTATTAATTAATAACTAACTTATTAGTTAATTGCACTAAATAGAACCAATACATTTTTTGAGGGGATACTTGACTAATTTATTTATTTGAATGAATTAATTATAATTTATTTATATTAAAGAGGAGTGATATATGATAAGTTTTAAAGTACTGGCTGGACTCTATTTGATATCTAGTTTAATAATTATCTCATATATTTTACCTTTTATTTGTTTAAAAGTTGTTTGAAATAAGTAAACAAGAATTGTATTTATTAATGAGATTTTCCTTTTACATAAAACACATATTGTTTTGCATCAGGTTAGCATTTTAATTAAAGAAAAATACTTTGACATTTTTTGAAGTATTAAAAACCTATACAAATTTCTTTTTTATTTTCAAAATCTATACATTACTTCAAAATCTATAAATTTGTGTTTTAAAATAACTTATTAGTTAATTGCACTAAATAGAACTAATACATATTTGGAAGGGAGGCTTGACTAATTTATTTATTTGAATGAATGAATTATAATTTATTTATACTAAAGAGGAGTGATATATGGTAAGTTTTAAAGTAATGGTTGGACTCTGTATGATATCTAGTTTAATAATTCTCTCATATATTTTAGATTTTATTTGTTTAAAAGTTGTTTGAAATTAGTAAATAAGAATTGTATTTATTAATGAGATTTTCCTTTTACATAAAACACATATTGTTTTGCATTAGGTTAGCATTTTAATTAAAAAAAAATACTTTGACATTCTCTAAAGTATTAAAAACTTACTCAGATTTCCTTTTTATTTTCAAAACCTATGCATCACTTCATTTAACATGTCTCCATTAAGAACAATCTTTTTAGATGCTAAAATTTATTTAAATTTTGTTTTAAAAATAAAATTATTTTTAATTACAAATATGTCCGTAAATGAGACGTGCTCCCTCCACATAATGTGATTCTTGTTCTTGATTAATAGAAAAGTGATTTTTGTATTAAAATTCTTCTTTTTCAATTTTTTACTTCTCAAGTATATGCCCAAAAAATTGTTCTATATTTTTTCATTAAGTAGAGAATAACTATCTTTTGATAATGGAAAAATGATTCTCAACATAAAATATATTATATTAGATTATATTTTTTTATTAATGGAAGAATGATATTTTTATTGATAATGGAACATTAATCATCATATTAGTGGCAAAATGATATTCATATTGAAATATATGATATTTTTTTATGAATGATGAAAATAATATTTTAGTAATAATTGGAAAATAAAATTTTTATTTAATATAATATTTATTTTTTATTAAGTAAACTACAAAAAATAGATTACAAGTAATAAACATTTCAAAAATTATTCTAAAAAATATCATATGTTTATATAATGAAATTAGGGGTGAAATTGAGATTTTTGGTTAAAAAAAAGTCCTTTGACTATGCATTAATGAAAAACTTAATTGTTGATGGATAGAAAATTTTAAATTAAGAGAAAAATAGTGAAAATTGGTTATTTAAGGAAAGTTGTTATAGATTTTGAAAATAGAGGGAAGGTCTTTATAGGTTTTCAATACATCAGGGGAGATTAATGCACTTTTCCTTTTTAATTATCAATTTAGCATCAAAGTATATGTGTGATTAAATTTTGTTAGCATATATTACTCCTTAAAGTAGTTACCTTTGTATATCATGCTTCTTATTTTGTTTCTAGGTATGATTCCATTATAATATTAGAGTGAAGTAATCAATAAATTTAAATTTTTTAACAAATAACTTTATTCACTTTGACATTTGGATTAATAGTTATCTGATAAATTTTATGTTCTGTTTATTTAAAATTTGTTTGAAATAAGCAAGTTAGTTTTTTAGACTAATAGATCAGGTATAACAATTGTTTTGAGTCTATCAGACTTGAGGTGTGATAGAAAATATTTCTAAACTTTAAAGTAATAGCTTAGCTCTCTTTGGCATCCAGTTTAATGATTATCCAGTAAATTTACATTTTGTCAATTTAAAAGTTGGTAGAAATAATTGGCATTTTAGGCCTGATAACAATTGCTTTTGGTGAACTAAGCTTAACCATGATAAAAAATAATTTATTTTTAGACTTGACTAATTTGTTTCATTAAAGGAATTTGTTATAATTTATTCAAATCAAAGTGAAGCAGTTTGATAAACTTTTTAAATAATAGCTTGACTTGCTTTGACATATAATTTTATAATTATCCATAAATTTTAAGTCTTTCCTGTTTAAAAGTTGTTTGAAATAAATAAATCAAAGCCGAATTCATTTATGAGATTTCCCTTTCTCATAAAACACATTGATTTGCATTTTGTTATCATTTTGTTCATCAATTTCACATCAAAGAAAATGGGTGATTAGGTTTTGTTAGTATATTTTACTTTATAAAGTAGACATCTTGTTAGTATAATTTTCATCTTAATTTGTTTGTTTGAATGAATTGAATATTAAAGTGAAGTAATGAATCATAAACTTTATCTTTTGTAAGTAATGGCTTGACTTCCTCTTCGGATAAATCTTGTGTTTTATCTATTCAAAAGATGCTTGAAATAAATAAAGCCTATTTTTTAAAAACAATATATCTAGTCTAGCGATTGTCTTGTCTTGGTTTAGTTAGGTCGATAGCATAACAGAAGATAATTTATTTTAGGAGTGAAATTTTGACTAATTTATTTCTTTGAATGAATTAATTATAATTTATTAATACCGAAGTGAAGTAACCTGTGATAAATTTTTTAAGTAACTACTTAATTCTCTTTGACATCAAAATTAGTAATCACCTTGTAGATTTTATGTTTTTACCTATTTAAAAATTGTTTGAAATAAATAACTAAGAGCTAAATTTATTTTTGAGATTTTCCTTTTACATAAAACATATATTGTCTTGCATCACATTATTATTTTATTTATCAATTTCATATCAAAGTATACTTACAAATAAACTTTGTTAATATATAATACTCTTTAAAGTAGTCATCTAACTTCTTAATTTGTTTCTTTAAATGAATTAATCATATTTTCTTCAAATTAAAGTGACGTAGTCTATAATAAATTTTAGATCTTTTAAATAAAGGCATGACACTTTTTGACAAGTTTAATCATTACTCAATAAATTTTACATTTTATCTATTTAAAAGTTATTTTGGAATAAGTAATTGATGTTCTATATTTTATCAAGTTAGTGAGTGGTAGAACGTGGCAATTAGCTAGTCTTTGAAAGAAGAATCTTATAAGAAGCCATTGGTGGTGTGTACCACAAAAACCCTTTGATGCCTAAGTTAGAGAAAAAAATAGTAGAGTAAAGTAGTGTAAGAGTATAATTAAAATTTAGAAAGCTTACCTATTGCTTTATATAGTGGTTGTCTAAAGGGTAGACCAGACACTTAAATAAGGATAAAGTAGTCATTAAATGTAAAGAGATCATTCTAGAATTTGCTAGATGTTGACTCATACAAGTCAGTTATAATCATTTTAGCTACAATTGGTTAAGACGACTATGATTGATTGATTAGTATACATTTACTTATATTATTGTATTGGCTTAGCATTAGCGTAGCATAGGTCGAACATCTTTAAAATGGGCTGATCAGTTAGTTTGGCTCAAAGTAGGTTGACTAATCAACTTATCTGATTATCATAAAAGTGGTTGTCTTTTAGTTGACTAATATCAATTGGTATAAGACCCATTTGACCCAATATTAAGTAGTTATCATCTACCACCCTAAAATAGTGTGGTAAGGCTTGAATGAGCAATTTACATTAATATGTGATCAAATTTATAGTACTCAATAACTAATTAATGATCGAATTATAAAATCAATTAGTTTTATAGATATTGATAGGTGTGTGTTATTGATCATTAACCACTATATGAGTTTAAACCAATCAATTTGTGGCAAAGTTAGTCACTGAGCTTAGTATTACTTTTAGCTTTTAGGAACATGTCTTGCTATCCTTTAGGCAACATGAGAGGTAATGTTAATTAATAATAGCTCTTTAACATCTATGTTTTGAATTTTGAATTTTAAAATTCAAATTCATGAATAGGGGGAATTTATTGGATTGAATTTAATGGAATAAAGCCTAAAAGCTAATATTCACTGGACCCTTGGATTATAAGTCAATCCTTGTAATGGCATTTATGGATTGTTTGATGTCGATAGAGAAAAATCACAGTCCTTATGATCAAAGGACTTTACCATTGGATTTGCATTTTCGAATTTAATCTATACCATTCATCAATTTATATATAGCCATCATCTTTTAAGGCCCTTACTTTAACCATTTGCAAACTTACTGATTTTCAACCTAATTATTTATTTCTCTTATTATTGAAGTTTTACTAAAGCTTTCGTACTTAAAGATTTTGCATTCTTCAAATCATGTAATTCATTATTCCAATGTTTCTTGTGTTATTATTTTCATGTGCATTTGTAATCATACTATAATCAAAATTGAATCAAATATTATTCTTTTAAAATTTCTTTAAATTATTTTTTGTGTTCTTCGTTAGAACTTTTGAATTTGCATTTTTTTAATCTTTGCAGGTGTGTGCCTTTTTCTTTTTTATTGTTTGTAATGTCTTGAATTTTTTAGTAAATATAGTATGTTTGGGGATCCAAAGACAAATGAGATTGCTTATCGACTGATTGCTGATCATGGTAAGCAATCGATCATCAAAAAGGTCAATTAAAGTAGTGGATCATGCTTGCTCAAACGATGCAATAATTCTGTAGTTGGTGCTTCTAATAACATTGAAATGACATTTTTAATGGTCGACTAGCTCTTTACTAATGATTTTGGCTTTCCATTTATAGGCCCATTGGATCAATGTTATTCAAAAGATGCCAAAGGGTAAGAAATATCAATCTATTATGAACAAGGATTAGAATTGATCAAATTTTTTAATGCTAATATAAGGGCATATAACTTCTAGACTACTTGGTTAGAGCCTTTGAGAATTTTAAAGCTTTATAAAAGAGGATAACCATTTCACAAGTGACTAGCCAATATGTAGTTTTAACCCTGTGAAGGAAGGTGAAAAGGTGTGTAATTTCAATACAAAGCACTTTTTCATGTTTTATAGCCTAATCATTGAAGAGATCAATGTAAGATCACCATTTACTAATTTTCAACAAGCCTTGATGAGATTAATGATGTTACCTCTTCTCAATTATCCTATAATGGGTGGCTAATAATCACATACCTCAAACTACTTGTTCAAGTGTTTGGCTTGAAATTGATGGTTAATAATTTCTTTTATTTTTTTAATTATGCCATAAAGATAGTTGGTTCTTGGACATACATATCCTTAAAGAAGGGATGACTAATTTTGAATTCAAATGTTCATAATTAGAAAGATACATATTTTAGGGTGATGACTCAGCTTGAACAAAGGCTGCCTTGGCTCTATCTAATCAGAAAAGCCTCATACTTGATTTTTTAGCAAGTTATGAATATGTTTCCTTAGGGTAAAGAAGTTGTGCTAAATAAAGTTAATTTGGAAGTCATGAAGAGCGTCAAATAAGCTCTTATTTAGGGTTCCCTTGATATTCAAATAATTAGAAACATGTTTATCTTTTTACATCTTCTTATTATCAATAATTGATTATTATTTTGTTAATTTTTGTATAGTTCTTTTCTTTTTTTACAAATATCTACTTGGTAGGTGAAGAAATGACCCTAAAAGAAGTACTTAAAATTATTCAATGAAAGAAAAAGAAGCCAAGAAAAGAGCCGAAGTAGTAAAGGGACAACCTAAACTAGTGGAATTAGTCAATAGTAAGAAAAAGAGTTCTAAGAAGAAAAGGGCCTCCAACTAGTGAGACTTCTAGGAAAACTATATGCTTTCAATTGATATTAAGAACTTAGGATGATCAATCTAAAAAGGGTTAATCTATAAGGATTGAACCATTGAGAAAAGAAGCAAAATACTTAATGAGAGGTAGTTAACCATTAGGACTTGCCATTTTTTGCAGATTAATACTCAATGAGAAGAAAATCAACCAAAGCAATCAGCTTCTTAAATTAAACAAGGCCCTTTACTAGTGATCGATGAAAGATCCCTTCCTTTAGGATCAATGTCAAGCCAAACTCAACACTTAGGTTTTTTACCAAGATTGATTAGTCAAATGAACTTTTTGAATAATTAGTATCAAGTTTCTAGGAGTTGTCTACAAGAAATTCATCTAACTTTTCTTGGAGAAATTAACTCTTTACCTAGTCGATTGATTGATAGCTTTTATATGGATGGTGTAAACTATGCATAGTTTAGGGATGGCTAGCTACTTTTCAAATTAATTTTGACATGACTTTTTCAGGTTATAGTAATTACTTAATTCTACTAATCTTAATTGATTTAATTTTAGATAGTTATCTAGCATAGAATTTATAAATTATTATAGGGGCTCAAGAAAATTTAAGGTCAAAAAATTAATTAAAATTATTATATATATTTGATTTGTGATTAATCTACAAAAGTGCTCTCAAATCCTTGGATCAATTATTTTGCTATATTGATCTTTTTGTCTTTTTTGTGTTATTTAAGTATTCTAATTTTGCTTAAAATTTTGAATCAAACCCTCTCAATTGCATTTTGTTTCTATTTCCTATATCCTATCTTGTTTCAATTCTATTTGCATTCTATTTTGTCCTATCTTGTTTTAATTCCATTTGCATTCTATTTTGTTTTCTTTTTCCATTTTATTTGCATTCTATTTATTAGTAAATCATTCAGAGAGGATACACCAAAGTGGATCAATAGGTTTTTGACTTAGTTGTTACCCTATATTGTAAAATTTTTATCAACCCATAATATGTAATTTTGCGTGTCTTATGACGCACATGTCAATAACATATCATTTACTTCAATTTCATCACCAAATCATGTTATTGTTAAGTCAACATATATTCATACAATTTGCTCGTAAGCAATAGGAAACCTAAAACTTAAGTTATTTCCACATTTAATCATTTAAATCTTTAAAATTGAGTTAGAATATTTACTCACTTAGTATAAAGGAGGTTGCCAGGGAGTAGATTTCATGTTTCTTGACCTTAATCACATAAAGATCGAGAATTTCTTGAGTTAGCATTTAATTACTCGATTTAAACTAAAATACCTAAATTCCTACAAAACCTTAGAGGGAAATGAAGGGAGATCTAACAAGAAGAAAGATCTTACCTTGGTTATGGGAGGAAATTGATAAAGACTAGTTCTTTCTTTACTTGATTTGATGAAGAAGTGAATGGGAAAGAGAAGATAGGTAAGGAAAGGAGTGAGAAATGGAGATGGAGTTTTGGAAGTTTGGTGAATAATGAGGGGTAGCTTAGTTAGGGTTAAAATGAAAAATAGTATAAGGGCATTTTTTAAAAAGTGTCCTAAATCTCTTTCTTACTCATATATTCACTTTTAATAATTTGAAACCTTTAACCTTTTTTATTCTATTAACTTTCCTTCATTTATTGCTTACAAAATTTTCATCCTAAAACTCTCTAAATCATTAAATTTTTTTTACCCAATATTTTATTCATATTTTCTAATTATGACTTATTTGTTTTCCATACACATTCCATTATAATTATTGCTAGATATAATTATGAGACAAATGAATAATATATAAATTAAATTATTTCAAATAAGTTATAGATATAAATAATTAAATTCTATATTTAATTGTTATATTACTTTATACCTTACCTATTATTTCTCTTCTTTTTCTTTGCTCCATTTCATTTTTTTGAATTTTTTTTACTACAACTTGAATATTGATATCACTAGATATAATATTATATATTTGAATAAATTTGATATAATATTATGTTTTACTCAAATTATTTGTTGCTCACATGTCAATATTCCTATATAGTGTATATATAACATAATATATTTTATTTTTATCAAAAAAATTACATATAAGTTAAAATTTTAATTGAATTAATTAAGTACATATTCTATTTTTAAATTTTATATTATTTTACAATTCACTAATTATTTATTTTATTTTTATTTGATTTATTGCATATTTTTATTCTTTTTTCTAATTTCATGTCCACTCTCATTGTTTATAATATAGACACTAATTTCATAAATATGTACACATACAACATAACATATTTAATTTTTGTATAAAATTATATTAAATAAGTTATAGATCTAATTTAATTAAATTCTATTTTAACTCTTATATTACTTTGTAACTCACCCATATTCCATTTTTTGTTTTCTTCTTCCATAATTTGAACACTAATATCACTAGATATAATATTAAATATTTAATTTTATTATAACAATATTTGAAATATGTTAAAAATTTTAATCAAAACTTTTTATTCAGTTTTTGTTGATGATTCATGATATCAATTTTTAATATTATATTTAAATTAATCATATATTAATTTAAAATTACCAAGCCTTTATAAATTGTATACTGTTTTACTTTTTTAATTTATTTCATTACATATTTTTATTTTTATTCTTATTTACTTTTATTATTTATTTTTTAGATATGAACATCAATAAATATTACAAATAAAATATAATATAATACATTTTAATTATAAAAATATTTGAAGTGACACTATGATAAATTTTAAATTTTTTTACTTATGGTTTTAGTGACATGGAGTTTAATAACCATCCAATAAATTTTACAATTTAGATGTTTGAATTAAGTAGTGGATAATAATTTAATTTAATAGATTATACTTAGCAATTACCTTAAGTTAATGAGGCTTGGGGTGTGATAAAAAAATATTTTGAATTTTTTGGAACTAGTTAACACTCTATGACATCCAAATTAATAATTATTTGATGAATTTTATGTTTTGTTTATTTAAATGTTTTTTGAAATAAGTAACATCTAATTTTTTTAACTCATTGAATTAAACCTAATAATAGTCTTGTACCAATCAAATTTGGATCATGATGCAAAATAATCTATTTTAAAGGTCGAAGCTTGACTAATTTGTTTCTTTGAATGAATTAATTATAATTAATTCACATTGAAGTTAAGTAATTTATAATAAATTTTTTAAGTGATGCTTTAAATTTCTCTAACTTCTAACTTAATAATTATGTCGTAAAATTTACATTTTATTTATGTAAAAGTTGTTTAAAATAAGTAACTAAGAGTTGAACTCATTTCCAAAATTTTCGTTTTACATGAAACACATATTATTATTCATCACATCAATATTATATTTATTAATTTTATATCAAAGTATAAAATGTACGTGTGACTAAATTCTATTAGCATATCTTACTTGTTAATTTGTTTTGAACAAGTTAATTATAATTTATTTATGTTCAAGTGAAGCAATCCATAAGAAATTTTGAATTTTCTCGAGTAACTTCTTAACTCACTTCAACATCCAATTTAATAATTTTGATAAATTTTATGTTTTAGTTATTTAAAAGATGTTTGAAATAAGCGATGGCCAATCTTTTAGGCCTATGAATCAGTTCAAGAAATTACCTCGGATAAGTCAGGATTGGGGTTTGACAAAAAATATTTTAAAACTTTTAAGTAATGGCTTGACTCCCTCTAGCTTCTAATGTAATAATTATCTAGTAAATTTTATGCTTTATCTATTTAAAAGTTATTTGAAATAAGAAATAACTAATTTTTTTAGAGTAATACATCAAGCCTAGCAATTACTTTGGATTAGTCAAGTTTATATATATATATATATATATATATATATATATATATATATATATATATATATATATATATATATATATATATATATATATATATATATATATATATAGTGGAGAATTGACCAATTTTACTTTGAACAAATTGAATATAATTTATTCATATCTAATAAAAGTATTCTATTATAAACTTTTAAGTAACAACTTGAATATATCTAACTTATGGTTTGATAATTATCCAATAAAATTTGAAATTTACCTATTTAAAGTTATTTGAAATAAGTAACTAAGAATTGAACCATTTTCCTTTTACATAAAACACATACTGTTTTGTATCATCTTATCATCTTATTTATCAATTTTGTATCGAAGTATATGTGTTATCAAATTATGTTAATATCTTCTCAATTTTGTTTCTTTGGATGAATTAATTATAACTTATTGGTAGTGAAGTGAAGTAAACTACAAAACAAGAATTTATTAATGTTGTGTATCATTTGTTTGGATCAACACATATATAAATGAATTTAACTTGTTTGTCAAACATTAAATATTCAAAATTTTTCTTAATTCAATGCTAATCTTAAATTTCATCCTAAAGTTTGGTATTATTTTTTCTAAAAATTCCTAAAGTGAAAAATTCTCTTGTTTAACAACAAGATAGTTACTCCTATCATCCTTTACCTTTTCCTTTAAAAAGAAAAGAAAGTGATATTCACACATAACATAAAAGGATTCATAAATTTGTATGTCTTACATAAATGAATTCTCATGATCTAACCCAAACCATGATTGGTGTGGTACCTATTCTATCAATTTCTGGTAGCCTTCCTTATTTATACACTATTCATAAGAACATAAAACAATATATTGCTAGAAATTAGATTTTGAAATTTATAAATTAATAGCAACAATATTTTTTGAATTAGTATTTACAAAATAAGGAAAGTTAGACTTAGTTATTAAATTCTACCAAGTTACAAATAAGCTAGTTTAACTCGACCCTATAAGTAAATGAATTCCTTATTCAACTGGCAAATCCTACAGACTAAGGCACAAAAAACCCTATTTATAAACAAAATATCTAATTGCTATTTGTAGTCATATCACAAGGAATTTCTAAAGGACTTATTCTTGTATGACGGTGATAAAGACGTCTTAGTATAGAAATTTACAATATTAAACATAGAAGAGTATGTTTAAGGCTTAATAAATAAATATCTTAAATTAAGGAGATCATAAAATAATTAAATTATAAACTAGATATACCCTTTTTAGCACATAGTTTAGCTATTACATGATTCCACAATTAAATCATTAATGGTTATAAAGATTTCAATGTATGTTAAGAACACCACTTTACATCTTACTCAATTTAAGAACAACATCTCAATAATTCCACAAGAAAATTATAAATAATGGAAAGCAATTAAATTTGCTTCTAACTCACATCTATTCTTATCCAGTACAAGCCTATCGTTATACATCCCAATCAACCTTATTTTTCATAAGTATATATTAGTTTCAACTTTCAAGTCACAAGTATCATAAATTTGCCCTTAATCTTAATTCTTGTAATCAAGAGCATAATTTAATTCAACCATTGCAAAGTAAATCAATTTATAACAAACATTATATATTATAATATTTTCATATCTTTTTGTATAGCCTTACATCCTTCCTTTAACATCATTTATGGTACAATAACTCATATTAACAATTTAGATAATTTATCATGCTTTGAACCCTTGTGCAACATAATCTCTATGACTTTATAATGTATAATTGATAATGCAATCTCAAAGAATAACTTTGTAAGACGTGATTGATTATGTTATTGATTATAACGGATACAAAAGCAAGGCCCTTAGCCAATGCACCACTTATCAAATCATTTATCTTACATCAAGTCACGTCTTTGCCTTTTGGTTTGCTATTCTATTTTATGTTTAATTCTTCAATTTAAGTGTTTTATTGTAACGTGTTCAATTTTCATTTTGCCATTTGTGTTGTTTCTTTACTTTACCTTTAATTTCATTAACTTGCAATTGTTTGGCCATTTTCCATCCTTAATGTGTTTTGTTTTAAGTTTTCCAATTCCTCACATTACTATGCTATTTCCATTTGTTTGTTTAATTCATTTACTAAGTGATTGAGCTATTTGTTGTCTAATTGAATTTCATTTTGCAAATGCGTTGTTTAGTTTTAATTGCATCTGGTTGCATTTCTATTCAAATTATTTTAGTATTTTGTCTTTGTTTGAGTCTTATACCTTGCTTTGTAATTCCATTTGTGACTACATTTTTCTACCTTTCTGTGTTCTTTCTTAATTTCTATATTGTTCCATGTTTGTCCACTTTTGCATGTGTCAATCTATTGTTCATTTAATTTCCTACATTTCATATTCATTTTTGTTCTTATGGTCCAATATTATGGTTGTTTTATCCAAATTAGTGTTATGCATTATCTTTGCATATTTTACTCATTCTATGCCTATTAGTTTGCTATTTTAGGCATTTGATAATTATAATTTTGTGCTTAAGTATGTGCTGAAAGTTATGGATTTTGAGGAATATAAAAGAAAAGGAACAAAAAGGAAAGTAATGCTGGTTGGTAAAAAGAAAAGAGTTAAAAAAATAAAAGAAAAGAATAATGATGATTCAAAAGTGAATCAAAAGGAAGAAAAAGAAAAGAAAAGAAAATTGGAAAGAAAGGAAAAATAAAAGAAGGGTTAGAAGTTGAAAATCAAAAGAAGTTATAAATCATGGAAAAAATGCAAAAAAGAAGAGTTTTGCATTAAATGCATAAAAGAAGATATAATATTCCAATTTAAGTACCTAATTGATCATTTCATAGCTTGAATTCTTATTTCAAGTCATCCTTCATTATTTTTAAGAGTATTTGAGTTCTTTATTTTGTCCTAATCCTCCATTGTTTTTTTATTCTCATCTTTGAGTCTTTTGTCCTTAATTTTTTTCAGTTTTTCAATCTTGGTCATAGTCTTGAGTCCTTTGTTTTGAGCCTTGTGTATCTTCTTTCTTTGATTGTTTAATTTTAATCTTTATGCCTTAATTAGCATTTTTCTTTAAATTTTCATTTGTCATTTTCCTAAGTGCTTTGTTTGATCCCTTAAGATTGTTTGGACCTTTGATTAGTGAGTTTGATTATTACAATTATTGAATCTTATTGATTGAGTCTCGTTAATTCTAAAAGAACCATAAAAAGCAAAGATAAAAGTGAAAAAAAATAAAAGTATGTGAATTCATTTGAGGGTAAAATCATTTGAGGGCAAAAATTTTAATTAGAGTGCAAACATGAGTGAAATGCCTATAAATTAAATAAAAAATGTGCTCTTATGGAGTCTTTTCTTTTTTCTAACCTTTTCTTAGATGTATTTCTTTTTGGATGTCAAGATGATGAAAGAAGAAGTGATATAAGGGAAAAAGGAGATAAAAGGCAAAGAAGAGAACATGTAGATTCTCTTCTTGATAATATTAGAAAGAAAATTCTTTCATTTTAAAGGAGGAATGATCTAGAAGCCTACTTAGAGTAGGAAAAAATGATGGAGCTAATATTGATTATCACCACTATTTCAAAGAAAAAAAGTAAAGCTAATACTTAGTGGGATTAATCTATGATAGATGTTTAAAAAAATCATGAAAGACCTATTAGAATTTAAGAAAGATTGAAAGTTATCATAAGAAAGAGCTTCATCCCTAACCATTAATATAAAGAGTTGCATCAAAGGTTGTAAAGCCTTACTCAAAGATCAAAAAGTGTTTAAGATTACTATAAAGAGATGAAAAATGCTTTAAAGAGAGCTAATGTAGAGGAAGAACAAGAAGTTATAAAGGCTAGATTTGTTTATAGGGTAAATAAAGACATTACTAAGAAGGTAAAGTTACAACATTATATGGAGTTAAGGGATATGGTACACATGGCTAGGAAGTTTGAAAGGTAACTCTTGAAAGAGACTTTTTCTAGATATAACAACAATTTTAGTTCTTCATAAAAGCCTTAAAAAAAGAAAGTTAAGAAGAAAGAAGATAAAGAAGTTAAGTACAAAATGGAAACCTTATCAAAGACTAAGAGTGAAGAGTCTAAGAGTAAAGGTAAAGTTTAAAACTATTGAAAACATCACCATGATAAGTGCTTTAAGTGTTTAAAGCATGCTCATCATGCTATTAACTATTCAATTAGGAAAGGCTTAAAGATTCAAAAAGTTTAAAAGATTAAGTTAAAGAAGAGTGTGAAGAGCAAAGAGAGAATATATTTTACACAAGGTTCAAGGTGAAGGAAAAAGCTTGCATTACCATTATTGATAGTTGTAGCTATGTCAATGTTACTAGTATCTATATAGTAGAGAAATTGAACTTGTTGACTTTAAAACATCCCATTGCATACAAGTTATAATGGTTAAATGATAGTAGTGAAGTAGAAGTGACAAAGCATGTGTTGATCTCATGTTTAATTAGTAAATACCAAGATGAAGCGCGATGTGATGTTACTCTTATGCATGCTTGCCATTTATTGTGTAGAAAACCATTACAATTTAGTAGAAAAATGACATATAACGGACTCCTTAACAAATATAACTTTAAAATAAATAAAAGAAAGGTGACTTTCAAATCTTTAACCCTAAAATAAGTATACGAGGACCAATTAAGAATGAAAAAGAAAAAAAGGATAAGAAGAAAAGAAAAAGAAAGAGGAAGATGATAAAAGAAAAGAAAAAAAGAATAAAAAGGAAAAGAAGGTAAAAAAAGTAAGAGTCATGAAAAGAAAGTGAGTACTTATGAAGAAGAAAGGAAAAAATTAGAGTTAAGTAGAAAAACTGAAAATTTTAACAAAATAAAAAGTGGAAGTGAGGAAAAAGAAAAGAAATAAATAAATTTAAGAGCAAAGGAAAAACAAGAAAAAGAAAAATTGAGCGTATTTCAAAAGGCAAGTGAAATAATGAGTGTTTTTTTTGTGATTTTTATGTCTTTAGGCTAATGTTTATACTTTTGTGTAGAAAATCTTACAAGAATACTACTAACTTTAAATTTATTTTGCTAAGTACTCTTAAATTGTTGAAGCAATTGGAAAATCAAGGAAAGTTAAATAGAAAGCATACTAAGTTGGTAGAATTCATTGAAACATATCTGAGTGTCATTTAATTCAAGGAAGGTAAAGGTAAAGCGATGGATAATGCTTTGTCTCAGTGGTATACTTTAATTTATAGTTTACATACAAAATTGTTTGATTTTGAATACATAAAAAAATTGTATATGAATAACAATGGTTTTGCTACCTCTTCACATGACTTAGTTATTCCTTTGCATATTAATTATGTTCCAAATGTTGATGTTTATGAAAAGATGGTCTTTGAAAACACTTTTAGGCATAACAAAATTCTATTTAAGGATATAAAGTTATGTATGCTTAAAAATTTTCTAAATAACTTGCTTGTTGGTAAAACTTATGATAGTGGATTGATACAATATTTTATTAATAAGAAAACTTTAAGGGATTTGCATTATAAGAGGATTTGCATTATAAGTTTTATTATTTATGTGTGTTCTTTAAAGGTTCTTTAAAGATTTTGATAGAGAAAGTTGATTTCATAAAATATTTTTATGTTAAGGGGACATTAGAAAATAAGTTTGATAAATTGCATGATCTTTGGATGTTTTCCAAAATTGATTTGATAGGTGAATATCTTTCACTTTGCATAAAAAGAAGAAGGAATGATAGAAAAATATTTTCAAAATAAAGCATGGTTTATATGACTAGTTAGCTTTGATTCTTGGTTTGTCTAATGCACCAACTACTTCTATAATTTTAATGAATTATATTTTGCATGTTTTCAAGAATAAATTTGTTGTTATTTGTTTTCATTGCTTTCATGGGCTTAAAAGGCGAATTTTATTGTTACTTAAGAGTTTGAAGAAATGAAAAGTTTGCTTGACACCTATTGTTGATATTCTCATATTTGGCAAAGTGGTAGATGAGATGTTGAGCCTTTCAAATATGTTTTGCAAATTTTAAATAATGAAAAGTTTGCATGATAATTTTGAAAATTTCTTATTTCATTTAAAAATGTTATATATTTTAGACATATTGTGTGTGGCAAAGCAAAAGATATGAATAAATAAAAAATGAAGGCAATTAAAGGATGGCACCACTTATGTTTGTTGGTAAGATCAAGTGCATTTGATTAGCTTTTATAAGAAGCTTTTAAGGAATTGTGTTCTTTATACTTTCATTGGCAAACTTGTTACTATTAATGAGTTTGTAAGTTTGCATAAAATTATTGATTCATAATTTATATTTGACCTTGGTATTCAAATTGGATGCCTATAAAAAAAAGATAGGTCACAAGGGAGGTCAAGTTCTATCCAAGATGTCATACCCTGAGGTATTATTTAAAGTTTTACAAATTTCAATACTTGTGAATATTTTTATTTGTTTATTTATTTATTTATTCAATTAATAAATAATTTTGAAGTTTTATTCTTTGATATTCAAATTTTATTTAATTAGTTAGTGTTGGTTCAAGGTTTACTTGAATATTTTCTATAAAGATTTTCTTACAAGTTAGGAATAATTTTAGTGATTATAAGTACAAAGATTTATAAAATTAACTATTTGTATTTGATAAATTATTCTTAGGAAGATCAAAATATTTATTTTATTTGTTTGATTAATATTTGGTTATGAATTTCTTTTTCTTATTACAAATTCTAGAATACTAAAATGATATCAATGGTAATAATTGAAATATATTATTTTTATATGGATATTATTGGTTCAAGACCAATTTAAAATAATTTTTACAAGGAATTTTTCATAAATTGAAAATGATTTTAGTGAGCATAAGTGCAAGGATTTATGAAAATAATTTATTTATATTTAATAAATTATTTTTAAAAGTTATAGAAGTTGAAATAATTATTTTAGGACTTTAAATTTATCAAACTACTATATATATATATATATATATATATATATATATATATATATATATATATATATATATATATATATATATATATATATATATATATATATATATATATAAGTATTAAGGGAGGATAAAAAATACATGAGATGAGATTTTAAATAAAACAAGTTTTATGAAATGGAAGGCTAGGATTTTATGAAGGAAAGTTAGGTAGTTAATATAAGTGAATAAGATTTAAAAGGGGATGAGTCTATTTTACACCAAGAAGTATTGGAAAATAACTTATAGCTCTTTTTCATAAATTTTACACTCTTTCTCCCATCTTTATATTTCTTTCTTTTTCTATTATCGATACCCCATCATTTTTACCTACTTCCCTCTTTCTCCTTTCTCACCACCCGATTCTCTCTTTTTTCCTTTTCCCTCTCATTCTCAAACTTTCTCCCTTTTTCTTTTTTCTTCTTCAATCATCGCTTCCTCCCTTCCCGACTGTTGGTGCTATCATTATAAGCTAACCATCGCCTCATGCATTTCTCTACCAGAGGATAACTTATGATGCTGTGACAAAACCCGAAATGGAGCAAGCCAATAGCATTTTTGATAGGGGTTCCTTTGGCCATCCTACTTTAGTCTCCATTCGATCAAGCTGCTACTAGACATTGAAGCTCTTCCTATGGGTAGCCATGCATCCGTTTATCACTAGCAAGTTGCAAATCACAACTGGACAATAGTAGGGGAGCTATAGTTCTTTTTCAATCTGCTAGCATCTAGTGCCATCCCACTGCCGATGAGGTCCTACATGTTCTCTCCAATGTCCCTCATTCACACATAATTATCATGAGCTATTGTTACAAGGAGGAACAATTAGAGTTGTGGAAGGTAGCAATAGAGCTTAAAGTTCTTTAAGCTTTCTAGCAAATCTCAAGACTTCTTTGGTGATGGTAACCTCATTAGTAACATTTCTTAGTGAAGATGAGGAATTTTTCTACATAAGCCCTTATTTTGATGATGATTTAACCTATTTAGAAAAACTTACTTGCACATGTCTTCGATAACATGGTGTTAGCTTAAAAAAATAGGATTTTTATGATGAAAAATGATAAAATAACATGATCAAAGTAAATATGGAATATTAAATCTTAATGTTTTGAAAGATTTGAATTTGATCCGAGAAATCCCATTTATATAAATTCTAAATAGAGGATGATGATTTTAAAAATAAAATTTTTATGATATAGATTATCAAAAGAATATGATTTGAGTATTTCTAAAGTGTTATCCTTCAATGCTTTAGGGATCTGAGCTAGAGTAGAAAACCTATTCTTAAAAAGTACTTTGAGATATATGATGAGAAAATATATTTTTATATTGTAAAATGCTAGGATAATATGAATATGGTATTCTTGCAACATAAGGTTTTAATATTCTAATTGTTTCATATTCGGTTCAGAAACTTTTATTTTATCATCTTATTTAGATAATTGACATTATCCTAATAAAATAATGATCTAAGGCCTTAGAATATTAGGTTACTATACTTAAAATATATTTATATCATAAAAGTTAATATTTTAAGGGTCAAAGTTGATGATTTAAGTGTTAAAATAACTACAAAATAAACTTAAAGTGGTAATGTCCAAAAAGGGAATAAGTAATAACCCAGTATTTATAATTTATTATTGTAAATTATGAAATAGGAAGAAATAGAAGGTAAAAGTAAAGTAGTTGGGAACACTCAAAGTAGTTGAGTGATCTCAAGTGAGTATATATCTTATCTTCGATTAATGTCATAATTTATATTCTTATTGACAGTATATATTATATTTACATTCTTTCATGTGTGAGTTTCTTTAAAGTACAATTGTATGGCATATATTATGAAATTATCCTTATAGCTATACATAAATGATATAGGAATGATATCTATGGTAAGAAAGCAATTATTTGTTTAAGTAAATGTGGAATTACCATGTTGATAAGGCATGTGGTACCATTAGTGTCTATTAATGGATTGTGAGAAGATTACAGTGGTGAATGATACAATTTTGTTGTGATTGAGTCTATGTGTATGTCAAAGTGTAATGCGAATTGTATTGTGATGAGATTGGATGTTATGTCTATGTTAGGGGGCATGGTAGTGTGTATATATATGTTCAATTGTGTACTTTGCTATTGATGATGAAATAGCTACTTGCGTTGGACTTTACACTGAAATTGTGATATGTAGAATTAAGCTATAGTGAAATTATTACATCGTGAAGTATGCCATGGATGGCATTGAAATGCAAATTTGACAAAGATAATGACGTGAAAACTAGATGTGAAATTCCTAGCAACCAATTATGAAGAAAATAAGATTAACTTAGAAATCAAAGATGGATGCATGTATATTATTTATTATAAATCATTATGTACTTGAAATATGACTTTGAGATTTGTTTGTGCTTGAAAGTTACTATTTGATATGATCGCAAGGACTTAGTTTGATTGTGATGATTTGATGGTGATTGACCCTTTATGATTGTTTATGAATGTGATGACTACTCAAAACAGGTTATGTTTGATATAATGATAATATCATGTATTAGTGAATGATTGAGATTACTATTACTTATGATATGAGGTATGAAATCCAAGTTACATGTAAGTAAATATTCAATTTGAAGTTTGGTTTCGTATATCTTAGAAATTCAACAAACAGGTTTGTTGTTATTTTCAAATTTAATACATGATTAGCCAATGATGGTCATGTATATATATAACTAATCTCCTGCAAGGTTGTGGTAAATATATGATCACTATCTTACAACTCACTCCATTTTATTTTAAATATTTTCAAGTTAGAATAAGCATATTTAAGCTTGTTGTATCTATGGAGAATCAAGATTGCCTTAGTAAAGGTAAGGATTTTGATAGTTGGACTAGGATCAAAATAGAAATTTAAGTTTATGTTGATTTAACTATTGATATGTTGAATCATTTATATATATATATATATATATATATATATATATATATATATATATATATATATATTGTAATTGTGTAGTATTATGTATATGATGTTATCGTATCTATCATATCTAAGAATGATACAGGTTTTGTATTTTAGGACATGTGACCCTTGGAAAGTGTTTAAAAATAGGGTATACTTTACTTGTTTTTCTATAAAATTTAAGGTAAAAATTGAGCCTCCATGGAAATAAGTCAATTTCCATTAAACAAAGTAGAGTAACTTGTGTCAAGGCTAATGGAAACAAAGTATTAGGATCTACATTGATCAAGATCGAGTTAACTTATGACACAAGAGAAGAGGAAACATCCTAATAACTATTAGTGATATGAACTAGTCCAACACTTTGCATGAACAAGCCCAAGTAGAGAAAGATTTAATATTAAGTGAAGGTCCAATGACAAGAGGAAGGCTCAAAAGAATACAAGAAGCAATTGGAGCCCATGTAAATGTAATTCTAGCCCAAGCAGCCCAAGTAGATGAAACAAATAAAGTTGAAGTGCTGCTCATCCAAGCCCAAGAAATCTAAAGATAGTTGAGGTGCAACGAATCTGGACACATTTTCCTAATATGAAGCGTCATAAATTGGGAGATAATTTCCTATTAAGGAATATCTGAGTCAAATGAATCTGGACATATTTCCAATATGGAGCATGACAAATTCGGAGATAATTTCCTAATATGGAGCGCAACAAATGTGAAAACATTATCCTAATATGGAGCGCAATGAATCTGAAGATAATTTTCAAATATAAGATACAATGAATCTAGACATAGAGTGTAGCAAATCAAGAAATATTTTCCTAATCGAGAATATAACAAATAAGGAAAATCTGAGAATAATTTCTATTTTTAATTTGGTGATAGTCAAACTTTGTATTTATGACATTTACTATTTGTACTTTCCTAAGACTAGTATAAATAGGAATCTATGTAACTTAGAATGGACAGTTCATGAATAATATAGAAAATTTGAGTGTTTCTTCTCCAAAGTGTGAGAATATTATCTTCTTTTGCTCTTGTGAAACCTTGCTTTGTCAATCTTCCTTTATAAGATTGGTGATTCAAATTCATAAAAGCTCCCAATTTGTGCTTCAACCCAGGTGCGTTGTTGTGTGGATTGGTCAATTCGTGTTTGTGGTTGGACAAGTGGTCTAAGTAGCAGGTCGCGTTCCTTATAGCGTTGGTTGGCTGCTTGCATTCGTTAGGTCATCAAACCACCTAAGTCAGAGCTTAACACTCCCAACTCCCTTCCTCATTTCTGGAGTGTGGCGCTCATATCATTCTTATGTTATTTTTTATTTACTTTATTTGCCTACGCTGTGAAGATCGGGACACCCCCATGGAATTTCCTATCATTTGGTATCGGAGCTACTGGTTGACACGGTAGGCGTTTAGTTTTATTCTTTCGTTCTGCAATATATAAAAAAAAAGTAAAAAAAAGAAAAAAAATTCGTGCAAAAAAAATATTCAAAGAAAAAAGAAAGCATAAAAAAAGAAGAAGCAAAAGTAAACAAAAGAAAATCCTGAAAAAAAAAATATAAAAAAAAGAGAGAACAGAAACGTGAAAAAAAAGGAAAGTGATATATATAAAAAAAAAAAAGAAGACGTGACTATTCAGTTTCTTTCCGAATTATTGAATTTCATAGTTGCGATAGACATTGTTTTGTATACATAAGAAATTTCTTTACCTTCATTTACAGAACCTATCCTTTATCTTGTAACCTTTTTTTTTTTTAGCCGTCTACATTTAAGTGCTTGGTTGAAGCCGAGAAATTGGCAATTGTTGAATCACTTACAAGGATTTAGGTTGCATAAGAGCTTAGGAAGGTATTGAGGGATTGAGAGCTAGTGAGATTATCAAGAGAAGAGTGAGAAGACTTAATTGAGAGAATTTATGAGATCAAATATTCTATTTCCCTTTTTCACTAACATGGCAGGAAATCAAGAAGATATTCCACAAGATATTCCACAAGCAGGATTAGCCTCTATTCAAATGCAAGCATTGGTGAGTCATCTCGAAAGGCTGTTTGATAGAAAGTTAGAAGGACTTCATGACCGGTTGGAACAAATGGAGAATCAAAACAACCAAAGGCAAGGTGAACAATCTCATGGAGATGCGGAGAGCCAGGATGAAGAGGATGAATTTGATGATTACCAACCGAGAAGGAGGAGGCCAAATTGAGAAGAACCAAGGAGGCATAGAAACAAAGAGGATGACTTAGGAGGAATCAAAATTAAAGTTCCTTCATTTCAAGGCAAAAATGATCCAGAGGCATATTTGGAGTGGGAGATGCGAGTTGAACAGATTTTCTCATGCCATAACTATTTCGAAAGGAAAAAGGTAAAACTTGCAGCTCTTAAATTTACTGATTATGCTCTTGTTTGGTGGGATCAGATGCAAAAAGAGAAAGTGCGATATGGAGAACACCCAATTACCACATGGGAAGAGATCAAAACAATCATGAGGAGGCGATTCATTCTATCTTACTACCATAGAGAGCTTCATAACAAGTTGCAATGCCTCACACAAGGATCAAGGAGTGTAGATGAATACCACAAAGAAATGGAGATTGCCATGATTAGAGCCAACATAGTGAAGGATCGAGAGGCAACAATGGCTCGTTTCTTACATGGATTGAACCGTGACATAGCTGATGCTGTGGAGATGTATCACCATGTAGAACTTCAAGAGATGGTACATCAAGCCATCAAGGTTGAACAACAACTAAAAAGAAGAAATATTGGTAAAAAGAACTCAAATTCAAATTCTTTTAATTTGTGGGAGAATAATTCAAAAAAAGACACCCATTCTGCTTCAAATTCTAAAGGGATCAGTTCAAAGAAAGATAAAATACCAAAACCTAAGAAAGATTAAGGAGAACTTAACCCAACAAGAAACTGTGACATATGGTGCTTCAAGTGCCAAGGGAGAGGACACATTTCAAGTGAGTGCCCCAACAAACGCACTATGATCATCAACCACCATGGTGACTGGGAGATCGAAGAAGAAACCATTAAGGAGGAAGATGAGCTGTCAAATGATGATGGAGAAAGTGCAGAAGAAGGAGAACTCCTAGTGGCTAGAAGAGCACTCAGTGTTCAAACAATGGAAGAAGAGAACAACCAAAGAAAGAGTGGGAGTAAGAGAAAATAAAAAAGAAGAAAGTGAAAATAAAAGTGAGAAAAAGCTAGAAAAAGAGAGCCAATTAAGAGAGAAGAAAGAAAGAAAACAAAAATTGAGAGAAAAAGAAGAAAATAGAGAAAAAGGAGAGAAGAGCTTACTAATGGCAAAAAAGAGTGAGATTAAACAAGTTTTATTTTCTCAACAAAACCTCCTAGTACTTCTGTACAAAGAGGCTATGTTTAACATTAATGACTTAACTTTTGTGTTGCCTAGTGTTGTTTTGCCCATTTTACAGGAATATAAAGCCCGCAAACATGTGAAGAGCCAAAGCAAGTTGAACCATAGGCATTCTAAATGGATTGAATTCAGTGAGTTGTTTCCTTGTGTGATTAAACATAAGAGAGGTAAAGAAAATATTATTGCTAATACTTTATCACAAAGGTATGTTCTTCTTTGCATGTTAGATGTTAAGATTCTTGGTTTGGAATTTATTAAATATTTTTGTGCTAATGATGTTGATTTTCGTGAGGCCTTTTGTCATTATAAACCAGATGTTGGTTGGAACAAATTTTTGTTGCATGATGGCTACTTATTTCACATTGACAAATTTTGCATCCCAGATTATTCGTTGCATGTGACATTGTTGAAAGAAATGAATTTTAAAAGTCTTATGGGATGTTTTGACATTGCAAAAGTATTTGTTGTTCTGAATGAATATTTTGATTGGCCTAAAATGCACATGGAGGTTGAGAAATTTATGAGAAAAGGCATTGCATGTTATAAAGTAAAATTTAAATTAAATCCTTATGAATTGTATACTCCTCTCCATGTTCCTAATGTACCATGGGAAGATATTTCTATAAATTTTATTTTGGGATTGCCTAGGTCTACGAGGGGAAGATTTGTGAACCATGCCAATAAAGGAATCAAGCAAATAATTTTTGAACTTGGAGACTTCATCTGGTTACATCTAAGAAAAGATAGATTTCTTGTGAAAAGAAAATCTAAACTCATGCCTAAAGGAGATAAACCTTTTCTAGTTCTTGAGAGAATACTTATAAGTTTGAATTGTTTGTTAAGTATTGGAATTACTACCTTTAATGTTTTTAATCTTCTTCCTTATTTTGATGCAGATCTTGAAGAGTCGAGGACGACTCCTTTTCAAGAGGGGGAGGATGATATGAACCAGTCCAGCACTTTGCATGAACAAGCCCAAGTAGAAAAAGATTTAATATTAAATGAAGGTCCAATGACAAGAGGAAGGCTCAAAAGAATACAAGAAGCAATTAGAGCCCATGTAAATGTAATTCTGGCCCAAGCAGCCTAAGTAGATGAAACAAATAAAGTTGAAGTGCTGCTCATCCAAGCCCAAGAAATCTAAAGATTGTTGAGGTGCAACGAATCTGGACACATTTTCCTAATATGGAGCATCATAAATTGGGAGATAATTTCCTATTAAGGAATATCTGAGTCAAATGAATCTGGACATATTTCCAATATGGAACATGACAAATTCGGAGATAATTTCCTAATATGGAGCGCAACAAATGTGGAAACATTATCCTAATATGGAGCGCAATGAATCTGAAGATAATTTCCAAATATAAGATACAATGAATCTAGACATAGAGTGTAGCAAATCAAGAAATATTTTCCTAATCGAGAATATAACAAATAAGGAAAATCTGAGAATAATTTCTATTTTTAATTTGGTGATAGTCAAACTTTGTATTTATGGCATTTACTATTTGTACTTTCCTCAGACTAGTATAAATAGGAATCTATGTAACTCAGAATGGACAGTTCATGAATAATACAGAAAATTTGAGTGTTTCTTCTCCAAAGTGTGAGAATATTATCTTCTTTTGCTCTTATGAAACCTTGCTTTGTCAATCTTCCTTTATAAGATTGGTGATTCAAATTCATAAAAGCTCCCAATTTGTGCTTCAACCCAGGTGCGTTGTTGTGTGGATTGGTCAATTCGTGTTCGTGGTTAGACAAGTGGTCTAAGTAGCAGGTCGCGTTCCTTATAGCGTTGGTTGGCTGCTTGCATTCGTCAGGTCATCGAACCACCCAAGTCAGAGCTTATCACTCCCAACTCCCTTCCTCATTTCTGGAGTGTGGCACTCATATCATTCTTACGTTATTTTTTATTTACTTTATTTGCCTACGCCGTGAAGATCGAGACACCCCCATGGAATTCCCTATCATTTGGTATCAGAGCGTAGGCAAATGATAGGGAATTCCATGGGGGTGTCCCGATCTTCACGGCGTAGGCAAATAAAGTAAATAAAAAATAACGTAAGAATGATATGAGCGCCACACTCCAGAAATGAGGAAGGGAGTTAGGAGTGATAAGCTCTGACTTGGGTGGTTCGATGATCTGACGAATGCAAGCAGCTAACCAACGCTATAAGGAACGTGACCTGCTACTTAGACCACTTGTCCAACCACGAACATGAATTAACCAATCCACACAACAACGCAGCACAAATTGGGGGCTTTTATGAATTTAAATCACCAATCTTATAAAGGAATATTGACAAAGCAAGGTTTCACAAGAGCAAAAGAAGATAATATTCTCACACTTTGGAGAAGAAACACTCAAATTTTTTGTATTATTCATGAACTGTCCATTCTGAGTTACATAGATTCCTATTTATACTAGTCTTAGGAAAGTACAAATAGTAAATGCCATAAATACAAAGTTTGACTATCACCAAATTAAAAATAGAAATTATTCTCAGATTTTTCTTATTTGTTATATTCTCGATTAGGAAAATATTTCTTGATTTGCTACACTCTATGTCTAGATTCATTGTATCTTATATTTGGAAATTATCTTCAGATTCATTGCGCTCCATATTAGGATAATGTTTCCACATTTGTTGCACTCCATATTAGGAAATTATCTCCGAATTTGTCATGCTCCATATTGGAAATATGTCCAGATTCATTTGACTCAGATATTCCTTAATAGGAAATTATCTCCCAATTTATGACGCTCCATATTAGGAAAATGTGTCCAGATTCGTTGCACCTCAACTATCTTTAGATTTCTTGGGCTTGGATGAGCAGCACTTCAACTTTATTTGTTTCATCTACTTGGGCTGCTTGGGCCAGAATTACATTTACATGGGCTCTAATTGCTTCTTGTATTCTTTTGAACCTTCCTCTTGTCATTGGACCTTCACTTAATATTAAATCTTTCTCTACTTGGGCTTGTTAATGCAAAGTGCTGGACTGGTTCATATCAATTAGTAATTTAAAAAACATATGCTTTCCAAATGCCTTTTCCAATTTAATTGCTTGCAAGAATAAATTGTAATGTTTACAAGTTAGATCATCTTGGTAAATATAGTATGGTTGCTACTCTAAATGTTCTAATCCTTTTCCATTTCTATGTAGGCCTTATGTTTTAGCTCATTTTACTTTAAAATATTTGCTATTTTCACCAAGGGTCATTTACAAGCCTTTTTATTGAGTTAAGTTAATGTGTTAGTTTTGGGCTTATTTGTGTCATTTAAGCCCATTTTCAATTAAAATTTTACAAAGACTTGTTCCTTATAGACAATGAACATTTTAGACATTTTATGAGTGAAATTGTTACTACCATGCTGAAAGTATTTTCTATCTCTAGTTCTGGTATGAACCTTAAGACTTATCAAAAGGATTCAACCTTTGTGGTGTCTATTATCACTTATTAGAGGATTTTCATCCTTTTTGGTGTAATTCATCACTTATCAAAAGACTTCATCCTTTGTCATTACCATTCGCCTTCTACTTTTAAGTGTAATGTGAATATTCTTTTATTTTTAGTCAATTTATTGAATTTTAGGATGATGCATCATAAATTCTCATCAGTTTGCTAGTGCTTGATCTATTAGATATTGAACATCTTGAGTTTTGGATTTTGTAAGAAAAAAAAGGAATTCCAAGATATTTGATTGCTCCTTATGTTTGAGTCATACCTATAAAGTTATTGAGGCTAAGTTTGCCTTCTAACTAACATTATTTGAAATAAAAATAAACTTGATTTAACTATATTCATTTTCTACTCATATGTTTCCAAAGTAGAACATAAGCTTGTAGCAAAAATATTTATTTTTATAAAGATATAATATCATTTACTAACATGAGATGTGTAGCGGTTAGCCCCTTCTAGAATTTAAAACACCATGAATTTTCTTTTCTACTTTTGCTTTAAAGATAATTCTTGAGAGTACCTCTGAAACCAAAATGAAATGATAAAGGATAAAAGGTCATTTTGCCTCAAGCCTTGGGTTGATAAAAACTATTCAGTAGGACTTCCATTTAAAAGCACATGAAATGAAACTAATGCAATACATAGGTATATCCAATGTATATATGTAGGATAAAAGTCCAATAGTTGTAAAATATTTATGATAAAATTGTTAGCATTAAGGTTTCATGTGATAAGTTTTGATAATGATAAATGAATATTACAATAGCATTGTATGTCTTGTGCTAAAGTAATATATTGTACAAGCTTTAATAGACATACTATGTTATGGTTAATGCATATACCTAATATAATGATTATGCTTGTTCTTGTATATGCATGATGATAACTAAGTGTTTACAATAGCATTGCATATCTTTATACCAAATGTTATAAAATCCTCAATAGACATGCTCTACTATGATTAAAATAGCAATACTTGATTATATGATAAAAGAGCTATATTATAGACAAGCATTATTAAGCATATGATTAATCAATATATATAAAAGGATGATTATGCTTGTTTTTGTGCTAATTTGTTATATATATGAATCATGCATCAATATCTTGATATATTAAATTGAACTAACTATATGGTTTGTAAAGTTCATGAACTTGCATATAGGAAAGTCCAAGATGAAGAATAGTGAGCATTAAAACAAGGAAATAGAAGATCATATTATGCTCAACTCTAGAACAAGGAAGAAATATAAGAAAGAAAATGTCATCCAAGCATTGAAGGATGAGAAGATTAAAGTATATGAAAGCTTGGAAGCATCAAGAAGAGCTTAAACACTTTAATGATATAGTTTTTCATCTTAAGGCTTAGTCTTTCTTGTAAAAAAGAGTATTTCATGATATAGAGCTCATACATATTTTTCATAATCTTAACTTGCTCAAAATATTTTAAAAGGACAGCCCATAATTATGTTTTTACAAGAAACTTATGGGGACATTTCAAAAACCAATGAGATATGAAGTTTTAATATTTTCAATATTGACCTTTGGTCATTCTTTTAATCATATCTCATAAAATACTTGTGATTTGATTGTAAAACCTTTTCCATATGAAAATAGTCTTAAAGAGCTTTTCACGGACATATCACTTGGTTAAAATGATTAATATATGAAAGAGATATGATTTTCCTAAATTGAGTCTAGAAATCAATTTTCTACAATCTAGTCTTTTGTGACCTATGCTAATTTTTTTGATCACATCATGAAAATTACAAAAGATATGAGCATAAAATTATTTTTATGTGAAAATATACTAAAATATATTTCCATGGATAGGTCATTTGCTTAAAATGACTAAGATATGAAAAAGTTATGAATTTTACAAATTGAGTCTCAAAATCGAATTTTTATAGATTTCTTATTTCTGACCTTTGCTAATTTTTTTAAACATATCTCAAAAACTATATTAGATATGAGCATGAAACTAGTTCCATTTAAAAGTAGACTCAATTATCTTTCAATTATAGGTTATTTGCTTAAAACGGACTTAAAATGAAGAAGTTATGACCTTTTAAAATTGAGTTTACATTTCTGTCTAGGTGAATCGATTCATCAATTGATTCTGGACATCCAGAGAGCACCTTGAATGTCCTAACTCGATTCATCAATCGATTTTGACTTTTTTGGTGTATGAATAACGGCCAGTAACAACTACTTTTCTTTCTTAACAACCCCAAATGACTATATTACTATATAAGCCTCCTATATAAGCTAAGAAACATAAAATACAATAAAGAAAGAGCTTGAACTTCATTTCTTAACATCATTTTATATCTTTTTTTTATCAAATCATGATTTGAGATCAAATTTGTGAAATTCTTCTATTCTTAGTGCTTCATTTGTATTATCCACTCTTTAAGAGAGGTTTTTTGAGTTGATATCCATCTTGTATCACTTTAAAATTATAAAAGGTAAGATATCCCTTAGAGAATCATTGAAAGGGTAAGGAATCCCTTGTAAGAAAGATTTTGCTCAAGGAAGAATAAGGATTGTAAGGCTTTTTCAAGTGCCAATTGAAACTTGAAAGGATAGTGGATTGATACAAAAGTTTAGGGAGTTTAGAGAGTGGATGTACACCTTGGTGAGGATATCAAGGGAGGAACCACTATAAATCTTTGTATTTGATCTCTCTACTCTATCTCTTTATTATTTCTACACTCGCTCTATTTTTCTTATTATATATATTCTGTTTTGCTACTATCATTTGTCAAATATATTATGCTTGAATGTTTAGATACTTAAAAGAGTTGCATATCTATGTATATGTTTCTTGATTATTTTGTCTATATATAGTTAATAAAATGGTTAAATGAATTGTTCTTCAATGTTAATCTTATTGGTTCAATGATTAAATAGTTGACAAAGAAATCAAATTTATGCATTGGCCTCTTGTTTCTTATCTATGCAAAATTGAATGAGTTATTTTGCACAAGTGAATTGAATTGTTATATAAAATGTGCAAACTTCTCTATTAAATTATCTTGGATTGATTTCTTGATGATTTATTTGTGCATAGTAGAATAAGTTAGTTTGTACTAATTCTTAATTTTATCATATCTTAAGTGCAATAAACATCTTCACAGAACTCTCTTGGAATCGATTAAATTAAGATTATTCTCATGACTTCCTAAAATCAAAGGGTTTCTAAAAAGAATTTGAAAAATAAGAAAAATTTTAAAAATATCTAATTTACCCTCTTTTAGGTGTGAGTTGCCAAGGCCAACAAAAATTCTACTTAACCCTATTGTAGTCCTTTTGCACATCTAATTTTAGATTTAGCTGGCCTCTTTAAACTTTTTGCTTGGAGAAGTAATAGACAATCTTTCATGCCAAAATACCATCCTCTGCAATCTAACAGCCTAGAATGAATGTAGAATGAATTGAGGCAATTAAGTTGTCTAGCAGTCCTTATAGATGGTTGGTTAGGATTTTTAAAATTAATTTATAAACTATATTGCATGGATTTATGGCTTTAAATTCATTGAAATGAATAGCCCTGTTCTTCTTCAAAATTAAGACTATAAAAGTTCTGTTTAATTTGCATTTGTCCTGTAGTAAAAAATTGCTGCATTATTTGAATTACCTGATCACCCCCAATATCCCGACATTTCTTGTAAGAAAGGGCCATCATATCATCTAGTCCTGGTCTGGCATTTTCCTTAGTACTTTATAAATTTCATCTTGCTTGGGACTTCGCATAGGCAAGGGTTCTTCACTTCTATAATAGAAGGTAGGATAAGATTTTGTTAATCATCTAGAAAGTTCACTCTACTATTGCGAAAGAGGTCAGTATATCCCCAGACAAAGGATTTCGAGATTTCTTCCCAACCACATATCCATGTCCCATCAACCAATCAGATAGCCCTGATGTTATTCTTCCTTCTTCGTATGATAATTGAAAGATGATAAAACTTGGTGTTGGAGTCATCTTTACACACCTACCTTTCCCTAGATTTTTGATGCCATATGCTATCTTAACAGATTAATTGTTCTCGGGTACTCCATCTTATCATTTTGGCAATGTCTCTATTCTTAACGGATAGTTATCCCTATAAGACCTCCTTAAGGGTAGCATGAAGCTCCTTTAATTTGTATTGGCGAAAATCGAAATGATTTTTGTTCTATTTGTGGAGAGACTGCCACACATTTTTTATTCTCCAGATTAAATGACAGATCAGAGAACCTTGACAATATCTAAACCAAGCCTTGTAAATAACTATTTTACATGATTCATCACACAGCCATACAGCCGTAAACCTAAATGGTTTAGGTGCAAAGTCCTTATCAAAGAATAAATCAAGTAGTATTTTATAGTCTAAAACCGAACTAGTTAGATGTTTTACTATTGCCTCTGGGTATTTGATGCATCATTTCGAATTATAAATAGCCCCGTCTAATCTTTCTTTTACTACCCCTTCGTTAATTCTTTCATTGCACAAATCCCACAAAGGTAGCATCATTGGAGTTTCCAACCTTTTTTCCTCTAGATTTATCTTGTTGGTTAAGTAGTGTATTGAAATCACCTATGATCACCCATAATTCATAAATCCCTGTTTTGAGGTCATAAAGCTAATTCCAATAGTGCATGTTTATCTTCGCTGTAAGGAGATTCGTATGCCCCTGTTAAATACCAATTGGAGTTGTTAGCAAGATCAATTACCAAGCAATGAATAAGGCATTCTAGAGTCCAACCACAACAGAGCTAACCTTCATCTTTTCCCTTACTGGCAACCAAACTCATTCTGTCCATATGAATAGCATGAGCTACTTCCTCCATACATGTCTTTTCTGCCTTTATTTCTATTAAAAAGATAATGCCAGATCCGTTTGCTCTTTAAAGAACCCAGGGGGCCTAGTTGTCAATGTGGTGTTGATGCCCCGATAGTTCTAAGCACGTGTTTTCATGGCTTGGGGAAAGGGGAATGGTAAGACCCACCTCCTCAACCGTAGGTTGTGGTTTAGCTTGAGCTCAATTTTTCCATTCAGAAACATTCACCCTTTAGTTGTTTACATTCTAGGCCTCTTAGCATCCCCCACGGATTCTTCCTCCCTTTTTGATTTTCTAAAATCCGGACCCCTGGGGATTTAATCAATTTCAATGATAATTAGCTGCCGTCTAAGGGTATAAGGTGTAGGAGTTGTAGAAAGGGTAGGAAGGGGAGCATACATTTATACGGTTGCTAACTAGTTTGCAACCTCTTCAATTTCAGGGGTGGTTTGAGAATGACTTTTTTTGCAGTTGGAATTTATGGATAGCATGGCTAAACTAACGCAAAGAAGGGGAACTTCATCATCTCAAAGGATTTGCTGAATTAGGGAAACACACATCTAGTTGCAATATCTATTATATTTTTCCTTTTCGTTACTTGGAGGGTATGGATCCTTGTAATCCTTTATCTCATATCCCGCTAGGCTACAACTGAAGCAAATGTTTTACAACTTTTCATAGTAGAAATTTATCTAGCCTTTTAGGCCATTATCCTTTAGGATCCAAAGCCCAGTGGGTAGAAAGACTAGGAGATTTACTTCTACCTGGACCTGTGGGAAGTACAGGAGGAGACTTGTTTTTAGACATTCAACTTGCAGCACCTCTCCTATTCACTGCCCTACCTTTTGAAAACATTCCTCTTTAGAGTAATCAAAGGAAAGACTGTGTAATTAAACCTAAAAGTTTGCTTGAGACGTATAAATCTCTGTTAAACCTAAGCTTTGATCCAGTGTTGCAATGTTAAATAGATTGCTAGTATATTCTATGGGCTGTTTTCCACTGTACGATGCACTTCTGATTCCTTTGAAATTGTAACGATGAAAATATTTGTATCTCTATCTCCTACTATATGATCTGGAGGTAGATTCCAGCTTTTGTGAATCGTGGCATGGATTGTATCTCTGTTAAGTCTTCGAGTGCTGAAAATTTTCTTGATGAAAGTTGTTCCCACTAAGTGGCTCTTGTTTTTTGGCTCAAAGATCACTTCGTCCTCTGGAGGATCCATCAAGTAGATAGACAAGCAGTGGGTTTGAGTTCTATGCCCTTATGTTTGAAGCTATACTGATATGTGAGAGAAAAAAGGTTTACGTTATAGGCAAACTACGATTTATCATTTTTGCTAGTAGATATATGATGACCCAATATAAATGATTGATGGAGGGAATGAAAGGAATAAAGGCAATTGCAGGGATTTCAAGCACATAATGGTACAGACTAGCTAAATTCCAAGGGCGTACTTATATAAGGCTAAGGGATGACATGCTTGGGTACAGGGAAAAGACCATCTTGAGGGAGTTAAGTAGTGGGCTCATGCAAGGTAGTCTGCTTTTACTTCCTTTGTTAGCACTTTGGCATGAAATATGGTCTTGCATCTAGGATAGTAAAGTTTATTTCTTGATAGATTCAAAACATCAGATAAGCGAATTAGATGAAAGGAAGAACAGTCGTGCTGTTGGAGGATGAGCTGAGAGGGTTACATCAGAAAGGAAGTACAGAGGCTCTCCTAAAGAGAGGCCTTTTTCCCCCTATGATATCCTGGGTTGTAAAATATAAATCAATTTATTATATATTTTACTATTAAAATTAATTATTGAATCAATAATGAAAAGTCACCTAAATAGTAATAGAAAATATATAAAATTAATACAATGTTTAGAAAATTGAATTTAAGTAGAAGTATAAGAAGTTTTCTTCATACTTACCTCTTAAATCTAAAGATAGAACTAATTAACATTTATAGAATTAATTTTATTTAATTTTATAATGATTAAATTTCTTTTATATTTATTCTAACAATATTTTTATAAATGATAGATAAAATAGATAGATGAATGATTCTTAATTTCTTCAATATTGTATGCAAAACAACATATAACAATGTGTGTTCAAAGGTATAATCTTAATTAAAGAAATTATATACTTTAACTAAAATGATTTATTTTCCTATTAATTAATAATGAAGGCATGTAGGATTAAACAAATTAAATTTTGTTAATCATACAATAATTAATCATATATTTTATTACTTATTTAATGTAATTTAAAATATTTTTAAATTAAAACCATAGTTACATACAATCATTACTACTAAATAGTTGATAGATGTTGGATATTTAAGGGATTACATGTTGAAAAATTATTGATTTGTAATGGAGTATTATAGTATATGTGGTTTCAATGTTAGTTAGTAAACTATCATAAAATATAAAAATAATATCAATTTTTATTTTGAAAAAATTGACATCGTTCTTGTTTTCATCATTTTGGTAAATAATATTAAACAACATTTACTTTTTAAAAACTAATATCTAATACACATAACACCCTTTGGTTTATTTAAACAATCAATGTTGTATGTCTACCCACCCCACCCAAACGCTAATCCTTAATTCCTTGCTCTCTTATTTCAAACCCTAACATCATTCTCATATTTGTCACTTCTTTATTCTCTCTATTTCTCTCATATACTTAACTAGATATAGAAAGTCAACATCTCTTATTACTCTAGAGAATCCCAATTTAAACAACTTTAAAGAATAAACTGAATAACAAAAAATTGAAAATAAAGAAAGTTTTTGTACAATACCATAATCAAATATGGGTGCTTCGTTAAATCTATCTTAGTACCTAATAATCAATACATGAGGTTTACATTCCCTAAAAAGCCTTCTGAATATAATATTTGTAGATAAAATGAACATTCATGAAAAATTAGTGTATTACATATTTTTATATGAATAAATTGTAAATAATGCAAAAGAATACCAAAGAATATGAATAAAATCAAATTTTTTATCTATGCAAACTTGTAAAAGTTATATTAAAATGATAGACAATAAAATAGAATCAATTAGGAAAATAAAACCTAAATTGCAAGAACAAATACTAAAGAAAAAAAATCCTCATATTTATCTTTTACACCTTTCTAAGGAATGCTATATCTCATATATTTAGTCACAAGCTAAATGATTTTTTAGTCCTATAGAATAATTAGTGAAAGTTATCCTAACATTGGAAGGAGAGCACACCTCATTAAAGGAAGAATCATTTTGGAGTTGAAAGAACTTTGAGATAAAATTTACAAATAACATTATTTTTCATTCCTTTTATTTTCAACCTGCACTATGCTTTATCCTTTTCATTTTCAATTCGTGCTTGTAATGTAATATTCCATGTCAATTATTATAAAATAATCAATTTATAGAATTTATATTACATGTTAGTTTAAAACACCCAATGTCATCTTTAATATAATGATGTCATTCTATTAAATAATGTTTAATGTTAGTTACAATAGAAAAACCAATGTCAAAATAGATAAATATTTTTTTAAAAGATAAATTTCTTTTCTTCTTATTATAGAATTAAATAAAATAACAAAAATTGAATACAAATAAAACCAAAATGAGAAAGGAGAGATTATGTTATGAACATATATTCTTCCATTTTACTTATTTCCATATCAGTACATGAACATAAAAAAGAAAGGATGAAACTTTTTTTCAATAAAACATATTTCTTTTCTTCTTATTATAGAATTAAATAGAATAATAATAAATTAAATATAAATGAAACAAAAATAAGAAAAGAGACAATATATTATAAATATATATTCTTTCATTTTATTTATTTCCACATCAATACATGAATATATATACTATGAAAAAACCGTTATTTACAATGAACAATAAGCTTTATATTTATAATAGACATACATGGCATCTTTACAAAAATTAAAGGAAAAAGTAGTTATCATTATCTAATTGTAATTCCTTCATCTTACTTAATGGTTTCTAAGGTATTGGATTAAATCAATTTTGAATATATTGACCTTGAGGTAATTAATTACTTTATTTGCTATGAACCTCTCAAGATTCTTGTGTTTCAATGTGAAAATAGGCATGATTTTTGCTCTATGTATAATAAGTTTGACATAACACATAGAGGAAGCAATATGTTAATTTTCACATTAAAATAAAGGAAGGGTTGGAGACTTATAAAAAATGGAAAAATTAAGCACCTTAATGTTAATAGAAGGACAACACACGCTACCAATGCTGCATAATTATAAATGATTGAATCTTATAATCATGACAATTGCATCAAACCATGGATATACTTATAGCCATCTATTTTGGTATAGAAGATAATCATGATTTGATTTAATGCCTATAACCTTATGTCATGACCCAATTTCAGGAGTCATGACGGGTGTAAAGACATCCAATTAGTATCCATCCAATCAGGCATCTTTACAAGCCTATAGGAACTTATATATGACTATTTAATTAAATAAAGAGAATATATGATAACATTAATTAAAATAGATAAGTAAATTACATTGCACGTGCAATAAAAAAGTTAATGTATGATATTAATATACAAGAGCATAACAAAATCATTTACTAATATACATAAACTCCAACTATACAAAAGACAACTCAAATACAGTAGTCTTTTGTTACACTAAGCCCTATGGAGATCAGAAAGCTGTATGTAGTATATCAGTCATCCACTGGAGCTCCTTGTTCTCTATCTGTAAAACAAAATAGTATTTAAAAGGAGTGAGTATATAAAATACTCAGTAAGTAACTACTCAATCTTTATTTCCTATGGTCTTCTATTATGAATTCTCTTTAGTATAAAATTTAGGAAGACTAAATGAATTTCCATATACTTACCTTTATTCACATTTAACCACTACTATCTATCTTATGTATTAGGTATTAGTAGTACACAACTAGATATGACTAGTATGATATGCGGGTTTTTTCTTTATTTCTTTGGGTCATCCCTATCCTACTCGCCTCTAACCTTTTTCCTGCACTTCTAACCACCCCTCTCCTTCCATTAGAAGGATGCTTCAAGTCATTTGGCCAAAATCTTCCTCCCACATATCACATTCTCAATAACATATGAGCCATGGAAGGCTTATGTGGAGAAATAATGCCATTTGTCACATATCATGTAATCCATTTGGTAAGATTAATACCAACTAGCCATAAGTGTTTTGTCAAGTTTTGATAATCAATTTTCATCAAAGATATTTATTTATACATTCAATATGCTAATCATATATCATTCCATACCTATTACAACAAATAAGAAATGAGTTCACAATGCATCATCTTCATCTATCTCATAAGATTGTCATATTTGATAGCATCATATGGCATCTAAAATTTTTCATAAACTCTCACATATTCTTAATATCATGTCACATTTAATATAAGATGTTATTAGGAAAGAAGCATCATCCATCCTTTTTGAAATAACCCTTTATAATTACTATTCACATAGGAATTTCAGAATAGAGCAGACTAGGTGTGCTGAAATGTTCTGGCCTTTTTGGGCAATTAAATTACCTTAAAAAATTCTCAATAAAATATATATTACTCATAACATCCTAAATGACCAATATGATTTCAATTTTCCATGAAAACCCCACTGATTTTTTTCCAAAAATTGTTGGAACTTGACCTTTCCAAATTGATTCCAGAATTGGCAGCACTGGAGCTCTAAAATTGTAGGAATTTATACACTAGGAAAATGAGCTCTAATTGTCCTGAAAATTTACTATGTTTTAATTAACATATGGAATGATATCCAGTAATTTTTATGGAATTTTTAGTAATCATATCGTACCCTAAATAATTCAAAAACAGAAGTGAAATCATTCACGTTCTGTTTCTGGGCAAGCTGCACCTTTGTGTAAAGATATCGGCTAAAATACCAAAATAATGTTTTTTACAAAACTTATTACCGATTTACTATTTTTTCAAAATATATTACCGAAATACGCACGGTGGCGGGAGGCGCCATTTGGTGTGGCGCCTCATGGGCGGAGGCGCCATCTAGGATGTCGCCTTTGGCGCCATCTAGGATGTCGCCTTTGGCGCTCTGAGGGCTCCATTCAAGGTGGCGCCCTCGCTCAAATTTTTTCATTTTTTTCCTTTTGAAATTAATTAATGTTGATATCATTTGAAAATAAAAATTATAAAAATAAATAATATATGATTGTAACTGAAAATAAATTTTTGAAAATAAATTACTTATTTTATAATTATATTTGATGTCATATGAAAATATGTTAACTCCACTTTGATATCTAATACATAAATTTATTATAGGAATTAAATAAGAAAGTAGTTAATGATAATAATATAATGAATAAAAAAAATTAATATTTAGTAAATAATTAAATATTATTTAAAAAATATAGGATCAATAAAGAATAATTACATAATTTACATTAATGTCTCTCAAAATTTTATGTAATGACAGTTAATTTTTATCAATTTTTGAAATTATAAACTTCTAACGCTTGGAATTATATTATTACAAGTCATTATTTAATATGTTATTACACATAAGTAAATTTATTGAGTATACTAAAATATTCTTTATATACAAAGTTGAAGATAGCTAAAAATGAAAAGAAATATAATGTAATAAATATAGTTTTCTTATTTTATATTTATTCCAATAATATGCTTGTCCATTTTTATTTATTTGAATAAAATTTTGTTTATTTTGTGACAGAATGAATGCAAACTGGCGAGGTTGAAGATAGCTAAAAATTTAAAAAAATCTGATTATTTCGTTTCAATAATCTTTTCATTTTGTAATTAAATCGGAATTATAACATGAATTAGATATTTTTTATTTCATCAGAATGATAAAATATTTTAGCAATGAGAGTGAAAAGTACCGATTAATTATTTTTTAAGAAATTATTATTCGTTTCATCGTTTGCTCGAAACATTTTATCGAAATAAGCACAGAAGATACGAACAGCGATGGAGAGACGCCAAATGATGTGTAGAGGTACGCTAGATGAAATGGCATCGTTCGCGCTGAAGGGAAGGAACGACAGGCGATATGGCACTTTTGGCCCATGGCATCCTCGCTCCTCGTTTCTAAATTAATTAGGCGGTAACTGTGTTGACTGTGCACCCTAGAGACATGAATTTTTGTGAAAGTATGATAATTAATATTATTTATTTACTTTCACACGATAAATAAAAAAAGAATAGATAGGTTAAATAGGCTAATACGTTTATTTCATAAATTATTTTGCGCTTCACCGTAGTTTCAAAATTATTTACCAAATTACGCAGGGCGCCGTTGAAGGCGCCTTTCAATATGGCGCATTCGCTACAGCGAATTTCACTGCGCGGGCTGGGAGGCGCTATTTCACCTGGCGCCTACCCAACAAACTTTTTTTTATAACTTATGGGGCTGGGAGGCGCCAAGTGACATGGCGCCTTCACAGCCCCATTTTATAAATATTTAAGTTTTATAAATTTATATATTTATTTATATAATTTTAATTTTATCATAATTAGAACGAAATTATAATTTTTAAAATTTAATTAATTATATTTTATGATATTATTTATCTATATTAGTCGTAAAAATTAAGATATAATTATAATAAAATAAAATTATATAAATAAATATATAATTTTATTAAACTTAATTAATTTATAAAATGGGACTGTGGAGGCGCCATTTCACTTGGCGCCTCCGGGCCCCATAAGTTGTAAACCTAAGTTTGCTGGGTAGGGCGCCAGGTGAAATAGCGCCTCCCCAGCGAAATTTGCTACAGCGAAGGCGCCATGTTAGAAGGCGCCTTCAGCTGGCGCCCTGCGTATTTTGGTAAATAGTTTCAAAATTACGGTAAAACAGAAAATAGTTTATGAAGTAAACGTATTTTGGTATTTAACCAAGTAGATATTTATAACAGTTGTGAAAGTACGATAATTAATAATATTAGTTATTATATGTGGAAGATGTCCTTATCATCATTTTTTAAATAAAATTAAATATTGCAATGATCTTTGTGATTTATTGTTATTTGTAATTATTCCTGCGCAAGCAATTAAAAAAGTGGTAGTAATTAGAAGCATCCTAAATGTTGACGTTTGGCAATAAAGTAGTAAAGTCATCGTAAATGTTGATGTCTGGCAATAAAGTAGTAAAGTCATCCTAATTGTTGATGTCTGGCAATAAAGTAGTAAGATAAATGTAGACAAATATACAAATATATAAACGAGATAGAAAAGAAAGCTAATGTCAATGCAAGTGATGTCCAGTCCCACATCCAGGATCGGTAATGTGGCGGCCGTATCTACTAACCCTCTGCGCAGGCTCGGGAGTCACATCCCCGGTGTCTGTGTCTGCTTTACCTCCAGCTCCTGCTCTGCCTTTACCCCTGGCTCCCGCTCTGCCTCCACCTCTACCTCTATCTACAAGCTCTGAGTGGTCTGTCATCATGCCACCATGCGCTAATCCCTGATCCTAAGTATGCCAATCAAATACAGGACGATATGGCTGCGCTGGACCAGCATCATCAGAAGGAAAGGCATAGAATGCAGATGAAACTCTTGGTGCATGTGGAAATGCCTGGAATGAGGATGGAACACCAGGAGGGAGCTGGTACATCTGGGGTGACGACGGCCTAAATAGTACGGCCGGGAACGTGGTGGAGGATGAAGGATCATCAGGTGTAGTAGGGTGCAAATGAGATGGAGCAGTAAGATCAGGCATCATCGTCATGGTCTCCTGGGCAGTCGAAGGTGGAATCTGCTGCACTGTCGAAGCGGACGGAACATCAGCCTACGACGTATGCCGTGGAGCAGTGCGGCGTCGTCGGCGAGAGCGAGGCTGATCATGGTCACCCTCCGGAGGGTCTGGGATGTGATGGGCCTGGAGAGCTGGCTCCGCATGTGAGTCAATAATGACATGATCAACCTGCTGAATCGCATGAAGGATGGACTCCGTCGCTGACCTAAGCGCACCGAAGCTAAACGTAGCCTGCCCCTCAGGGGTAGTGAAGTCCTGTAGTGAAGAAACCTCATCTACCTGTGCAAATTTTTGACATTAAAGTTAGTTATAATACTAATGCATTTAAAGAAAATCAGATACAAAAAACTAGCACGCAAAATTACCACAAGGTCAAGCGCTCCCCCGACAGGTGTAATACACCGTCTGGTAACCCATCTGTACCATGTCATGTAATCGGAACGTGGTCCCAGAACTAGGCGTGTCGTCGGCTCGGCGGTAACGCACAAGTCTCGCCGGATATCCCAGAGTGCAATATACGGCTGATGGCGGATGTGCCACTCCTCGTCATACCGACCGGACAAGTGAAGGCAGTGGACCTCCGCCACCTGCTTCGGTGGCTCTGGAATGGCCTGGCGTAGTCCAAATTGCCGCAAAACCCTATCAGGCTGGTGCCACTCGACAATCTGGAAGTGAATAAGCAGCACCACTGCTGTCCAGGTGTCGCTCCCGTCAAAGCAGTACTGAGGCAGTGACTGGATAGTCGCAAGCTCCTGTCTGAATCTGCTTGCGTATTTGTGTCCTTGTTGTAGGTCAGCGTGTGCTTCTTTTGCCCTTTCCACAAAGTACTTGACGCATCTATAGTATGTTTGTTGGACAAGGCCTGTGATTGGCAGCTTCCTTAGTCTTTTGAAGAGGCCATTGATGCACTCTACAATGTTAGTCGTCATATGACCATATCTTCTGCCTTCGTCATAAGCAAGCATCCACTTCTTGTTCGGAATACCGGTCAACTTCTTATGGATCTCCTCATTGACTTTGCTAAGATTGTCCAATCTCTCCATGGCCTTTCCCCAACTGGGCTCGTACGCTGAATAGAAGGAGACAAATAGGTTAACTAAAATGAACTACCGGGTGCACAAATTTATAAATGAAACGCTCAATAAAGAAATGCCTGCATTAACACATACCAATCTTGAGGACAGCTTTCCTCACATTGTCATCTCTGCACTTCTTGCGAACGTTGCTGGCAATGTGTCTGATACAATACCGGTGATAAGCATAAGGAGGCTGCCATCCCAGGCCTTCGGTGGCTACAGCATCCTTTATAGCTCGGTGTCGATCTGATATCAAGCATATTCCTTGCTTGTTCGTGACATTGACCCGCAGTAATGCCAAAAACCAACTCCAATTCTCATAGTTCTCCCTGTCAACAATGGCAAAGGCAAGAGGAACGGGGCATTTGTTACCATCCTGAGTCGCAGCAATCAGTAGCACGCCCCTGAACTTGCCATATAGATGCGTGCCATCAACTTGTATGAATTGCTTGCAGTAAGGAAACGCGGCAATGCATGGCTTGAATGCCCAGAAAACTCGGTTGAAAACATGTTTCTGCGGATCGACACGATTATCAGCTGTGACAAATTCGTGGGACTCCAACTTGAACAGCGCCTGGTCATAGTAGCCTAAAATGTCCAACCATTTGTGGAGCACTTCATACGATTTGTCCCAATCACCGTGCACCTTCACAATTGCCTTTTGTTTCGCCTTCCATGCTTTTCTGTACGAAATCTTGTATCCGTACATCCCTTCCACCCTCTCTTGTATAAGCGAGATTGGAACGTCTTGCTTCATTTTAATCATCTCCAGGATCAGGGAACTGATATACTCGGAATCCAGAGACTTGTGATCCTGTGTCAAACTAGCATTAACATATGTGTGGGGCCCTGAAAATCTAGTTATGGTCCAAGTGTTACAATTCTTCAGTTTCACTGCTCTGAGGTGGAAATTGCATTGGTCCCCAAATTTATCACACTTCAATGATAATCTTCTGGTATCCCACTCCTCCACGTAATAACTGTGGTGCCTTCTGATGTGGTAATGCTTGGTTGCAGCGATTAAAGCCTCCTTGTAATCGAACTCCTGCCTAACCTGCAAGTCCTCCATGTCGTAATCATAGGTTGGCTTCATTATTTCTGGAAATTCATTTGGCTTCCGTATCGCATCTCAATCAATGTCAGAGAAGACAGCAGCCTGGGGGACACCATATGATGTTTGTGCAGCATTACCACCCCTCACACACCGCGTTGGTACACTGTCTGCATGTGTTGCCGCACGTTCTTCGTCATCTGTGTCATGATCGTCACTGCTACTGCAGGACACCTCATCGTCTTCAAAACCAGACTCTAGGTGGGCATCCATTAATACGGGATCGATAGATTCTTCTTGTACGATCGGCAAGGCACGTGATGAACCTACCAAGGTTTGGGGTGCATTTATCGGGGTAACACCTGCAACAGATGAGTCCAGCGCAGGAGTATGACTATCAGAAATGTGGAACTCAAATCCACCTGTATAAGGACGGCCTTCCCCCACCATCGAACAACCAGTGTTAACATAAACCGCTGGATCCACGGGTGGTGCAATTCTTGTAACTCTTTCATCAAAACCAAGGTTGGTAGCGCGCAATTCGGATGTGATCACGTCCACGTACAATTCCATGGCTGTCATCGTCGGATGTTGTTCGTAGCTTGCTATCGCGCAAGCCAAGTCTTCATCGTCATCCAATTCGTATGCCATGTACTGAGCCTCTGTTTGATGCTGTGGAAACCTGTAAACAATCTTCCCCACAGCTTGACCTTCGTGAAGCTTCAGTCGGGCATGAATTCTAGCCCGCAAAACATCCATACTGCTGCATCCTCTTACTTTCAATGCCTTTGGAGGAGGTCCATCGTACATTATCCCCTCTGATCCCTCAACAATTGTACCGTTTGAATATATAAACGCAATTAAACTTTTCTTCATCTTCTGATATTTAGCTGCACAATACTCGCTGCACCCCCACATGGAGAAGTAGTCTCATATACAAATTTTGTTATCATAAATGAGTATACTAGTATTTAATACTATAATTAAAAATGAACGCGATGTATAACTATGTTGCAAGGTATTCTATTAATTCTATGAAATAACAGTTTTATTTTCTTCGACCAATCTAAGGTTATTTCTTTTCCAAAACTAATATAAAATCTGACTATATAATTTTACCTACTTAAATATCACATCAAATATAAGAACTGCGAAATACATTATCTACAATATCTACTATTTAAATGCAAAAAAGTTCAAATTTGTAATAACAATATCCTACTTTTTCAAGGCTCTTGATTACATTCACATTTCCCAAGATCTTTTTTAGTACCTCTCTTATGATACATTAAGATCTCACATGATCCAGTTCTCTAAATATGGCTTTCACCTAGGTCGTAAGACTTATATTAGGACATCCTTCTTTATCTGGTTGGTTATTATTTTAATAGCACACCCTATCACATTACATATAAAGTCCTATGACATTTTCATAAATCATAACTTCACATCTTAAATCATAATTTCGCAACATAAATCATAACAATTAATATAAAATAAATAATTCTATATTATTAATATCATTATATTTTAAATAAATTTCTCTACCGATATAAAAAATATTTTCACTACGACTATATAAAAATTATAGTATAAGCATAAAATTCCTGAAACTACTAACCGGTGAGTATTCGGAGAAGCAAACAGAAAAAATGCTCTGCATGAAAGAAAAATTTGTTAGATAATTTAATAATTTCAATCTCTAAGTAAAAATTATTAGATGTTATTGTATCAATTATAAAATTATGCAACAATCACGCTAAATTAAATTTATTCTGTAGGATAATATATTAAAGAAATAAAAATAACAATATATATAAAATTTTATTGATGTATATTCAATTTAAAATATATTGCTCGAATTTTTATATCAAGAAAATATTAATCAATTTTAAAAAATATTTATTTTTTATTCCTAACTCATCTCATTAAAACTAAAATATATAGTAGGTTATTTCAATCAACGTTTTCCATAACATGAATTTCTAAAAAAAAAACAAATTTGATCATTAAAAATAACTTGACGCATAAAAAATATTATATTATATTAAATTAATATTATTCAATATATTCTATTTCAACTTTTAATACAATGATTGAAGAAACAAAAAAAAAATCATCTGCAAGGTACATGAAATGAAAAACAAATTATGCGCGAACTATAAACCCTCCGAGAACTTTTAGTTGATGTATTTTAAATTTAAAATATACTATTTAAAAAATATCATTAACAAAAACTTAAAATATTATCATAAATTATAAAACATAATTAATTATTGTAAAAAAAATATTGTCAATAACATGTTAGTTTTCTAACAAACTGTGGGTTAGAAATCATAATATTAACATAAAATAAATATTATAATATAAATACAAAAAATATTAAAACTTAAATAAATAAAATTTATAAATTATAACAGAAATTTCTCTCTAACTCTTTAATCATCACTTCAGATCATAAATCATAATAATTCATTTAAAAAAATATAACATAATAATAAAAATTACAAATATACTAACCAAACAAGAGTTGACTGGGATCAGATTTGCTCCAAAGCAAAAAATACTTCTGAACGCAATGTACAAAAATAAGAACGGATGATAAACGAACTGTGGCTACAACTTTTACGAACAAAAAAGAGAAGTAAAACTGCGAAATGGCTTCTGAGTGAGAGAGGGTTTGGGAGAGGCAGAACTGCAAAATGGATTTTGAGTGAGAGAGGAGACGACTGTGTGAGGGTTTGGAAGGAAGGAGGAAGGAGGGAGGGTACAAATAGGGGGGGAGGCGCCTGATGAAATGGCACCTCCCGTTTGAAATTCGAATTTCAAAATTAAAGGCGCCCAGGGGCGCCATTCCATCTGGCGCCCTCCATATGGAGGGCGCCATTCAAACTGGCGCCTCCCGCATGGAGGGCGCCACCTCAAACGGCGCCTCTAAGGGGGAGGGCGCCACTTTGAGTGGCGCCTCCAGCCTCCACGGGTGCCAAATTGAATGGCGCCCTGCGTATTTTGGTAATATGTTTCCAACCTGCCGTAAAACGGTAAATTGTTTTAAAATTTTGCGTAGCTGGGTATTTTAGCCAAAGATATCCCTTGTTCAAGTTTCTAAAAATTTGTAAAAATTTATAATAAATTCTATATGTATACTAACCTCATAAGATACTACAAAAAGTTTAGTTTTGAATTTTTTAAGCAACTCTATGAAGCCCAGAAAATTCGTGCACTTAAAGTCATTAATCTAAGTTTTTCCAGAAATTCCCAGCAAGTATTGTTCTTCATGATTTGAATCCAACACTCCTTTCAAACATCAAAATTAGTATTCTCATGCATTCCTCATGCTAATATCATGCCAATAACATTCCAAATATATGTTTAAAGATTCAAAATAGCACCATGCCTTTAATTGCATGGCCACACATCAAACCAATAAACTAAACAATCTAGAGTTCAAAATCTTACAATTCTTGAATAAAAATTCAATAGGAATTCAAGTGAGTTGCTACTCACCTCTAACTTGTATATTTCAAGGCTTCAAGTTACCTCCTAAAGGAGAGAGTTTCTGATTTGAAGAGGAAAAAGATGATACCTCCAAGATTTAATAGTTTCTCTTTATGAATTCAAGCAAGCAAGTGGAGAAATTTGAAATCTTGTGGTTGATTTGTCTTGTTCTTAGTATTTGGTTGTGTTAGTAGCTTCAAAAACCTCCTATGGCAGCTGGGAATTTCATGCAAGGTGTGGAGAAAAAGGCTGAATGGAGTTCTCTTAAGGTTTCTAGGCTTTTCTACAAAATTCTAGTAATTGGACCTTTTTTGCAATTTAACCCAAAATATCCATTAATTTTTTTTTATCCTTTGCAACAGCAAATCCAGCATATTGTAGGCTATCCCCAGCCCAAATTTCTTCCAGACCAAATAAAAAAGAAGGGCCAACTCAAGTTTTAGGAAAAATTATAATTTGACCCCAAAACTTTTTAAAATTTTATTTTTACCCAAAATTCTTAGCCGATTTTCAATTCAGTCCTTAGGTTCAAATTGGCCTTGTTAGAAACACATTGGGCCTTAGTAAATGAGTTTTAGTTAGCCTAAAAATATTTTGAAGAACCAAACTAAATTATTACAATTTTAACCCATTTTACTGAATTTCGACTTATTCGACCCCCTAAATCGAGTTAGTTCTATTAAAATTTCACTAATTTTAATTAATTTTTTTTGCATATTTCCAACAATATTTTAATTAAATTTTTATATCTATTAGCATTTCAAAGGGTTGAAAATTTTTCGGGCTTATTGCAAACAACCCAATTTACCCCTTTTTCGGCTCACCCGATCAACTTTTGTATAATAACTAGAGTTTTTTTGGGAAAGGTCTCCTAGGGATATTACACCTTAAGAGATGGCTTTTGAAATTGTGATAAAAAGTGTAAAATGTATATTCAACATTTAGAAGGAACTAGAATCTCCCTAAGTTCCTTCAATTAGAGGACTTGTATCCACACTTTAACAATTAACATAAGCACTTTACAAAGAATTTGATGATTCTTATCCTATGTTCTGTACAATTACTTTATAGAATTCCTATGCTTATGATCGAAGTAGGGATACAAGTTCTTGGAAGGAACTTAAATCAATTCCAAAACCTTTTAAAACTATCAGTTTTTAGAATCTATTAAAAGCTTTTAAGATGAAAGGTGTAGGCTATAGTATTAACATTACTTAGGCTATTTAGAAAATTCAAGAATTTCTTATGGTTTTATACAAGGTGTGGATACAAGTCCTTGTAAGAAACTCCAAAAGTTCTCTGAACCTTCCAAATAATCGTGGTAATGCCAAATACTAAGATCCACATCCCCAACTTAAAAGCTATTTTTTTATGGAAGGAGATTTATCTTAAATGAATATAAATTTATTAGTAGGGAGCCCTTTTTATAGGCTGAGAGTAAAAAAATTAGATATCAATTATTAATTAAAAAAATTATAAGCTTAGCCATTTGTATGGTTACAATAATTTAAGATGTCAATTATATACTAAAATGATATGTAAATTATTGATCAGCAATCACAACAATTGAAATAGACTTACACGATGGTCACCATAAAAAATTAATGTTGTAATTTCTTATTCTTGAACCATCATGACAATTGATATGAACTTACACTATATTCACCATAAAACCTAATATTGTATGTTATTTATTAAATGTCGTTGATAAAGTTATCTTCTATTCCATTCATTTAGGCTTATTCGGTTTTATTCATTTAAATTTCTTTATAAATTCATTATTTAAAATTGTTCAATTTCTCTTATTAAAACTTCTCCATAAATTCATTATTTAGGCTTCTTTAGTTTATCTCATCTAAACTTTTTCATAAATTCATTCATTTGACATATTCATTTTCATTCATTTAAACTTCTTTATAAATGACATCCATTTAAATGTCGTGATAATTTTTAAGAAAATGTTATCATATTTGGTGTCCTTAAACCTAAAATTGACATTTTTATATTTGCCATTTCTTTGGCATTATTTTTTATATGTAAATAACCACATATGCCAAATACACTTCTACATATGAATACACAAAGAAAACAAAAATACAACTATATATCAAAATTTTCATCCTCAATGAAAACTTTAATATTGTTGCTAAAATTTCCCCAATTTGCATACTCCATAGGAAATAAGAGAGTATACAATGGAAGAGAATTAAAAGATAAGGTTCTCCTATTATACACCCATTGATGAAAGTAGAATGAGAGATTAATAGCAATTATCATTCATTAACTCATCCATTCTACTTTTGCTTCATTGAAAATGAGATAGCACATAATGAGAAAGAAGAGAAGGTTAAAGTTCCTCAATTATGCACTTTTTTTTATGAAAATGAAGCGAGAAATTAGTAGTAACATTATATATCAAACTTAATATGCTCAAGAGCATATTGGGTAGATGTTAGAATAGTTCATATCGAAAGATAGAGTTAGAGTAAAGATTTATAAAAAAAAAAAGATATTGGTTATTAAATAAAATTGACATTGTATGGCTTTGCAATTTCCAATAAGACTTATTAAATGGCTTTTGGATGATAGCTATTAACTAAGACCAACATCCTATACTTATGCAGTTTGCAACAAGAAATTTTAAATGCCTTTTGGATTATAGTTGTTGATTAAAATTGATGTCCTATAATTCTATAACTTCTAATGAGCTTTTTCAAATGTATTTTAGATGATGGTTTAATACAAAACCAACATTCTTCATTGCCATACAATGTTTAAATATTGGTTGTGCTCTTATCTATCATTTTAAATTTTCATATGATTTTCAAAATGTCACTACATCAGAATAAGCATTGGTTATGTTGTAAACCAATGTCTATTAACTGATGTAAATGATCAATTCTGTATTAGTGAATTAAATTATAGTTGCAACCTTTTTACTAAAAAAATTTATAAATATGGTTTAATGCAATATAATTTAAGAAAAAAAACATGTTTGTAATGTTTATAAATCTTGTTTATGAAAATTAAAGTTAAAGATAAATTATAGTATTAAGTATTTTTATATAAAAAAAGTCAACAAATGACACACAAAATCAAAGAAAGAGAGAAAGAAACAAAGTAAAAAAGAGTTATGAAAAATTGTAGTTTGAGAAAGAAATGTAAAGCAAATATATTAAATATAGTTTGAATGCAATAACAAATAAAAAAGTTATAAATAAAATTATTTTTAAATCAAGTGAAAATGCCTTTGAACACACACTCCTGCACATATGAAAAGGCGAGTTATAAGAATACATATCGATTTGACTTTTTTATGGACATATTAAGCATATACTATAAAAAAGGGAGAAAGATGCCTAATTGTCATAAGTTCACAATTGTGATAGTCTACATGCAAACGTGCTCGGTTTAAGATACAACTTGTTAAAAAAATCAAGCATATTGTAAAGGACTTATGGTTGAAATTTAAGATATATTTGACTTATGTACTATTTTTCTCAACTTTCCTAAGTTTGGGGTATTTTGATAATTTTGACATGATTCAAGAATTTAGAAGACTTTGAAAAGCCTATCTTTATGATCCTCACATTTTAACCTTTGTATTGGTGCAACTTGGTGTTAATCGGACACTCAGAGCATTGCAAAAAGGGCTTATAACATCTTAGAAAAAGCATATCTATTTATGCTAGATAAGCTTTTGTTCAAAATACTCTTTAAGGGAATAGAATGTCAAAAAGGCTAACGTAGCACCTAGGCATTGGGCTAAAAATTTAAGTGTATTAACTTGTAGTCATCCTTTACATATTCAAAACTATGAAATGAGGTATAAACTAAGCAAATGGAATATTCCTTTCCCTATTTAATTTGTTCCTTTTTAGGCCCATTACTCCCTATTGTTCCCAAAGGTCCCATGCATAGGACAACCCTGTGATTTGGTATGTGTGAGTGCTTTAGCAACATTCATTTATAACTTATGAACTTGTAAGTTTTATCATCTATTCCAATAATACCTTATCAATTCAAAGGGATAACTGGCATGTTTGCCAATAGCAGTAAGCATATGTCGCATGACTTTGACTAGAAAGTTATCAACCTGTGACATATAATATTAGAGCTTAATTTATACCAGAAGGCTAAGATTAAGTAGGCTAGAATTGATTAGATGTATCTTATCCAATACTATATGAAGGATATGTAAAGCTTTCATTCTCAAACTCGATGGAGTCATTGCTAAAGACTTGACCAAATGGTGTAAAAGATTAGATTGGCTTAAGAAGTTAGTGTGTGAGAGGATGATACATTCAAATGAGTATAGAATGGTGCTTTGAGTGCAAGAATTTATGCCATAAGGCTTGCCTATGTGTGTAAGATGTTAGTTATATGTTTATTCATAGTAATGGCATCGAGGGATACAAACCACCATCTAAAAGTAAGTGAATTGATAGCTCATCCAAAGGAAGAAGCCTTAGTCTTGCTAGAAAGCTTAACTATTTTTGAAAATGTGTGGTAAAGATAAAAAGAAAAAGTTTGGTTAGGCAAAAATGCATAACCATAGTCGATAGACATATCTTAAGGGATGGCATATTAGAGTAATGTGTCAAGCAAATAACACAATTATAAAGGAGTCTAAATTATGTCAAAGTGTTTTAAGGGGATTAGTCTTGGTGTTCAAAAGAACATAACTTGAGAGTAAAGGGGATTGCTCCAAATAAAGTAGTCTAACTTATGTCAAAGCAGTCTAGAGGGATTATTTATGTTACTCAGAGGAGTATTGCTCAAGGGAGTATAGCCAATGGACAAGGTAAAGATTCAAATAAATTAATGTAATGTGCACAATCCATAGGTTAGTAGAAAGCATGTAACCTTCCCATAAGATTCTTTAATGTAATGGGCTAAGCTACATAGTTACTTTACAAATGGAAACAATGACTTGGAGGAAGGGGAAACTAACACTATATAGTCATATTGTTAAAGGACCTTATGGCAATGACCATGAGTTCTTGTTTACTCATGCATAAGTAAAGTTAAACTTAAGCTAGAGTGTGAGAGGACTCTATGCTTAACCCTATTAAGTCGTTAATATGGGGAACCATCAAAGGATGTGCTCATAGAAAGTCATCAAGAGACGCATTCAATTTAGGACTATGGAATCCTAAACATTGTCAGATATTATTTAAGGTAGGAAGGGTTGTGAAGACTACGATACTAGAAAATACTAACTCTAAGAGGGCTATGGTGACTAATAAGATACTAGAGAGTATTGATTCAGAAAGGATGAGAAGATCCAATTAAGTGTGAACATGAAATTATAAATTATTATAAATTAATCAAAAGTAATGCAAGTGGACTTGTGAGCAAGGTTATAGGGCCTATGTGTAGATCAAGTATAAGTCTTAGTTCTTACATCAGTAGAATGGAACATTAGATGTAAGACATTTATTAATAGGTAATTGAGAGTGCTAAGCATTGCTCATGAACTATAGTATTAGCACACACTTTGTTGTGGTAGTAGCGGTATTCATGCAAGCTACAAAGGCAATAAGCATATAGTTACAGATGCAACTACTTATCAAACAAGTTATAAAGGTAATGAGTTTAGGAGAACTAATAGGAAAGTGGCACTAAAGGTTGTTAGGGCACTTTTAAAGGAGACTACAAAGGTAGCCTTTTGGGAATTTTATAGAGGATACATTTAATAAAAGTATACCAATGTTACAAAGAGAATATCCTAACTTCAAGATAAGGGAACATTAATATTGCTCAAAAAGACATGCATGAATGGTCAAGGTTGTAACTTAGTGGAGTGGGATGAAGACCAACATAAACTTTTAAGAGAATAAGTAGATTTTTCATAGAGTTATGTTAGATTGAAGAGTCAATAAGAGCATTGACATTTGAAGTGGAGGAAACTATCACAGGTTGACAGTTATGATCACTCAACAGGCAAATGTGCTTAATTTAAGATGAAACTTAGTGGAAAAATCAAGCATATTATAGAGGACATAAGTCTAAAATTTAAGATTAATCCAACTTGTGTACTTTTTTTTCCTTAAGTTTAGGTGTATTTTAGTAATTTTAGCATAGTTTGAGAATTCAAAGGAGTTTGAAAAGCTTATATTTATGATCTTCACATTTTTATCTTTATATTAGTGCAATTTAGTGCTAATCAAACATCTAAAGCATTATGAAAAAGGCTTATGATGACTTAGAAAAAGCATGTTTACTTGTGCCAGGTGGGCTTTTTATTTAGAATGCTCTTTAAAAGGATGGAATGTTGGAAGGGTTGGCAGAGTGCCTAGGCACTAAGTTAGGAACACGAGTATGTTAGCTTATGGTTATCCTATACACACTCAAAACTATGAAATGAAGTATTAGCCAAGTGAATGGAGTGTTCTTCCTATTCAATTTGTCCCTCATTAGGCTCATTGTTCCTGGGGCTTTCGTGTGTGAGATGATCTTGTGGTTCAGTATGCAAAGGTGTTTTGATGACATTTAATTGGGACTTGTAGACTTATGAGTTTCATCATCTATTCAAGAGTGCCATATGAATTTAATGGGCAGGTTGATATGTTCACCAAGAGTAGCAAGCATACACCACACAATTTTAGTTAAAAAGCTACTGGCTTGTAACACTAATAAATTATTCCCATCTCAATTGCAATAAACCATGAAAAATGTTAATTTCATTTTATTTCTTAAAAACATTCCAATCATAACATATAAAAGAGGGAGAAAAACGCCTAATGCTATCTTAATATTTCAATTACACCAAATCATGAACAATATCAATTTCTTTTTTGTTTCATCGATCAACAATCAAGTCTATTTTTGAAGCTAATGGGCTTTACAAAAATAGGGATATATAGGTAAAAGAATAAACTTTATTAGTACTAACCACTTGGAATAATTATATAATAAATAAAGTACTTCACATTTGTAAGACATTTGCATGTACATTTAAGATAAAATAATTGAGATAAAACTTAAGACAAAATGGTTATCCATTTGTATATTTTCCATTAAGGTTGTCCTTATATCCTATTACTACTACATAACAAACAAAATAATTCAAATTAAAAATGAAAAAAAAAAGTCAACTAAAAATGATAAGATATAAATTTCATTCACTTGGAACATTAATTGTGGCAGAATAGCATGGTAAAAAATAATCATTACTTTATGTAAACAAACTTGAATTAAAAAGAAAAATTGCAATTATAGATGCCTTGCATGCCTAAAACAAATATATAGTTTTCAATGGTATGTGCATTTAGGTACATGTTTTCATTATCACCTAAAATAATTTACGTATCATGATAATTTTTAGCTCTAATGAATTAAATGTAATTAGACAAATATCTTAAATATACACCACAAATAATACATCAATAAAATAACTTTTCTACTATTGACCATGTTACATATTATATATTGCCAACCATATTCTCAAACTAGGTACATATTTGGAATCAAAGAAAAGTGACTAGGGACAAAAAAACTTATAGCATAGGCAAGCATATAGGAAATGTCATTGCATACCAAGTAAACTTTTACATATCTAAATAAACCTCATTCGAATGTCAAATAAGCTTTGATAAGAATTCTTAATAAATAAATGAATTAATTAAATTGAAATAAAACCAAAATATTATTTTAAAGATTGAAATTCTAGTGTTCTCAACTACATAACCAAATAATACTTGTATTAAAGTAGAATCGCTTAATAAACTTGATTTTTGTTGATGTGTACTAATCCAAGTCCCTTGACTTTGAGAGACATTAATGTTGAAAGTTTAATGATACCTGAAGTATAGTGAAAGGAATATCATATAACTATTGATTGAATATTTAAATAAGGAAAAAATTAGAAAATGAATATATTTAGTATCGAAGTCATCATGTTAAATTAATTCCATCAATATAGAGAAATATATACATATATATAATATATATATGTATATATATATATATATAGTATATATATATTTGGTATATAGTAAGATATATATATATATATATGTATATATATATATATATATATATATATATATATATATATATATATATATATGTATGTATGTATGTATGTATGAATGAATCATGAAAGAAAAGGAAAAAAGGACACATTGCAGATGACTTGCAAAAATCCAATCACATATGAAGCTAACACTAAAATTACATGAATTCAATTATATTTAATACGCAATATGTCAAGTTAAATTAATTCCATTAATATTAGAGAAATGAATATGTAGAATAATCAGAAAAGGAAAAGAAAAAAAATAAAAAAATAGTATAGCTAGGCCAGAAAAATCCTTCAGATTCTCATTGCTATGATTCTCTTTGTATTTTTTTTCTTTTTTTTTACTCCTTGTAATAGCTATTTTATTTTCAATTTCTTCCTTTCACTCATCCTCAAAACTAAACACAAAAATTAGAACTTTTAACTTATTTTCTCATCTTATGATTAACTTTCTCGGTAACAAAACATGTGAAAAAAATCATTTAAAGAAGAAAACACAAAAATATTTTAAAAACTCACATAATAGAAACTTTTGAAGAACCATTACTATAAAAAAGGTAATTGATATCAATTGTTCAACAGATTTGATGTCAGTTTTTTACTATCATTTTATTAAATGTTATTGTAAATATTTTATAATGTCAGTTACAAAACCATCATAAAAATAAATATTATTTCAATTTTTATGACAAATAAACCATCATCGTTTCTTGTAAAATATACAACTTAGTAACCAAGTACATTTAAATACATAGGTTTTAATTAAGTAAGTATCTTTAAAAATTAATATTTAACAATTACTTATTTTAATAACTAGCGTAGAATATGTCATATACCATAATTAACGTTATATTCCTCTCCTCCACAAAAAAAAAATCCTTTCCTTACACCCTCCTTATTTTGTATAGTGTCTCAGAACATTTCCTATTATATTACTTCCGACTTGAAATTCAACTAGAACCACCAAAAACATAACACTCTAATATTATAATACAATTTGTATATATGGGATTAGGGAATACATAATGATTTATATTAATGGCATACATCTAAACCATTTTTAAACTATAAGGGAACAAAGTAAGCAAATAAAAATCTGAGTGTTATAATAATGTCTATCATGGTGAAAAAAATTATCTTTTAATTTATCATAGATATTCCTATTTGCTATATTTCTCACAACCTAACCAAATTAATGTCTCTATTGCAATTTCAATATATTTAAAGAAAAAAAGTTTGAAAATGGTGAAAGGTTGCTTAAGTCAAAGATAGGTGTTTCATTGCAAGTATCTAATGTTCAATATATAAGGTTAGCACTAGCAAATCCAATACTTACAAATGCAATGAGCAAAATTCATTAAATTTTCATGTATGATATTACATAAAATGTCAAAAAAGATAAATATAATTAGGTTTCTTACTTGTACAAACCTATAAAAATTGCATCAAAGTGAAAGATAATAAAATATGGTCAATCATAAAACCAAAAATTAAATTGGAAGAAAATACAAAATATAAAATAAATCCTTATATTTATATTTAATGTTTTTATAGTAGGTGTTAAACATCACATATTTAGCTACAAACTAACAAAACTTTAGTCTTACAAAATAATTAGTGAGTACAAACATAAAATTAAAGAGAATTATTTTAAGGTTGAAATGAAAGCATACCTTATTATAGAGAGAATCATTTTAGGTTTCATGATAGAATTTGTAAATGATATCATGACTTTGCTCTTTTTATTTTATGCCATGCCCTTTCCTTCGCACTATTTAAAGTTTACACGTTAGTTAGTAATAAAAAATTAATGTATATAATAAAATAACGTTATTGTAATTATAAAATTTTAAACATAAATTATTAAGTAAAAATTGACATCATAAACTAAATTTTTCATTTTTTATATTTTTTAAGTAAAAATTTTATAATTTTTCAAGTTGGCAACATTAATTTTTTTTGCATGATGACATTTTTATTATACAAATATACAAATATAAATAATAATAGATTAAACAATATAACAAATGGGAATTATAATTCACAATGAACAAAATGTTTTAGTTAAGATTAATGAAAGTGAACAATTTAACAAATCAGAAACTATAAATTATTGATTTTTACTTAAAATATTATTAAACAAAAAGATGTAATTAGGATACCTTTTCTTATAATTCTTTTATATTGCTTAAGAGCTTTTAAGTTGAAAGATATAAATGATTGCAAATTGATAATAAATTATGGTATGTAGAAGCAACATTAAGAATCATGCATTAAACTTAAGCCTACTAGTGTAAGAATATACATGTTGCTTTTTCTTAAAATAATTTATCATTACTTTGCAACCCATATTTGTATTTTCTTTTTAATTATGCTTCTTAAAATGGAACATAGAATAACAAAATGAGTTTAGAGGGTATAATGGTTGTAAACTAATAATAAACTATATTGAGAAGAAGTTGTGTATTCACTCTTACATTGAATTCAAGGTCAAGCTTTCCAATCCAATAATGGTCGCACTACTTCTTCTAATATAATTTCTCATTAGTTTGCTTATCATTAATAATGTATTGCATAGATGTTTCAAATGGTCAATGGGAATAAAATTTGTAGGCACTATGCAAAGATTTGACACCAATCATTAATTAAAACACACATGTTATATATGTTTTACTTCATAAAACATAATTGTAGCTATACCATAAAACATCATAATTTTTTATGGTTTCCAAATATACTTTACTTCATGAAGCTTAGTATTTATGATCCATGTTTTTATTTTCTAAAACAACGCATCTCGTAAATGTCATGTTGGTGTATTGGTAAATATTTATTACAAGTTAGTAAATATTTGCTACATGTTTGTTAGCTACAAAGGTACCTTTAGACATTAGTCATGATAAAAAAAATTGATTTGGTGTTTACATTAGAGTTTGACAAACCAGGTTGATTTCAATAAATAACTAATGTTATTTGGATATTTTTTTGAAATACAACTTTTTATGTTAACATTTCTCTAACAATGATTCTGAAGAAGACTAGTCCTCATAATCTAATCTATTAATGAATAAAATTTAGAAATTTTCTCCTAAAAAAGTGATGTGATTTACTTCATGACATCTTCAAAGTAGTTCTTGAATATTATGACAACCACTTTATGGCCATTATTAGCAAACTCTAGTAGAATACTTACTCTTTCATGCTACTAGAAATATGATATTCACTCTATTGAATTAGCAATATAGAAAGAAAATAGGGTCATTTTTTGCTTATTTGTAAATGGTAACTTGATACAAATTGTGATCGAAAAAAGATTACAACCTAAAAGTAAAGACTTACAGCTCAACAGTTGATGATCGAGCAACATTAATCATGTAATATCCTCTTATTCTATTGTCATATGGATCGAAAACCTAAATAAAATATGGAGTGAAAGAGAATATAAATAAAAAATGGACTAAAAGAGAAACTCTATAGGTAGAGAACTTTTATAACAAATGGAATGAAAGAGATAGAGAACTTAAATAATAAATGAGTAAAAAAGAAAACTTATAGGTAAGGGAATAAAAAATAAATGTTGGTTATTTAAGAAGAGCCGATGTATAAACACTTAATATCTTACATAAAGACAATTCAAATGCCTTTGGGATGATGGTTACAGAAAATTAACATAATGTATTACTTATATTTATAATAATACCACTATGCTAGCCTATAACATATTCTTTTTAATAAAATCAATGTAAGATAATTTTAGGTGTCATTTATTTGTATACAACAGTCATCCTTTTGCCTATATATTTTAATGTAACTTAAATGTCACATTAAGTTTTTAGAAAAATATATTAACTTGTGGATTACAAACTACCCAAGAAATGGGTTAAGTGTGGAAAGCTTGAAAGTTGTATGAATAAGATTAGAGGTTTACTTTATTTTAAGATATTAATTTTTGTAAGTCTAAAGAAAAAGAATATTTATTTCAAAATTAATAACAAATGCTTCTTTAATTTTATTAAATATCATAAATTTGTGATAAGTTATATATACATATATTTTGAATATTTTTCTTATAACAATATAAACATCAATACATTGAATGTAAATATACAAAAATATAAGAAAGAAGACATCTATAAAAGATTTATGTTGTAATTTTATTTATTTTATGTATTGTTACATTAATAAATAAAAATTTACAATAATACTACATAAGGGAAAAAATACTTTGATATTCTAATCTTATTGCTAATTCTTGTAGTCATTATCCAAAAACCACTCGCAACCATTAAATTTCAATATTGGTAAATTATGAATCTAGGTAATACATTTAGCTCCCCTACCATCATTTTATATAACTAGACAATATTGATCATATTCTATAATGACTCCAAAGGTATTAAATGAAATGGTAAAGGAAATGTTTTCCTCCTCTTCAAACTCATTCTACAGTTAGATTATAGAGGTTAAGATATTAATAAGATGTTTTCAAAGAGAAAGTTAATATGAAATATATAGGTAATAAATAAAATTATAGATATAGATTATTAACTAAAAATTAATGTCTTATTCTCGCTCAATGGTAGTTCATTGCCTAATGAAACTTTTGAAATGCTTTTACACATTGGTTAGTAACAAAACTAACATATAAATGTTTTTACCTTCGTGCATGACCTTTGAAGTTCCTTTCAGATGACAATTTCATAACTTAGCCTTTATCTTAAAATTTCATTTAAATTTTAACAATGTCACCGTGTAACTATAAATATTAATTTTTCTTGCAACCATTATCTTATTTGCCCTAATAATATTAGGAGTGTTACCACATTCATATAAACATTAATTTAACTTCTAATTGATGTTTACTGACTATCATAAAATTGCAATTCTGTAGTAATAAACATATCTTATACTTTCATGACATATACAAGTTAAAAAATGGATCGATATCTTGGTTACAATACAAAAAGAGAAAGTGTGTGAGAATTAGAGGTTAATTAAGATTCTAAAAGATGAATAAGCATGCAATAAATGAGAGGTAAAGCAATTTTAAATTCCAATCTACTAAGTAGGACTAGAGGGAAAACCTCAAAATGATTTTATTATTAGATATCATTAAAACAAAATCAAACTAAACTCAAAGAACTAAATTCAACTAAACATAAAATATAAGGAAAAATTATTGTTGGATCTACGATTAACTCACCTATAACCTCTATTATTTGGTTTACATGATGGTTATGAGACTTTGAAGATGGATGACTCATTTATATAGATATGTCTATTGTGCTATTGGAACATGTTTATAAAACAAATAAAAACTCATCCAATTAGTTCAAAATAATAGGTGAAGAATGTGATTTGATATAATAGAAGCAATACTTGGAAAGGATGAGGAAAATCATAAAAATCGATGATATAGAAGCAATAAAAAATTTATATAATTTATGCTTACTTATCACTTATTACTTATCATTGTGAAAACACAATTTGCATCCAATTAAAAGATGGTTATGAAAACATAATTCTACTAATAATGGTTGATTGAGAGAGTTAAGAGTAATTACAATTACTTAAGAATGGTCTATATGCTTGATGTAATTTTAGCAAGAAAACTTTTAGAATTTTTATAAAAAATAATTATAATAATAAGAAAGAATTACATTTTACCCATCTAAGATTTCCTCTTTTTTTCACTTTACTCACTTGTAGTTTCAAAAGTTATAAGTTACTTACCTATGCTTTCAAAAGCTGGCACCTCGCCCATTTTAGTTGTTTTCCACCAAAAAAAGTTAGCAGAAATCAAAATGACATCTTTTGCTCATTTTTTTATAGAGCCTTTCTTTGATTAGACATAAGAAAATCTCCTGAATTGAAATCCATATCCATCTAGAAAATTATATTTAATGTGAATTAAATATATTTTTATACTTACTTTAAATGAATTAAATACATAAAAAAATTCAACTAAATAATTTTTTTCTTTTGTCTTTCCTTTTTGTTTTCTCTTTCTCACTCACTAGTGGCTCCCTTTCTTTTTCCTTTCTTCTACTATCCCTTTGTGACAGATTAGTAACATTTGAAAGACATTGTAGGTAAAATAAAAACCATCATATCTCAATAAATGGAAAAGAACTAATAATTATTTGTAGGAAGAAACTATTAAGCCTCAGCTAAACAAGGACATAATGTAAAGATCAATCTAATTTTTCTCCAGTAATTCAACAAACTTTAAAAAAAAAATTATAGTAGTATCATATAGACTTGTTGAAGAAACCATTTTCTAAATAAAGCCATGTGTTTTGTTTTATCAATAAAGCTAAGGTGTAGCCATTACTAAAAATAGCGATGGCTATACTTGAACCATATTCACTACAACAAATCGTCACTTGTGCCACAATCAAAATTATGGCACAAGATTAAAATTTTGTGGCTATATTGTTTTGTCACGAAAAACTGGTTGGATGGTTCTATGACATAAGTGAGCATGGTAAAAAAAATTACCATGGGAAAAAAGGTAGGTCTTGTGACATAAATATATATATATATATATATATTTGCTACAAATCTTCTAACCACAAGTATACATGTGATAAGAAAGGTACATCCATGACTAGTAATTTATGTTACCATAAAAAAATTATGATAAAAAAATAAAATAAAGTTATTATAGAAACTATTATAGCTAGATAAAATAATTTTAATATATTTAAATTGAATTGATTATCTAGTTAATTTAATTAGGTATTATTCTATTATTTTGTTTACACATTTGCTGAAACCTATTTATGTTTTCAATCCATATCAAGCTAGTATAAATTGTTAAAACTCTATCTATATAAAAATTGTAAACTATATTTATGAGGAATCAAGCTTAAACTCCAAGCTAACAAATGTCAAATTTTACTATTACACTAGTTTGCTTCTTTAGTATTATAATATAATTTATTTTATACAAAATTTTAATTAAATATTGACTTCAAAAATAAAATTATACTCATATAATACTAACTATATAATAATAAAATATTACATAAATACATATAATAAAAATACACTAATGTTAGAAAGTTTTTTATTTTAAAAATTATTTTGTATAGCTAAAATTTCCATTTGCTCCAGCATTAATCATACTTTTATTAAATTTATCTTTCACATATGTCTTACATCAATTTTATCTTTCATAAATAATTAATTAGTTAATTTTATCCTTTTATTAATAATTTTTCATTAATTATCAGTAATTAAGTTATTACAAGATTAAAGTAAAATTTCATATCTTTCAAGTAACTTTTTATTATTTTCTAAAAATTCTTTCAATTGAATTATATGAAACAAATATCTATATAAATCATAACTTTAAACTATTTGTATATTTAATTTTTAATTATAGATTAAAATTCAAATTATTATAAATTGTTTACTTTTAATTTTTTATTTATAATATATATTTTTTATTCATAAATATAAGTTAATTTATTCAACCCTTCACAAATTTTTAATATTAATTTCATCCGTTAAATATTATTTATATTTAATTTTTATCCTTCCATGAAGAAGTTATTAATCTATCAATAAAATTATAAATAAATAGACCAAATTGATTAAATTATTATTTAGAAGGGAAGAAATTAATCTAAAATATTTGTGAAAAATGTACAACTGAAATTAATAAAATAAATAAATAAAATTTTAGACTATTTTATATATATCACTCCTTTAAATATAATTTACTTAAAAATTTTAATATAATAGTTTAATTATTATTAAATTATATATAGTTTTACATAATTATTATTTTTAATTTTTTAATAAAAATTTTGCTAATATTATAGTGATGAATGTAAAACTTGTTATTATATATTTCTATAATAAAACTTGTTATCACTTATGTCGTAAATTATACTATTTTTATATAATATAATAATTTTAGTATTTTTCATAATATATATGTTCTATGCTAACACATTTTTTAAGAGTAATATGATGTAATAAAAAATAAATTTTTTCATAATATTTTGTGCCTTGAATGACCTATTTTTGTTTAAGCAATATTTTAAAAATTGAATTGAACAACAAATGAGAAAATTTATTGTATATATATGTATTATATATATATATATATAATATATATTATATATATGTATATATATATATATATGTATGTATGTATGTATGTATAGGTTAATCATATTAATCTTTAATTTTAATATGTAAAAAATTTAAATTCATTAAATAATTATATAACACAATTCTTAATATATTATAATATTTATTTTGTTGATGCATATTAATTTTATTATATAAATTTAATTGATAGAAATTTAAATGATTATTTATTATTGATAAAAAATTTATTTAATAGATATTAAATTTGATACATATATAAATAAAAATGCTTTGGAATGTAATAATTAAACTCTTTCTTATATATCGTAAAGTTTGGGTTTAACTCTTATCTCTATTATTTTAAGAAAAATAGTAAATGTACTTAGTTACACAATTCGTGATAGTTCTATCTTTTTATATATATTTTATAAATTAAGTAATTGAAAATATTAAGTTCTATAATTTTTTTATTTTAGTTAATTGGGGGTTAATCAATTAATTAAATAAGTTGTATATTAAATTCCTAAAATAATTGTTTGACTTAATTAATTAGTTAAAGGCCCCTAACTAAATTAATTATTTATTAAATATTCATAACATATAAATATTTTATTTTTTTTATTATTTGCTATATTACAATATGTTGCACTTATTATAAATAACATTTTTTATGCATATAATTTACCATAGAAATGGTACATTTAGCTATAATCTTATCCATAGAATTAATTCATGGAATAAATAATACTTTGTTACAGATAAATTTTACTAACTTATATGATAGAACAAGTAATACTTTGTCATAAAGAATAAGTGATACTTAGTTGTAAAAAATATATTTTCATTACTTAGTTTATGGCACAAGTAATATTTTATTATGAGTAAAAATTTTTAATAATATAAATGATACTTTGTCATGAGGAATGTGTTCTCATAGCCTAATTTGTGGCACAAGTAATATTTTGTCACAAATGAAATTTTTTTGTAACATAAGTAATATTTAGTCACAAGGAATGTATTCCCGTAACTTATTTCATGATACAAGTAATATTTTGTCATGGAGAAAGTTTTCAAATATCATAAATTTTTAATTTTTTATACATTTATTTAAATTTTTTTTGTTCATGTGGCAAAAGATAAAATTGCCATAATTTTTTATTTTTTATGGCATAAGTCATTACATAAGTGTTACTTTATTGTAGCAATTGCAAAGGCACTTTATCTTTTTAATTATGCAAAACAAGCAATCAAAAGGCTTAAATTTTTGGGATTTGAGTGATCATGAATTATTAAGGGTATTATTCATGCAAAAGAGTTTTGCGAAAGTATTTTGCAGTCCACATTGGACAAATCAAAGGGGGAAGCATTTTGACAATGCTTTCTACATTGTGGAGATAAGGTTTTAATTTAAGAAATTTTCTTGTGTGAAATGAAAGAAAGGTTTGTAGAAAAGTGTGTAAAACAATATCATTTTAATTTTTGTTAACTTATTTGAATAGGAAACAACTCAAGTGGGCGAAGTGCTAAAGGTTCAAATCACAAATGGGTGGTGAGTATCTTTTGAAATTACAGGTGGGTAAAATAAAAAAGGATAAAATCTCGTGCGGCTAAAGTATGATTTTTCCTAATAATAATAAGTTTAATTCCATTTTCATCTATTTATATAACTCTAATTACTAATTTTTCTTGTGTTCTAAAATTGTTGTAATGTCATAATGCATACTTAAAAATTTTATAATTTTTGCTTAAATAACTAGATAAAATGCAATTGTTTTTAATATGTGAGGTTTTATAATATCTCTTAAAAAATCTAAATGTATAATAAATAAATAAAGGATAAAATTTTGTATATACCTACCATGAGGTTTTCTAATTAAATTGTAACTTTTAAGCCTTTTTAACACTTTAGTAATTGAATTTAATTTAATTTTTATTATAAACAATATAAACACAATATATTTATTGTGCTGACTCATCACTAAGAGTGCAGATTGAACTTAGAAGTTAATTGTCAATAACTAATTAAGAGATGATTTTGAAAACACAATTCTTGTGATGATGATTGATTGAGAGAATTAAGAGTCACAAGAATTACTTGAGAATATTCTATCATAATTAGTGATGCAACTTGGTGAATTCAAAGCATGCTCAATGCATAAAGAAATAAAAGAAAGTTAAGGCCGCTTCTTGTGTGGTTAAAGGTAATTGGCTCAAAAACTTTAAGAGAGTGAGTGAAAGCCACTCTCCTTATAACAAAAGAAGAAATTAGAGAGATAAAATATGAGAACGACACATATATTTTTTAGTTTATTGTTTTTAAGAATCCTAAGTTAGATTGCCTTCAGCCAAGATATCAAGCATGCAAGAATTGCGGTATTCATTTAACAAGTAAAGGCAAGTAAAGCTACACTTCTTCAGCTACTATAAGAGGAGAGCAAGTTGTAGTGTAGGCACTTCAATTCTTGCCTTTCACTTATGCTTTGTTTGGCATGTAATATTTTTAGAATTGATTTCATTTCATTTCAATTGAAATGATTTCAATTCATTTATAAATGAATTCTATTGTTTAGATACTTTATCAAAAATAATGATTTCAATTTATTTGTAAATCAATTATTTTATTTAAAATATATTAAAAAAATATATAAAATATAATTAAAAAGTAAATTTTGATGGTATTATAATAAATATAATGTTAGAAAGAGAGTAAAACTTTTATATAAAATATTTTTTTAGTCAAATGAAATGAATTCTAGTGAAATCCTTGCTAAATTGGATGGATTTCATAATGACATAAATGTAATTAAAATAGAAATTGTAAATGAAATGAAATCTTTTTATATTTAAAGTCAAACACCATTTTTTTAAAAAAATTTACTTGAGAATGAAATGAAATCTTATTTTAATGTTGCCAAACGAGGGGTTAGGGAATCAATTCATAGTGGCAAGAGCCATAACCTGCATTCAAATAACATTAATAAATCTCAAAGGCTGATAAAGAATATTTTATATTGATTTTGCTTGATTTAACTTTGTTTCGACTCATAACTAATCATGGCTGAGTCGAGCGGAAGATGAGGGGTCCTTTGCCCAAAAAATTCTTGATGTTATCATTGTTTATATATAATAAATTTATATTGGTCTAAAATATTTAAAATTATATATATATTATAAAAATTTTGATACTTAACTCTTAAAATTAAAATTTTTTAATTTAACAATGCTAATTAACTGGTGTAGAATTGAAAGTAAACGGACAAGTAAGAATTGACCGCCACTGACCTGGGGAAACTTTTGCACGTTTTTGTTAGTTTAATTAGACTTATGGCAAGCATCAGAGTTTCATATTCTCAAATCTTTTCTTGAGTTGTAAGTTGTAACCATCAAATTGTTGTATTTTAACATAACATTAGCATGGGATTAAGTGTACTCTAAGATAACATTTGCACATGACGAAGTATTGGTTTAATTTCCTAGTCCCCGCTATTATTATTCTAAGTGGATCTATGCAAATACTTTTGCTCTCCATTTGATTCATTCTCCGATTCCAAGTTCAATCAAAACTTGATACATTTTTTTTTTCCAATATTGCTTTTTTTCTTCATTTTTCTTTAGAGCGTTGAAACTAAATTTGAGTAATATTACATTTTTAACTTAAATTTACAATAAGTTTTACTATTGTACACATAAAATAAAATTATCTATATTAATTTCATTCAATTCAAATTAGACAGAATTAATTTAACTCAAGAGTATGTATCATCTGTAAAAAGGATTGCGAATGTAGCTTTTCAACTCATTTGACCTATTTTGATATTTATTTACTTGATATAATTTCACATGTTGCTTACCTCTTTTTATGCACATGGATTGAACCCCATTTGCACTCAATGACATGTGATTACTTATGTCATAGACTCAGTTTAGAAAATAAGGCAAATGATTCACTTGAGGGGGTGCATTCGTTAGCAAGCAGGATAACTTTAACATCTGTCGGCGTCGTCGATCAAGTATGACCTGATCATATTAGATTCTTCCACATGCAATATTTGACAGTTTGCAAGGGAATTATTCTCGATATAAGATTACTAAAATAATAATGACAGGACACAAAGCCCGCGTGAAATAATAAAAAAATGATAATTTAATTCAATTTGAAATTGAATTCATCTATAAATTGTTCGAGTCTCATTTCAAATAAATTAAAGGACAATAATTGGCAGTAACCCCTGCTTGCTGCGGAACGCTGCTGCCCACTCCTCTTATCAAACACGTCTTTAATTCTAATAAATCACTTCATCTCTTTTGAACTATTTACAATATATATAACTTCCGTCAAAGCTTAAAAGCTTCCGTTGTTAAGCTCTCTCTCTCTCTCTCTCTCTCTCTCCTCCTCGCTGATTAAATTTGTTTTCTTAGTCTCCTTCATATTTGGTTGATAAAATAAAATTAATTAATTTTTCATATTTTTTATTAAACTCTTTTTAAATTATGTAATAGTTAAAAAATGAGTAGAATACACAAGTTCTATTTTAAGATATAATTGACCTTTCACTTAATGACAGTTTTTATTATAAGAAAGATGAAAAGAAAAATAACGTCGAATAAATATTAGATTATTGATTATCCCAATTTTTTATAATAACAATAACAAAATGTTGTGAAAGAAAATATATCATTTAAATAGTATTCAAATGTTGATTTTCTTTCTTTAACATTATAAATAGTTGAACACCGAAAGAAAAAAAATAACTACCTTCAAATACTTGTTTAAAATGCTAAACGTTGGGTTTCTATTAAGCCAAGTTATCCTCGCTTCATTTAATTTGTTGGTTCGAAATCAAATAATATTTGTTATCAAGTTTTCTTGTAATAATCGACATAAAAACTACAAATTTGTATAATTAAACAAGAATGGGAAGCGTTTTTTTTTTTTATGAAAAATTACATTATTAACGGGAAATAATTGAGTCAAGTAATCATCTGGATTGTAAACCAACTTATATGTCTCGCCCAAAATTGATAGCTATAGAATTTATTTTTAAAAAAAAAATTAAATATACAAATTGTATTTAGTAAAAGCTGTGAAGATAAAATTTGTGAGCTATCAATGCTGGTGTAATTATATATATATATATATATATATA